>PVLA01000209.1:0-462030 GCA_004027455.1 Hydrochoerus hydrochaeris
TAACATCAGCACAGATCTTTCTCTTCAGTGAACTCGGAGAAATCAGTAGTATAGCTGTCTGAACTCTTTTTTTATATACATATACATACACATATACTTGTTTTTCCTTTCGGCTTCTCAAACTAATGAAACAATGTGATGTTTACACATGTGTCAACAGACTCTTCTTAATAAGAGGCTTTCATATGAAATAAATATCATACTGGATACAAGTAATAGGATACATGTTAGATTTCCAAAAGCTACTGTCAAATACTGGATGACGAGTGAACATTCACGCGCCTCACAGAGATGCCTGGTGCCTGGAGTCTGCACACTGCTCAGAAAGAGTCATTTCTCTTCACCTTTCCCTGAAGTTGTCCACTCTTCTTGTCAGTTGCAGCCAGGTTCGAAAGGAAAGATCTGGCTTATTCATTTACTTACTTCGTTTGATCGAATAGGAAGTCATATTCCAAACGGTCAGTCAAGCTATTTTAACCTAGTTCTTCTCTCACTTTACATAATTTGCAGCAGATAAAAGCTCATGATTTTCTTGAAAAGCAGTTGTAACTAACACTTTACTAAAAAGTAAAGTTAGTTTGACTTGCCAGAAAATCAGCACATTTTGCTGTGCTTTAGAAACTTTATCTTGTGGAAACAGAATACACGAGACAGTAAAATGTATGCTAAATTATTGTATACGCTGCCAAAGTGAGCACAGTGTGTGATACATTATGTTACCTGAACATGCTGGTGTGAGTGCTGCCAGCTCAGAAGGAGAACATCACCAGCACCATGGAAGCCCCTCCAGGGTCTTATCTCTGGCTTGTATATTCTACCCAGAAGCAATCAGTACCTGACTTTTGTACCACTCCTTAGGGCTGTTTTAAAACTGTATATAAATGGAGGTTTAGGTATCTTATAATTCGTATCTTTTCTTTTTCTTCTTTTTTATAATTTGTAACTTATGTGGCCTTAATTTGCATTTTCCTGATGCTGTGGACTGTGTCCTCCCCTACTGTGTATGTTAAATCCTAGCGCTGAATGTGATGGTACTCGGAGATGAGTCCTTCGGAAGGTGATGAGGCCATGAGGAGCCCTCAAAGTGTGACTGACGCCTTCTACACGGGAGCCTAGAGGGTTCCACTGTCAGTTCTGCCAGGTGTGAACACAGCAAAAGATGCTATCTATGAGCTAGAACTGTCAGAAACCAATTTCTGTTTTTGATAACCCCCTCAGTTTATGGTATACTGTTACAGTTGCCCAAATGAGCTAAGACAGCCTTGCCAGGTAATTTTAATTGCCAACTTGACTGGATTAAGCAACTCCTAAAGAAGTGATTAGATTATGTGACAAATGCTTAGGTCATTACTGACATTTTTTTCTTTTTACATTGATGCATTTAAAATTACAAATTTCAATCTAAGCAAGGCTTTCATGTAGTATGTAATTATTCATCACACAAAAATATTTCCAAATGTCCACTGTTACTTATCTTTCACTCACTGGTTATCTGGAAGTATATTTTTAAATTATCTTTTTATTTTTTATTACTGGTTTAATGCTACTCTGAATACAGGACAGAACCTGTATCATTTCAATCTGAACTGTGTTGAGACTTCATTTATAATCCCATTTCTGTCAATTCTGTTAATGTTAGCATGGTTTTAGTACTGGAACATCACAGGATAAAGTCAGTAATATATAAACTTATACTCCTATGGCCGATATGGGAAGTGATTGTGTTTTGAGCAGTACTTACATACTTCAGTAACTCAACCAACTCAGAATACAGGACAAAAGCAATGTATCTTTGTCTACTACTTACTCGTAAATCTTGACAAGCCAGAATGTTGTCCAGCCATTTATATAGGTAGCCATCTGGGGAAAGACCCACGTTATCAAAAACGGGCCCACAGCACAATACTGCCGACATTGCCTGATAATAAAGACACAGCAAAACATGGAGATGAAGCCTGGAAAAATGGAACAGTATCCAACTAGCTTTTAAAAACATAACTCCCAAAACACAGATGATGATTGACCTTTACAAGGCAGTTATTCTTCCAAGATTTTAAAGCATTTCTTAACAAACTCAGTAAGAAACACCAGTTTCAAAGTTTGCTCAAATAAAATTTAAAAGCCTATACATTTAGTCTTGTGAACTTGCAATTTTACAATATAACAAATTTTTCCGATGAAAGAGTACCTAAAATGACATTTTACATTTTTTACCTTTTTTTCAATGATTTCAAATGAACTCTAATTAAAAGGTTAATTCAGCTTCTTAAATTTTGCTCTCTGGCAGATATTTGATTAATGCCTTAAACTGACAAAATGTGAAAAAACCAAATAAATAATTATGATCCTTAAACAGGTAAAGTAAATGAAGAATTTAAACTTTAGAATCTTTAAAGGCATTGAGGGCATGGGAAGAAGAGAGATTCTGGTTAACTTGTACTTGGCAGGTCCAATCTGCTGTCAGACCGGCACTGAACCAGGCCTCAGAGCTGAAAGTCACCCAAGTCAGCAACCTGGGGTGCAAAAGACAGAGCAGACAATGCAGTTACTTTCCTCAAGGACATCAGGCCGGAATGATCACACTTCTGCAAACGGAGAACAGTCCTCACACTATGGAAGTTTGTATCTAGAACTCTCCTATGATAGGAGGAGACAAGTGAATGTAGCCCTTGGTCAATTTTGAATGTCAGGTGACTTTTTTTGAGTGGGTTTGAAGTCAGTTGGCAAGAGAGCTACTTAAGGAGCAAATAAGCAAAACAATATGGCTTTCAGGAGAAATATTGGATGAAAAACTAGCACAAAAGTGTGAGCCTAACTTGAATATTTACATTTCTTATACATATCTATTGATCTGTGTTTAAATACTTTGAAAATTTTAGTCAATTTATGTATTCATATGTGTATTATTCATATTTGCCTTTTTTCACATGCATTTAGATTTTATTATATCATGTCAAGCATTTTAATCTCTTCTTTTTGGGGGGTATTGCTGGGAAGCAAACCCAGGGTTTCATGCATGCTAGGCAAGGGCTCTATCACTGAAACATACCTCCAGCTATTGATGTTATTTATTTATTTTTTGGTGGGTACTGGGAATCGAACTCAGGACCTTATACTTTCCAGGCAGGCACTGTGCCACTGAGCTATACCCCTAGCCTGTGCTGATCTTATTTTTAAGGCATGGTTGCTGGTTTAAGGAAGAGACCACTGAGCTGAAAACTGGCATTCAAAGGAGAGAACGTCACCTACCTTTAAAGCACAATATTGGTATCTTGTAATCTGATGATTCCTGTCACTGTACCGATCCAGAGGAGTAAACATAATGCTGAAGGGACCTGCCCATTGGCTAAACAGGATGAAGAGATGGTGCCGCAGGCTTTGCTGGGGGAAGAGAAATCTTCTGTGGTGAACTAGGGAGAAAAACACAGAGCTACAGTCTACCAGACTGGACAGTTTATATCGCTACTACATATGCCTATTACACTTTAGGGAAAGCACCAGTTTCCTCTAGTTTTTTTTTTTTTCTTTTTTTGATGCTGGGAAGCGGGAAGATGCTGGGGATTGAACCTAGGACCTTATATATGCCAGGCAAGTACTCTACCACTGAGCTACACCTCCAGTTTTCTTTAGGTAATGAGACCCAACTTTTTTGTTTTTTTTTTTTTGAGACAAGATCTTATGATGCAGCCCAGGCTGGCCTTGAATTTGTGGCGATCCTCCGGCATCTGCCTCCCAAGTGCTGGGATTTACAGGTGCACGCCACTATGCCTGGCGGAGACCTGACTTTTTAAACATAGATTTCAATGTGATTTTCTTTCTACATGTCTATTCTTACTTTTCTCATATTCTCATGCTGTGGCCAATAGAACAACAGAAGTAGAGACTGAGTATGAGAACTATAGACACTTCCCCATAGATACCCGGAAAACAGTACTCCTCACGGGGCTGCTGCTTACAGAGTAAGTTTTCCTGACTGCTGTTGCCTATTGTTGTGAAGAACCGTGGGATGTGGTAGATTCCCTACTCCAAACAAATGTGTTTTAACTGAAGAAGTCAACCCAAATCTTAATTTAGGTTCATTAAACAGAAGGAGGACTGGCAAGAAGGTTAACATCAAAATAAGGAAAATAGAAACATTAATTGAGTTGTAGCTTTTTGTAATTATACAATTATACAAAAAACTTTGAGTAATTTTTATGTCAAACTGACCAGCTATTTTGTTTTATATGCTTATATCAGAATGAAAATGTTTTCTTCCAGTGGTGAATTTATGGCATGTGTGTCACAGTGGGCAACTGAGCCAAGCACCCCAGCAGCCGAGCATCAGATGACAGCGCTCGCACTTTGCAATAAATAAGTGGGTTTTGGGTTGCAGTTTGGGCACCTGTCTCTAAAAGGTTTGCCATCACTGTTTACTTATTTACCCTGTGAAAAATAATTCCCTCATAATTTTTAATAGAATGTAAAACATATTAAGCAGTATAGAATCTGACTCAGTGTGCTGATTTGGTGGAGTTAGAATATTACTAAAATTGCATGTTCACAGAAAAGCACAGAGACAATATGGAAAATTGAAGTTGGTCTGAATGTTTTCTCTGAATTACTTCCTACTTGTGGAAATCATAAGTGCTCATTTTCAGGAAGGAACTAAAACAAAGAATAGAAATAATAGACACAAAATCAAACTTAATTCCTATCATTCCCTTTGCAACTCAGTTGAGTTATGATCAATGATCTTAAGCATTTCTAAGTGGCTCAAAATAAATAAAAGAATTCCAACCTGCTCCTAGGCCATTAGGATGTAAGGGCAAAGCATGGGAACACAAATATTGTCCCAATCATGAAAAGTAATTGCAACGATGGATCACTGATACCTGGAACACACTGGATCAAGTTGGCCACCATGGCACTAAAATGTGCCCGGATATCTTTAAGGATTTCAACTTCTTTGTCATTTTCAGCTTCTAGGAGCATGCGGGTCAAGTCCACGTACTCCAAGAACAAAGCCCCAAGGGCTAAAGTATCTCGTTCCAAGGCTCCATTTGTGCTGGAATCAAGGAAAATCAACATTTAGGCAATTTGTCTTTACATCAGTGTAGAAGATGCTTCAAGAAAAATAAAATTCACAGTCAGAATTCATATAGTAGGTTTGTTACTAACATATAGATTGTAAATAGCATGTGAAAAAAAGCAAGCGTTTTTCTTTAAAAGAAACTCTTTTTGGGTTAATGTATTTGAAAGATGAAAGAAATGGAAAAAAAGACAAAAAGCCCAGTTTGGTGCAGAGAGATCAACACAGCAGAATTTTGATCCTACCTGTCACTTATGACACCAGCATCAGCCAGCAGTTCAAAAATGCGAAGTAGCTGTAGCCTTAACAAGTCTCGCCTTTCTCTGCGTTTCTTGTTCTGTGCAGAAAGAGGAAATACCATGTACGGTCATGGGCAAAACAGTGTGGACTCCGTTCTGGGAAGCTGTATTAGACGAGGACATAATCTGGTGTTCTCAGTTTTCTAAGTGGGGAAGACAGGTATTTCCCCTTCTTCCTAACCCTAATGACAATGCTTGCCATTACAGGCTGTGAGGGAACAGATCACAAGTGGATTAATAAACATGTCTAAGGAGGAAACGTGGAGAACAAGTTCCATCTCCAGATGTTCCCAGTGTCTGCAGAAAGGCTGAACATCTGAGCCTAGTGGAAAGTGACAGGGGACAAGTTGGTCATGGAGGGACTGTGTCTTCTTACACTGATTTTTAAAAAATTATTGTTTTTTATTATCATATGGACTACTACATGGGATGCTAGTTTCCAGTCTTTTCAGTTCATTTTTTTAAACTCTGATATATACAAGTAAATTTTGAAATAGATTCACTTCAGGGAAGATAATGGGTCATATGCCAAGTCAGATAAGTATTATGCTTGGTTACTGATTTCTTATACAGAAACAGGAAAACAAACCAAATTTAAATTTTAATTCAAACCTTTTGCAAAAGAATGTAATAAAATTTAACATGTATATGACTACTTCAGTTGTTTTGCACTGATAAGTGTTTAGGACGTAATATCCTTTAAAATAGAAACCACATTTAATAAATAGTTGAACACTGAAAGTTAAATAAAATGACAAAAGTTAAAATATTAAGATTCATTGTTAGAGTCATGTTGTGGTGATTATTTTCTTTAGCAGGAACTAGTACATTTGATTTAAATTTATCCATTGTCCAAATAAACTAAATCTTAATTATTTGAATTCAAAATTTTACCTCTGGTCTTCTTTCTAGTGCCTCTTTCATTAGTGGATGAAGTTCTTCAACTAATTCTCTGTGGAGGAAAAAGGTCTCATTTGAAATTCACTGTTATTGACACCAAACTGGTCACCAAGTATATCCATTTTATCCTAAATGACTTGCTTTTTTCACTTTGCTGTTGCTATAAAAATCTCTCCCCATATCATGCACAGGTGTAAATTCTCTATAATGAATCTGATCATTTTGTATATCTAAAATGTACCAATAAAATCTGATAAAAAAAGAATCTTCCCCTTGTCTGCTGTATATCTCAATTATATGAGGAACTGGAATCAAGTATTACTTTGTAATTTAAATTACTGATCTTAATCCCAGGATTATGCATATAATTTTGACTCAGTACATACTTGTTAACTTAATTTTAATAATCTGGAGATCCTCATTATTTAAAAAAACCTTGTATGAACAATTAAACCATTTTCTGAGTTCTTATTAAATTGAAAGCACATTTCTACCAGCTATGAAAATAAAACTGAATTTCTGAACACATTTAGAGGAAGAGCATTAAATCTGTACAATTACTATGGAATTACCTTTGAGATTTGTGCTTGGGAGACTGATTAGTTGTCTTCTCTAGAAAGTAACTTTGAATTGCTTTGTCAAAAAAGGTATAATTGTGACATGCGGCTTGCTGCCAGACTAGGATTTAGGTATTTTGTCTATAATATACATCATGCTTGAAAACTGTACACTGTCTGGTAGGATATTTGTGCTATTAAACATGATTCCGTGGGAAAATCCAAGGACAGGAACATATCAACTCCATGGCATTCTGTGCTGTAAGACAGATGACCTGGATCTAGTTCTGATTTCCAAACTACGGATGCTAAATTTTCTTCTACAGATAGAGAAAACTGAGGCCAGATTTAAATTTCCAGGCTCATGTGGCTAGTCAGCTGAGTGTCTCCTGCCTCTAAGAATATTGAGAGGGATTTTTTGATAGAAACAACAAACGGCTTTCTGGTTTCCTTTATCTTGCAGCTGAAGTCAAATAACAGTTCCATCTGAGGCACTGCCAAAACTATTTGAACATTACAAAAAATCCCTAGAGTGAGAAGAATGTTAGGTAATTTCAAGAATTGTTTTTTTCTTGTGGTATGTCTCAGCTAATAACTAGTAAAATGCTGTTTGAATAACTCTCAGCTAATAACTAGTAAAATGTTGTTTGAATAACTCTCAGGTAGTAAGAATAGACAATTTTTTAAGGATAAAGATCTGACTTTATTGGTAAATAATACAATTGATCTTTTTTAGCTGTTTCTAAAGTATCTTAATATTTATTTATTTATTGGTGCCAGGGATCGAACTCACACTTGCCAGGTATATGCTTAAACCATTGAGCTAAATCTCTGGCCCCTCAATATTTATTTTTCAAATAGTGTTTCTCATAGATGTTTAGAGTGCTTCCTGTTCTATCTACATAGAAAACTGAGAAGTGGGGAGGGAGGAGAAGAGGCAGTATGAAGAATTGAGGTGTGTTAATTACATGTATGAACTCCTCACAATGAATGTAACATTATGTACTGCACACATTTACTAATAAAGTTAAAAAATTAAGATAAATTTTAGTTTTTGTCCAGTAAAGCTTTTGTTGCTTAGGTAAAGGCATCAGAAGCAGCCTGAACATTATATGATGCCTGTTTCAAATAGCTTTGGCAATGCCTCAGATGGAACTGTTATTTGACTTCAGCTGCAAGATAAAGGAAACCAGAAAGCCATTTGTTGTTTCTATCAAGGTAGTGCCTTATAGAAAAACCAACTGGCTGAGCTGAACACACTCCAGTGGGTTTTATTCCTGTGTCATCTTTTTTTTATTAATTAAGTTTATTGTACATTTTAGGTATGTATCATGATCATACTCACTAGGGGGAATTTGCACCTGGACATGATATAACTTGATTCCTTTTTTCCTCATTTCCCTACCTGCCCATCAACCACCTTTCCCCACAAATCACCTTTAAAAGTCTGTTGCATGAATGGATGACAAACAGACACTGCTACTTTAATGTTATAGCCTCCAAATAGCCTGGCTAACTGGGGATCGACAGGAATTATTTTCATTTATAGTTGTCTGAAACAAAACTTGCAAGCAAAATAAAATCTGAGAGGCAAAACCAAAATTGAACTCTGACAAAAAATTGAACTCTGAAATGTGAGACAGTTACAAGAATCGCTTATTGTATGCAAGCAACCAAAGGAAACATACAGGAGGCTGTGTCCTCTTCGGCTCTTCAGGCACCGCCAAGAGAGACTCAAACCCAAGAAAGGCAACTATAACAGCCACAGCACATATGAATGTAGAACTCTTAAGACTACTGTACCTGAAAACAAGAGAATTTGTTCTTCCAAATCCTAAAACTAAGGACTCTGTGATCTCAATGCTCTCTAGTCTCATCAAGGGCACCAACTGCTTTAACAGAACTCCCACTGATGCGGTGCCTATGGCCTGAAACAAGTGGATTAAAAGTGAAAAGAGGTCACATGATAACTGATGTTTTCTTTAGTAACATGATGATTCCATTAGAACAGTTTCAAAGTACTGAGCCACATCCCACGGCACTGCCATCTTTTCAGGAAAAAAAAGCACAGATTTAATGCAGAACAATGAAGGTACTTCTAATCTGAGCCCTAAAGTATAAAGAAAAAGATTCACACAGTCTTCTTAATCACTAAGTCTACAAAACAGTTCCTGCCAAAATAATTTAATGAAGATGTGGTGAACAGTGAGAGAAATGTGCTACATAGAACATAAACCCAACCTTGGGGCACTAAAAGATACAAATCACTCTACAATCTTAAGTCAGTTTCTAAACTTCTCTTTATCTTCAGTTCCCTACTTTCCAGGGGGGGTAATAAATTATTCACATAACACTCAATGGAATTTAGAAATGTGTAGGATGAAAAGCTGATTCCATAATACTCCAGATGGCAGGCACAGTGCATTTTGCACTAGGAACTCTAGACAAACAAGCTAAAAAAAAACCTTACAGAATAATTCTTCTGAAGCATGTCATGTCACCTTGTTATCGTAGCTCACTGTACCATCAGGTGTGGTTGCCATTATTTCAGGAGTGGAAGCTCTCAAGTGTCCTGGGCTCATAATACTGGGTTTTGCAACTCCAAAACAGAGAATAAGGTAATTTCTCCACAAAGTAACATAGTTGTCTCCGCTGCCCGCAGTGCTGGTTTTCTTGGCATTAATCGGGCTGCTAGCAAAATGGAACCAGAGATAAGAATGAAACTAAGTTCTCAATTTTAAATATCACTTTTTAAAAGAAAGATCAGAGAAAGTGCTAACTGGAATTAAGACAGTTTCTGTTCATGTTGTTGTTCAGGGAGTATCTCCATTGGGTGGGAAGTTGACTAGAAAAACTTTAAGGTTTCTTTTACCATAGAGTCTGAGATTCTAGACATTCATATTGATAATTATGGAAAAAATCTTGCTCTAAAGTCTAGATAAAAGCTTTCTATTTTTACTCAATCATTAAGGATTCTGTAGCAGGAAATTAAGAAATCAGAAGTGATTATAATGTTCTAGTCTCTTATATAAAAAGAAAATTTAAGAGGGCAAATGGTAAAACAAGGAAAACACTTGGATCCCTTACTTGGGGTCAACCAGTGGCATCACAGACTGGAGCCGGGTGAAGGCGTAAGGCCAGGCGTAGCTGAGGGCTGTGGGGCAGTGCTTGGGGAGGTTCTCCTGCCGAAGGAAGCTGAAGAGGCAGAGGACCCAGGGGTCTTTGACTGACTGTGCAAATATCCAGACGTGGGAAGGGCTCTTCACATCATAGTGGCTGTTGACCAGGACAGCATTCCATTCTACCAGCCACTGCAGATCCACGTTGTGGGTCAGGGATAAGGTTGCCTGCAGGTACAGACAGGCAGGGAATCAAAGCTGAATTGAAATGCTCCATCTTGAGCAGGGCTCCACCTCAGTGCTGCTGCCCACATAATATCCTTCCTGATCACCTCTGCAACGGGCCAGCTTTGGCTCTGAAACACTTATCCTACATGTACCACATAACACGCAGGTGTGTAATCATCTCTTTCCTGTGCTAGACTTGCTGATATGTAATTGAGTGCATAGGTCAATTATCAGGGTCATAGTTTCAAAGTCCAAATGGGCAGTTTAACAGTTTTCATGTTTCATGCACATTAGTGCACAGAACTGCTCACTACATATTTGTGGAACAATGTTATGACATTAGTTGATTTAAACCATTTTAAATTTGGATTCACCACTTAAAATCCTAAAAAGTTACTCATCTCTGAGATATGTGTTGCTATTCTTGCATTTAATATAGAGTTTTTTGGGTGTGGCTTTATGTTTATTTAGGCTGAAATACCTTTTTCTTTTGACTTAAGAGAGAAAAGTTCATTGTGTGGATGATTTCTGAGATAATTATTTATTCTTGTCCTATGATATCAAGTCAAAACAATGCAGTTTAGAACCTTGATGAGGGCTGGGGATTTAGCTCAGTGGCACAGCACCTGCCTGGCAAGTGTGAGGTCCTGAGTTCGATTTCTAGTAGGCAATAATAAACTTTTATGACACATATGTATACATAGATGGATGAGTTCTTACATTTCATTCTTTTTAAAGTGCAGATATCAGGGTTTGGAAGTTACCAATTTTTAAATAACCTAGCCTTTATGCCAGGAGAGGAAATTGTTTTTCTGTTTTTAGGCATCTAAAGTGATCCATTTTACCTTTTGGTCTATGTGCTCTCCTGGGTAAGAGCTAATGGAGAAGCTGCAAAGGTTAATGGGCTGAAGGGGGCAGGGCTGGAACTTCAGAGCCCAAGAGATGAAATTTCAACACGTGCTCTGTCCAAATCCTGTGACGTGGGGAAAAAGCACTGAACATCTCACAGTCCCTGCCTGCCTCATTTATGACCTGGGAATTACAGTGCTGATCTCACCCAATCTTTCAGGGGATTACAGGAGATAATAGATGTAAAAATACCAGCATAAAGCTGGCGCTGCGTCCCCATTCTTCTCATCCCCTATATCTGTCCATCCCAATAAAGGTGATATTACTGACCTGGCTACCCCTGGCTAAAGATTTTGATTCTGACAAACAGAACAAAATCACACGAATAAGACACATACATGTGAAACAAGGCTGACTACTCAATTTCATATTGAAACAGTTTGAACTTCTAAATGAAGTGGGACTACATTTACCATCACTGTTAAGGCCCTCTATGCCTGGTTGATAGTTTTAGTGATTATTATTATTATTATTATTATGCCTATAAGCAAGAATAGGACTACTAAAAATAAGGATCTGTATTCAACTGCAGCTAGAAAAGGCAACAAAAGGCTCACAAATGTCTTCAGGTTTTGTGTTCATGTCTAAGCATTCAGCAGGTATCTGCACTAGGCATTGGCCGTGTGCATTCTGCTCCTTGTCCCAGCGTGTCCTGTCTCTCTTCAGTAGTTAGCTGAAATGAACCCAGGTTCTTTGACTGTACTTTTAACGTAAAAAGTCTGATAACTAACATCAGTTTCAATTTCCATTCAACATGCACAGGAAATTGAAAGCTACTGATATGCCTTTTAAAAGAAAGAACGTATTTGTGTGGCAGATAAAATTTTACAAAATTCAAAGTCCAAATGGACAAGTCTGGGCTCTATCTGTCTCCTGTTTAATTATGTGCCTTTCTCCCCTTAATGTTTCTTTTATGCTTTTGTTTTTCCTGGAGCTGGGTACTGAACCCAAGGCCTCATATGTACTCTATCACTACTACTACATACCCAACACCCTTGCTCCTAAATGTCTTGGAATTTCAATAATTGTGAGAGTCAAAAGGGATAATAAATGTGAAAGTACCTGCAGACTGTAAAGCTCCACATAAATAAAAGTTACTATATTAAGAATTTAATACAAACTTAGTTAAGCACAATATTGAGACATACTGTGATAAATACACAGATTAAAGACAAATTAATTTTCTTTAAGGACTCTAAGCACTTTTTTCTTTGGTGATACTGGGGACTGAATCCAGGGTGTCATGCTGAGCTGTATCCCCAGCCCTTTCTAGTCTTTTTTTTTTTTTTTTTTTTTGGTACTGGGGATCAAACTTATGACCTTGCACTTGCAAGGCAGGCACTTAAGCCACTGAGCTAAATCCCCAGCCCTATACTCTTTTTTTAAAGACAGGTCTTGCTAAGTCACTACTAAATTGCCTAGGTTGGGCTGGGACTGGGGATCCTCCTGCCTCCACCTGTCAAAGTGCTGGGTTATAGATATGCATCACAATCTCTGACCTTTTCACTTTTTGAAATTATAGATTTAAAATTTATTTATATTCCTAAGTATTACATTTTGGTTAAAACATATCTGAATGTCTGTTAAACTATCATGTGAAAAGCTAGTCTTGTTTTCCTAAGCACCTTTGCATTACTTTATTAATCTGATATAAACACCCAAATTTATCTACATCATTCCTGACTCTCTTTTTCAGAGAGGTACAGTGCTTATATTTAGGAATTATTAGCAAACAGAATCAAATGTGTACTTACTGAATCCGAAACTGCTACATGAATAAAACTTTCGAGAATGGAAGAACTGAGCTGATCCATGACATCAATCATTGGCCTGTCATCGTCCTGTGCAAAGGGCAGGTGATTACTCTTGGAGGAAGAGGGTGCCTCCCCTAACCCACCCCCACACTGCCTTCCTTGAGCACTTCAAGCCCAAGTGCTGTGAGGCAGTGATAAGGACTGCATAGAGAAGTGACAGCCAAGAAGGTCAAAGGCACTGGATAAAGGTCCCTGTGGTTCTGGGCTTAGTTCTTCAAGTTTCAGTGGGAGATAATTAGTTCTCCAACTTTTATTTTTCTGAAAAGATAAATCCCTGAAGTTTATAGTATACACATACAAGAGAATCTAAGTATGGGTACTGTGTATTAGTCTGTGAAGTATTCATGTTGTTAATGCAGAAGAATTAAAACTGTGTAAAACTATAAGAACATACTTTGTCAGATCACTAAAATGGTACTTATTCTACGTCACTGGCCTGCTAAACTGACTGATTTATGTTGATGGTTTGCATTTTAGTCCCAAAGGAATTACATTAGCGACAGACCACACACATTTTTTGCAGCCTCTGTGTACAATGCAGCTACTTGAGAAAAAGGAGCAAGTTAAAAAGGGAGAATATTTTATTGAAAGTTCTACACGAGTAACAAATAAACACATATACGCTCGCCCGTGTATGGATATGTCCGTATTTGTCATTGCTTATTACAGAAGGAGTTGGAAATACAGGACAATTTTTAGAAGCCCTGAAATGTACGTATTCATGAGTGTTGCTTAAAAAACTGGTGGCTGGTCAAAGAAAGTAGCACATGAGAACATCAGTAACAGTCTGGTTCAGTGGTGGTGAACCTATGGTTGCATGGCACAGCTGAAAGCTCTAAAATTCTGCCATCACTGAATGGAAAGTAAGAACATGGGAATTGAGAGACATGCATATCTGGTTTTGTCAGATCCTAATGGTTGATTTGGGCTAAGGCACTTAGTCTTTGTAAACCTCAGTCTCAGTATCTATACTGGGATAAGACTAAAGCTAATTCTTAGGTTATTATGAAGGTTAAATGGATAATATGGTGGAATACAGATACAGAATAGTGCCTGTCATAAGCATGGCACATATTATAATCGTTATTACCATAATTATAAACTTAATGGTATTTTTTTGGAATACAGCATGTCTGCTATCCATTTACTAGATAGCAGAGAGATGGCCCCGAAACAGCCCTCAAAGGTTATCAGAAGAAATGTGAACAGAAAGGACTGTGATGAGCTTCAAAAGATTTTGAAAAAGCAGTGACTATACTGAGGATCATGAGACCAAGATTAATAATTTAAAACAAAAAAATGGAAAGTACCATTTTAAAGTGAAGTAGGGTTACACAAAAAGCTAGTCTTTCTTGGATCATCTATGCAGAGTTCAGTCACATGCAACAGCATCTGTATAGCACGTGACCAAGTGCAGGAAGTTAGCTGGAGTTGATCCTCATCATTGGTATTAAACAACTTCCAGTTAGCCAGACTATTTGTTTCAGTACCTTGATTGTTTTAAATGGGATACATTACTTTTTAAGTTAATTCTCTAATATAAATGTAGTATTTGCTTAATTAATGTATGCTGAAATGACCCATAACTTAATCTTAACATTCTTTAATTTTTTTTTTAGCAAAGAAACATTTGTTGGTGAAGCCAAACAATCTTTTTTCAATTGCCCTCAGCATATAGCTTACTTTCAGTAGGTCAAGAATACTTACGTAATTAAAACCGAGTAACACACCAAAAAGTATGTGTTGTCACTTGTGACATAAAGCACATGAAATTGCGATGCCTTATATATAGTTTTTGTCTACATTTCAAAACAGTTCAAAGAAATTGAAAATTTGGAAAAATAATACATACCTCGGGCTGACCCAGGGCAACAAATAGAGCTCGAATTTCCTTGAGTATTAACACCGACAGTTTGCGTGTGGCCACCTGGAAGCTGCAGAGCAAAACCAGCGCAAACCCTTCTACGGCATGGAGGACACTGCAGTGAGGGCCTCGCTCTGACTGAGCCCTGTGGCTGGAGCCATTTGGAATTAGCTGTTGCACAATAAGAACATTGCCCAGTCAGCAAAATAATGACGCAGTCTGACTTTATGATATTAAAGCGTTACAACGGCTTAGAATCAGACATATATATAGATTTGTAACAATTCATGAAATATCCTAGATCCCTTTTAGCTTTACATGTTGATTGTTGCTTTGGAAATAGCAACCATTTGTTATCTCCAATGAGAACTTTTCAAAGGCTGTTAATGCTAAGAACAACAAAACAGTTTCCTTCCATACCATTTGGGGGTTATACTACACATAAAATCAAACTGATCTAATTTATTTTCACTTAAATTCTCTGTAGACTTGAATTTACTAAATCACTTTTTCAAACATTTTACTTTCTATTTGGACTGCCTTGCTTGTTTGCATGTTAGATTCTAGCCTAGGTTTTGTATATTTACGTGATGGCGTCTGAAAGTTCCCAAGCTGAACCAAGGGAACTAAAGCTAAAGCAAAGGCAAACCAGATGATAGGTAACGGCCTGGTTTTCTACCTGTCACTTTCAGCATGTGTGGCACATGAGGAAGAAGGTCCTGAACATCTTCTCTGAGGTCACCCATCTGGGATCCTCAGTGTTCCTTAGATGCCGCTGTCCCCCTGAACGTCCAGCTGTCAAACCCTCAGAGACTTCCCCTTTCGCCTGACCTGTGTCCATCCGTTATTGCCAATGCCAGCTCATCAACTGGCAATGAGAACCCTGGTTCTCCCACCACACCCTGCTCAGTGCACTCTCTAAAATCTTATCATTCTTTTTTACCACTCAGGACTGAGGAATGGAGGGAACAAGAAACCACAGACTACATTTTATTTTTGGTGGACAGTAGTCAATTAATAAGTTGCTGTCTAGAAAAAACATCTGCTGGATGGCTAACTCTTACATATCCATATCTTTATCTAACTTCCTGTCCTACAGCCATTTTCTCTTACAAATAATTTGTGATGATAATTCTCTGCAAAAACAAAACAAAACAAAACAAAATTTCTACTCCTTAAATGGCCTTCCTAGTGTTAAAAAGTCTGACCCAGGTTTCTTAGTCACAGTGTATGCTGGTGGAGGAACTAAGGGTCAGTGCTAAAGCAAGTGCATGGGTGGCTGGAAGAACACCAAAGGGTCCCTAGGCTGCCACTCAGTTCGTATGTACAGTGCCTAAAAGAACAGAAACTGGCGTGGAGACTGGGAAAATCACCTCGGAATTGCTAATTTTGTGGCCTTGCTCATAGACTCTGCCTTGAGTCTGAATGACTAGCTTCCACTGCGTGAGCAGCTGCAGTAGCAACTTCAGGGATGAATCAAGGAGTGTGTGATGCATGTCGTTTACTTCCCGCAGCAGGAAGTTGGTAAAGCCGAACAGAACATCTTCTCTCCAGTCTGAGAAGTCAACGAGCAAACCCTGAAGAGAATTCTGTGCAATGTGTCGCAGTTCATCATCCATGTGAATAGACAGCCTGGGAGGTGAATCAAAGACAACAAGATTATTTACTTTATTCACTTTTCTTCCAGATTTAAGAAGGAACACACACAGGTCTCTATTTCTACTTGTGTCTGAAAAATGTATCTTTTTATCTTTTCCTTAGTAGGTGACATAAGTGAATATGCTAATACAAAAATTTTAATTTTAGGTTTAGTGAAGAATCGCAAAGAAAATATAGTTTCCACATAGACTTCATCAGTCACCCCCAATGTTTGCATCTTATTTAGCATGGTACATTTATCAGAAATGAGAAACTAACATTGCAATGCTACTAACTAAACTACAGGCTTTATTCAAATTCCAGCTTTCTACTATTGTCCTTTTTCTTCTTCTTCTTCAGAAAGCTATCCAAGACAACACATTGCATTGAGCTACATAATATTACTTTTGGATACATTGCTGACTACAGAATAAATTAGTTTCGTACTCTTTTTAAGGTTGAAACCTGAGTACTGGAAAACTAAAATGACACACTTAGAAGTTCAAGACAGTGACAGTTAGGCCAGTGGCCCTCAATCAGCTTGTTCCTCTGAACATCCAAAGACATTCATCATTGTACAGCCTGGTGTGTGCTATCACTCCATAGATGTTCAGATATTGCTGAACATTCTAGAATTCACAGGACAGTTCCTGTCGACAAAGAATTACCTGGTCTGAAATGGTAAGGGTGCCAAGTGTCAGTGTTAGTCAACTGAATAGTTTCAAGGTATTTCTGACTTAATAAGTAGAATCAAATCTTAATATTAAATAACTATTAAATCTTGACATCAGAATGGAGGGTTACAACTAACAAACTGCTTCACATCTTCTCTTATTTGTTAAAACAAATACCTCTGACAACCTCATAAGATTCAGGCACTAAGCTGGGTACGGGGGCACACATGCCTATAATCCCGGGAGGGCTCAGGTAGGAGGAGTTCTGTGAGTTCAAGGCCAGCCTGGGCTACCATAGCAAACTCAAAGCCAGCCTGAACTAAATAGCCAGACCCTCTCTCCAAAACCAAAAAAGATTCAGATACTAGATGTACTGGGTACAGCTGTTTTAAATCTCAAGATATCCAAGGTTTAAAACAGCTGTGTGTTAGGAGGCGTGTGATAGGAAGGGATCCTACATGAGGAGTGTGAGAGCGCTGGGAAGGGAGCAGTGGCTGTTTGCTGAAGGGTCTAAGGGCCTTCAAGCGAGGCAACACAGGTAGTACGAATGCCTGAGTCACTGTGTAGACTGCCTGTCCTCCTGCTCTCAGGCTGGTTTCCTAATCTCTCCAAGCCTCAGTGAGATCCTCCATCTGTAAATGCCAATACTGACTGCACCTCTGAAGCTTGCTGGTAAGATTCATCATGGTGATTCACACATGGTATTTACCATCACAGTGAACATGTAGTGAACACTCAGTAAATGTTAGCTAAATTATTTGAAGAAAGCCAACATTATCCTGAAGGTTATAGGGGAAGAAACATGACTGGGTTTGCACTTGTGAAGAGAGGCAGGAAAAGGGAAGACGCCTTGGACAGGAAATGAGAGCAAAAGGTCATCGTAAAGTCACAGGCAACAAGTGGTATGGACCTGAGCGGAGCAGGAGAGTAAGGAAGGGGAGGTGGAGAGTAAAGCTACCCAGAAGGCAGAACTTTCAGGGTTCAGGAGCTTGCGGGTGTCGTTAGTGTCGCAAAAGAACATGGCCAGTCCACAGTGGCTTTCACAGAGAGAGCAGATACCACCCTTACCAAACAGAAGATGACCTGAAGGCCCTGAGTGGTTAAGGTTCAGTGTCATATAAACAATAAAGGGAAGAACCAAGATTTCAATCCAGAATTTCTAAATCTTAACCCACTTTTTCCCTCTACAAAACAAGTCTGGTACAAGTTGCCCAATTATACATTATTGAGTTGCTGGTATTTCAAAGGTTGATAAACTAAGCAAATTCTTTTCTTGTTTTCCAAAACATAAGGCACATAAATTGGTAAACATTTGACATTATAATCCAGATTAAAAACTCTATAAATTACTGATTTAGAGTGATACAAAGATTTTCTCTCTCAAAGCATGTGAAATTCTACAAAGATGCGAAGCGGGATGAAGGTTAATTCTTCAGGGAAGTCTTATGCCATTAAATCCATAGTTCTTAGTATATCATAGTCCTGAAAGAAAACAGGTCTTTAACCTTGGCTGCCAATTAAGGACCGTGTAAGGTAGGACTTTTAAAACCTTCTTTATATATCAGTCAGCTACAGATCCATTTTATTTCCCCCCAAAAATTTTATATAGAAATTTTATGTGATAGGTAATTTGATATGCCAATTTGGCTGGGCCATGGTGCCCAGATATTTGGTCAAATACTCCACTGGGTGTTTGCTGGTGTTTCTGAATGGGATAATAGTTAAGTAGGTAGAATGAGAAACCAGATTACTCTCCATCATGGGGGTAGCTCTCTCCAATCATGAGACGGAATAAAAGACTGATCTCTTTGCTCAAGATAGGATTCTTCAGTGTACAGCCTTCTTAGCTCATCTGCAGCTGTTTCCGGATGGTGCAGGCAACCTCGCGACACATAGGCTTTGGCTCCCCTGGGTCTGCAGGCTGTGGACCTACCCTGCAGATTCTGGACTTGCCAGCCTCCATTCCTATGTCAGTCAAATCCTGTACTAAACCTCTCCCAACATTTACATCACAATGTCTCTTTTTCTGGAGAACCGTAAGTAACACCAATTCCCATGTATCATACCGAAAATTGGTGTTTCTCTGATTAAAACTGGGGTAAAAGACCAGAAGTCCATGCATTTGGGGAAGAAACACCCTTTTACTCCCATGAATTTTCAAGATTTTCTCATGTTTATTATGCTTACTTATTGTACTTACACAATATATTGGATTGCTTTCTGAAGAAAAGGGAAAATAGTAGAAAACTGGAATCTGAGTAAAGCCTGTAGTTTAGTTAGTAGCACTGTACCAATGTTAGTTTCTTAGTTTTGATACATGTACCTTGCTTGTGTAAGATGTAAAACTGGAGGTGGCTAAGACTGTATGGAAACTATATTTTCTTTGCAACTCTTCACTAAACCTAAAATTAAAATTTTTGTATTTCTATGGTCCTACATGTCTTAGACAATAAGCTTCTACCAGCATTTTTCACACAGGACTAGGACTAGCAATAGGAACTATAGTTAGCTGCATAAATGTTACTTGATGGTAATGATATTGGATTGGATAACATAAAATTCATGTGAAATCCCTAACACCTTTATACCATAAGAGTGCAAGTTTATTTGGCAACTACAGATGCCACCAGACAGGATAGGCTTATACAGCAATGGGGTGGGCCTCTCACTTGATATGACTGGTGCCCTCGTAAGGGAACTTTTGGAGACAAGCACACAGAAAAATACCATGTGAAGGTAAAGGCAGAAATCAGGGTAATACTCAAGACAAGCTAAGGAATGTCAGAGATGTTAACAACTACCAGAAACCAGGCGAGGGGCCTAGAAAGATGCTGTCTCAGTGTTTAGCAGGAAGCCAGCCTGCCTATACCTTGATGTTGGGCTTTAGCCCTGAGAGATAATAAATTTTCTGTCATTTAATTGATCCACCTAGTGGCACTTTGTTTTGGTAACCTTAGCAAGCCAATATTCATGAAATTAGGCAAGCACCAAGAATATGTCATGTCGTGGTCTACTTGGAAGAATCCTATAAATACAGTCCAATACTTTAAGCTTTCCAAAATGAGATTAGTTCTATTTGTTATCTATCTTCACTCTCAGGAACAATTTGCAATCTGGAATCTGTTTTCATTTTAAGTCCACAAAACAGGATCATTTTAAAGTCTTTGAGAGCCTCAGGGATGTGTAGCCCTTGCTATTCTGGGAGGCCACAGCTCCTGAAATGATGGTATTCATATGGTACACTCGTGAAAGGGCCTAAAAATATTGATGGAGGTGAAGACACAGACCAAGGCATGGACTTTGGGGACAGAAGGCCCAGTTGATCACAAAAGTGGAATGTCTGTAGAAGAGAAAGTCCCAGGCTGCCATAGAACTGAGACCAAAGGAAAATAACCCATCAAACTAAGTCTATGGTAACCTGTGGGGAAAGAGTGGGAGAGATGAGAGGACAGGGCCTCCTTCCTTTGTCTGCTCCTGAAGCACACGTATGGAGAGTTATCTGTCACGTTCAGCTATCATTTCTTTCACCCAGGTCTTTCTCATTCTTGCTTTTATTCAATTTTAGCCAAGATAACCAAAGATCACTTTGTGAAACATCTAAGATGTATATAAAACATGAAATAGGGAAGAAAATGGCTAAATAAAAGGAAGACTCAAAATTAAGTGAAAAAAGATAGCCAGTCACCTTGAGTGATCAAGATCCATAAGAAAGCAGCAAATTCTTTTAGGTTTCCTTGTCTAGAAATGATGTAGATGAAGAATGGGTAGCTTCCCCAATTTTATGTGGGCCACTTCAAGGAGCAACTGGACCACAAAAGGAAGAGCAACCCTTGACCACCAAACACATGAATATAGTCTTAATTAAAAAATTGCACCTCAAAAGAGTTCAGTGGCAGGAGCTTGAAAAGCACAGAGATTTTAAGAAAAGCAACTTGTGAAGAGGTCTGAGTAGCTTGGGGTACACCCAAGCAAATTTTCCAAAATGCTGATCTGGTTTTAAGATCCTTGGACAGAACTTCGGGTACTTGGTTACACACAAAATAAAACCACGGAGATGCCTTAAAAGATCTCTACTAGGCACAGCAGAAAAATACATTCTAAGATAACAACACTGCAACATTAGCTGCACCTGTCCCTTAGGCAGCTGGCATCAGGAGTAAGGACCAAACCCTTTGTGCAATAGGCACTCAAATCAGCAGGCAAACATGTAGCCACGTTCTGCACAGGTCACACGTGTGTTGCTGTGGCTGGTCCTGGGGCCCTGTCTGCAGTGATCAGAGCTAGCACGTGTTGTATTCCCAAGAGCATGTGCTGCATGGTTGCTGCATGTGCTACATGGTTGTTGCTGAGTAAGTAAGGACACTTTCTAAAATGCAGAAAAACTGGAACTTGGAAAAGGCCACCTTGTTGGTCAGATCAAACAAATGACTTTTAATGTAAAACCACCTCCATGCAGGTGAGCTTCAGATTCAGCTTAGTAACTTTTAATAATATGGTTGTTCATTTGTTATGCAAATGAAAGAGGTTATTTCAAATTCACAAACCATATCTTAAAGAAAAGGTCAATTAGCAGAAACACTCTCCAACTATGGGCAAGATGAACAAAATGTTATCAGGAACAGGGGCAGTGAAAATGAAGCCCAAGGGCCAAGGGTTCCAAACAAAGGGGGCTTACTGGTAAGGCTGGCTGTTACCCACTGCACTAGTGCATCGGAAGTGGTGGTGATTTCTCTTCTGAGGCATTGAAGAATGGCTCTGTCTATCTGCAGTGCTTTGAACTGCATCTCAATTAAAACAAGTAAGACTATGTGAATTACTGAGGTGATATGTAAAATTAAAACTAGTCCTCTCAGCTGCATAAAACTAAACTTTTTATAACACCAGCATATGCTGAAAACTAAAAGCAGAATAGTTAATACATTTCAGATACCATAGAAGATCTAGAATTGTGTATGCATTACCCCTGACATTTCCACAAATTATAAGCAGTCACTGAATAAGATATTTATTACTTTGAATAAAAAAATTATATCTGGTTTCAGGAGAGTTCTATGAATTTAGGCAACCAGTTTTATTTCTCTGAAGTTTAGTCTCCCTGACTAAAAATAGGGATGAATATGTTTCCAGTTTACTTAATATGATGTATATGAAATGTATTGTATAACATGGTATGTATTATTCAAATGTGAAGATACCTAAAAATAATAACTAACATTTGCCGAGAGCTTACTGTGTGCTAGGCACTCTGCTAAGTGATTATATGCATTATTTAGTTCTCACAACCCTATGCAATGGGTATTTATTAACAAAGTCAACATTTTGAAAGGGGACGACCTGAAGACCCTTAGTGCACATATGGTGCAGTGGAAGCGACAGATGACAGGACTCTTGGGGGGAAAAGATCCATCCTGTGGTCAAATGGTGCAGCAGGATACAGCTCGGAAGGTAGAAAGAGAGGAAAGACGGCGAATGCTCGAGAGAGAAGTAAACTCTCCTTTCTGGGGAACAATCCCAGTCAGTCAAGCAGAGCAGGCTCTGCTGAGGGTAGAAAAGCAGTATTAATCAGGAATCTGAAAATGAATCAGGAAGGCCTATGGAGCCTCCACAGGGCCTACAGGGAAAGATTCCTCACCCTCAGCTATTACGAGCTACTTGGAGAAGCAGGTCTGCCTGCTGCTTTCCAAACAGCACTGTCAGGTTCAGCACACCAACACGGTCTAAGGTTTGAGTGTTTGTGGTATTTAGTCATTACCGGCAAAGCTGGGAAGGGGCCTCCTGGAGATTATTATGTGGGACACATCCTTGAAACTCCTCACAGGGAACTGGGCCAGAAGGCACTAGGGCCTGAGGGAACACTGGTCTTGCTTTCTCAATTTTTAAAGAAAAGTCAAGATTTCAAGCAATAATTTACCACAGATATGAGTATGAAATGTCTAAAATCAAAGGTCTCATCTCTGACTAGTCCATAAATACTGCCTAGAGTCAACTTAATTCAAATGCAACGAGACTGTGGGGGCACAAAGTGACCAAAGACTTCCATGGCACTTAAAACCCACATTTGTTGTGAGTGAATAAATTATTTCACTTTTGTCCTCTGACCCTCAGGAGAGATCCAAACAGGCTCATTTTCTCAGGTCCCACGCTCTAGTTATCCTCCAACCTACAAGAACAACCTCTGATTTCTTTTGAAGTTTATGAAAAAGGCCTTTTCATAAGCTTCTGATATAGCCCAGTTATTTTCTGCAGCTTTCAATATTTATTTGTCTTTTCCCTCATAAAAAATTGTACTGATGGCTTTGGGCTTCATAAGAATGTACATGATAATAAACAGGATATGCTATAAATAGCACTGACATTCCAACCATGTCTAACAGAATTCCCTCCCACATGCCTGGCACCATGGTCTGCAGATTCCAGTCTCACTGGAGTTAGCTATCAAGGTGATTTCAGAGGTAAGTGCCTGTCACACAGATTGACTGCAAAACAGCATTAGAGACTTTACCAAAATGCTGTGTGACTTCTAAAATCCCTGGTATTTCACAGGCCTTAGTGTACATTATCACAAACTGGACCTTTGCTGAATAAAGCACACTCTTCTTCCTCTTTAGTTTAACTGGTAACTGCCTTTCCACACAGCTACATTTCCCCCTATTAAACAGAGAGCAGATGCCTCAGTGCTGTGAGATAGACAGGCAGCTTCATTCCAGTTGAACAAAATTTTACCACAGAGAAAAATAGGCTGAGGGGCCAAGTAATTTCTGCAGATCACATACGTAAGTAAAATGGCCAATAGGAAAACAAACTTCAGGCTTTCTACGTTATTCTTTTTTCTTCACATTTTCCATTAATGCTTCCTTATGGCCACAACCAGGCTTCTCCTTCAGCAAGCCCTTTTCCATGGGAATGCTGTCTACTCTGGTCTGTGGCAAACTGATGGGAGACCACTTTATGTTTTCATGGTTTTGTTTTCTGCTTCTGCTTTAGACTGGAAGACTCAACAGTAGTGTGGATGATGCCTACAGTATCTTAATCTCTTTATTCTTCACTTTCTACCTCCACCAAATCACTGTGTCTTTGGAAATCTGCCCTTTGTTCATCTTGAGTCTTCTGACCCAAAACTGGAACCCCCTTCTCTAATCCAGGCTTATTCTGTCTCTTGGCCTCTGACTTCCTGTCTGCCATGATGTCCGATTAACAGGCCTAACAAAGGCCTATGTAGAAACTGCTTACAATCTTGTATCCTTACAGTATGTCTTAAACATGCAAAAGACAGGAGAAAGATCCTTGGGCTGAAGGTTGCTAGTAATGGTAGGTAACACATACTAGGTAGAAGAGCAGAAGGCTTGGCACATGGTTTTGAAGCTTATGAGCCTTCAGAAACCTTTCCACCCAGTATAATATTTGTATTAATGATGCCAGGAAAAAAGGAAGGTTAATGGACATCACAGCTAGAGGTGAGCAACTCAGGGATGCAAACTGGATGCCAATGGGAGAGAGGACATGGCCACAGTAACAGAGATGTGGGGCTCATGGGGTGCTCAGAGGGCCTGGAGGTGTATGCTCCTACAAAGGGAGCTCAGGTTTTTTATTTGGTATGGATGGGAAGGGTGCTCTCTAAAGAACAAACAATTAAGTAACCTTGGTTTCGCATGGTCCATCTTGCATTCCCTCAGCATTAAGGTTTGTTATCCTTCTCTAAGGTTTCCTTCACTTATCACCTTAATTGGCCTCAAATGACAAGTTTAAATCATGTTATTCCCCCATGTACAATTTTGCCTACCCAAATGCCTCTGTTAATACTTAAGGCTTACTGAAAAATCTGACCTCTCCAGCTTCATTTTTATTTCCATTGACCTTTGTGTTTCTAAATTCTTTTCTCTTTCTTTTTGTACCCAAACTAATGATGATGTCTGTTCTTCCTCATACACCATTTGTCTAGTAATCTTGCCTTCTATACTGTCTTTAGGCAATAAGTCATTTTTGATTTTTAGAGACATCCCTAATAGTTTACTAGAGCTTCAGATCAATAGGAGATCTTAAGCTTTCTAGTAAGCAAAATAAACTAATTTCACTCAAAGCAAGTAATAATAGATTCTAGTTAGACTGTGCATTCTTATGGAGAATGGTGAGAGTGATAAATATGATTTTTGGCAGCTTCTGAAATGCTAAAACTAGTTTAGGCTCCCCATTCCCAACATTTTCCAGACCACTAGGAGGTCAGACCCTGAATAAACTCCTTTTCAGTCATTTTACTGCCCTCCCCTTTATGAATTCTACTCTCTCCTTAAAGGCCAATTCAAATTCTGCCTTTGCCTGGGTTCCTCTGCCTTAGCTCCCAGTAATCTACTGGTTTTATGTCCACTTTTTGTGACATTAATATGTACAATCCTAGCCCTTGGGTTTTTCAGTTTTCTACTTATTTTATTCTTTCTAAATTGAATTTTAAACTCCTTGAATATAGAGAAAACATTAATTTAAAATATGTCTTGAGCTGGGCATGATTATACATACCTGTAATCTCAGTACTCAGGAGGCTGAGGCAGGAGGATCACTATGAGTTCAAGGCCAGCCTGAGATACGTAGTGAGTTCAAGGCCAGCCTGAAGTACATAGTGAGACCTTGACTCAAAAATCTAAAAAATTTTTTTCCCTTTATTCTTTCCTGCCTATATATAGAACCTAGGTGTTTCATCCAGTAAATGTTTGTCAATTGTAAATACTGATTCTGCTTTTTAAAAATCACAACAAAGTATTGACATCAATTTTGGTCCAATAACATCCAGTACAGTTCTCACCTACCTGGCCAGCAAGTCAATAAGTTCAAGTTTTGACATCCCATCAGGAAGCAGCCGAGGAATAGCAGCAACACAGGTCCTGAAAAGATCTATTTTTGGTTTTCTCTCACCCCTAGAATTTGAAGATAGGTCCAGTCATTATGAAAAATTAAAAAAAAATCATTAAATATGTGGACAAAGACTAGAACTTGATCCATGTCTTCTGAATCATAATCTACTAGTTAATGGCTTTTAGAGGTTAATGATTCTAAGAACATAGTTTAAAAATTTAAATGTTAAGACAGAGCTACATATTTCTGAAACTCTGATATCAGTAACTTTTCCCACAGGCTTGCTATTCAATTGGGTTCCATGGGATTTCTAAGGCTGCACTTAAAACACCAGAACCACAGAAATGCCAAAATGTATCAGCATGAAGAAATACATTAAAAGTCATCCCTACATTCAGTTTTTAAGAATAGGGTTGATTTTGTGATGCATGGGATTGAACCAGGGCTTTCCCATAGAGCTAGATTTTACTATGTATAAGGAATGGTATCTCTTAACAAGTGTAGTATCTGGGAACTTTTCTCCCTAATGAGTTAGCCTTTTCTTTTAGACCAGTGGCAAACCTATGGCAAATGTGTTTTTTGTTTTTAAGACAAAAGATGGTAAAGTATGAGTTGTATTTTTCTAAACTAACACCACAGTATTCAGGTTGAATTGCAGTGTTAGCATTTTGCAATAAGTAAGTGGGTTTCCGGTTGCAGTTTGGCAACTCTGTCTGGAAGGAACCATATAAACCTTTCATCTCTAAAAGGTTTGCTACCACTGCTGTAGAGACTCTAGCATTATTATTAAAACTTAAGTGCTCTGCAATGGCATGTAAAATCCTGAAATTCTGACTTTTAAAATTATACTGATCTCTATGGAGAATTCATCTCTCTTTTTACATTCTGAGAATATTAATGTTTAATGGTAATAATGCCTATTACATTGTTGGGAAATGTAAAGGAAAAATGTATTCTGTCAGTGTTCTGTATTCCTAGATTCAACCAACTGTGAATTTAAAATATTTTGAGGAAAAAAGATGTCTGGATTGAATATGTACAGATTTTTCCCCATCATTATTTCCTTAACAAAACAGTATGACAACTATTTGCATGTTATTTACACTGCACTAGGTATTATAAGTAATCTAAAGATGATTTGGAAGATATGGGAGGATGTGCAGAAGTTATATGGAACTACTAAGTGGTTTTATATAAGGGGTTTGAATAACCTTGGATTTTGGTATCTCCAGGTGGGTATGGTATCCTGGAAACGATCTCCTATGAATACAGAGGGACGACTAGATTTTGTGACATTACTTAAAGTTTCAGTTGTTTTGGTGGGTAACTGATTCAAAACTCAACTTACTATACCAAAAACCTTTATGGAAAAGTTGAACTACCCATTAAATCTAAATGATCTAAATGAAAATACCTAACTGCATAGCTAAATTCTGATGATTTAGTTTTCGGGGAATAAATATACGATTGGTACTAAATTAATGCAATTGCAGGGCATGGACACAAAGAAAACGCAAAATGGCACAGAAAGAAACTCTTCTGGGAAACAAACTGTGGTCAGAATAGAAATGCAGCAAGTAGAATCTATCCTTTCCATAATCTAATGATCACAACAATAACAGCAATCTTGCTCTGTGACATTATTTTTAGCATGGTTCTGTAAGTTTGTGAAGAATGAATACAAACCTGTTCACATGAAGAATATACATATATACTGACTTCTAAAATACTCTGCTTTTGTAGAAACCATAAGATTATTTCTTGTCCTTCCCCATGGACCTGCTGAATAAGCGCTCTGAGGATTCCAGGGAAGGGGCCACTGCGTGGTGGTTTCCAGTGCGCGGAAGGAGAGCAATGCATTCCGTGCACCATCAATAGCCGCACGCCTACAGCCTCGCGACTGCTAACTGCTTGTGTGTAGCAGTGAGGCATTTAAATGTTCTCCCAGTTTTCTCACCAGATGTTTTAAACAGCTGTGATTATTTTCATATCTGTCGGAAAACAGATGACCCTTCCTGGCCCAAAGTTAGGGCAAACTCTGCCAGACTGTTAAGATGACAAAGTGAGCCTAGATTAGAAACTAATTGGTATGTGAGTTCCTCTTAGAATTGCTCTTATAGGGAGCATGCAACTCAACATAATTTAAAAAATTTATTAACATGTTAGATTATGATACCCCCCCCCCCACCATTAGCCACAAAAAAATGAGAGGTGGAGATGTAGCAACACAGAAGACTTAATGTTCAAGTTAGATTCCAAGTAGGGCCTGGGAAAGCTGGTGCACCAACCTCAAATACCAACACAGATGACTGTTCCCATTAGTGTTTGTGGCCTCCACCCTCTTCTCCTAAGTGCTTATACGATTCCCTAACATTTCCCTCTTGTTTTTTTTTTTTTTTTTTTTAAAGAAATGAAGCAATGAGTTATTTTCCACTCAGGGATATGTCTTAGTCTAGCAGGAAAAATATTTTAGCCTTATTTGGGGGTCTGAAGATGGGCAAGATGGAAAAAATAAAGAAGAATCTTAGAAAAAAAGTACAAGGCATTAGTTAAAACATAAGATACTTTTATATTTAATCCTGCATATTTTGTATATATTGTTTTAGTTCTGAAGCTATCTTATTGATGTTTACTGATTATAACTGTCGTTTAAAACATTTTTATTGCTTTACTATTTTTAAAAGATAAAACTGTATGATAGGATTTTAAAAGCATTTCTTCTATCTTCTACATTATAAATTAAAATGGTTTAATATATTCAAGGGGTATAGAATAATGTGGGTAAATGTTTTATGATAATTTGGCAACTTCTGAGTTAAGAACTAAAGCCACAAGGATATTTTTGATGTTAATAATCTTGGTGAATCTCAACTCTATTATTATGCTTGAAGAGTCTGAAGTGACTTAAATCAAATGACAGGCAAGCTGCAGGATAATACGTGTTATATAATCCCATTTTTGGAGAAAAGAGAAAAAGTCCAGATGGTCCTAGACTTAGAATGTTTTGAGTTTACCATGGTATAAAAGCAATTTGCATTTGGTAGAAAATGCTCAGATTCTGAATTTAGTTATTTTCCAGGCTAGTGACACATGACTGCCATCCCCTGTGGTCCACTGATCATGGGGCCAAACTGCATACTGTGCAGTAGGCTGTGTTGCTGAGCTAGGTTGTGCAGTAAATTAGGGGTATTATATGCATTTTCAATTTCTGTTGGGGTTACTGGGATATAATCCCATCACTGGGAGTAGGGGTGTGGGTATATCTCTTTACATGTGCTATACCAACAGAAGAAGTCTGGAAGGAACCATATAAAGCCAAGGAATGGTCACAGATCTTAAGTGGGGATCCGAGGAGATGATTTTCATTTCTTTTAATTAATTAAAATTTTTTTTAAAAGACAGCATCTTGCTATTTAGTTCAAGATGGATCTGAACTCACTACCTGGCCCAGGCTGGTCTTGAACTTGTGGTTATCCTCCAGCTTTGGTTTCTGGAGAGGTAGGATTACACTGTCTTAAAATCTATGGCACAGTTGCACAGACACCATTAAGCAAAAACTGTCAGTAGAAATCCGTGATCTTGAGACTTATAAAGATAGAATGTCTATAAGTTGGGGATGTCACTACATTACCTGGGTTGTGATAGTATTAGAAACAAAATGTCATATCTAAAAAAGGTATGTGGACTAGTGCATGAGTTATGAGCCCTGTCTTTTTTTTTTTTTTTAACTGACTGGCCTAGTGACTCTTCAGAACTAAACTGAATCAACCTCTGGTTTGACTTTATTTTTAGAGCTACTCCAACAATGTCCAAATATTTTTCACTATCTTTAACACTTAACGCTTCTTAGAATTCTGATTCTAAGAAGAGAAAGCAAAACACAGGATCAGTGAGAAGAACTCCCTCTGTGTCTTGTTCACCGGTAACGAGCTTCACGGTACTCACGTGATCATGTCTTCCGGCTCTTTGTTTAACATCTGGACGTTGGTTAGCATCATACATCGCCCTACTTCTTTATCGAGGTGCCTTAAAATATTGTCCACAGCTTTTCTTACTTGGGAGTAATACAGGGACATGCCTGAAAAAACATGTATTTATATCTTTGACTAAATCTACTAAAGAATATCCTGATTTATTTATCCCCTCTAACATATTTTACTAAAGACCTTATGAGTCACCGATTCCCTTGAACAGAGGGGCTTTGTGTGACTCATTCTCTTCTAGATAGCTCTCGGCAGTGTCCTGCACTTATTAGGTGTTCACCACATAATCATTTAAATCACATTAATAAGAATCTTAATACCTCAATGGGAAATATTTTCCAGAACCATTAAAATAAAGAGGGAAATAGTTTTTAAAAAATCTTTAAGTTTCTTATAAACAAGACCCAGTATCATTAGCGATTATATGACTAATCCCTCATTTTGGGTTAAAACTTTAACAACTTCAAATTATTCTTTGAAACATACATATATCTCTTTGTTAGTGAACAAACAATAATTTCACATCATACATTTTAAAATCAAAGAAAATACATTTTACCCACACTGTTTTTACTGCTTTCCTTAAATAGTGTCAATGCTCTATAGTGGAAGACAAATGTGTGCATCATAAACATTTTATATATTTAAACCAAATTTAAGTTCTATATATTTAAACCAAAAGGAAGTAACTTTGAAACCCAGTGAAGTAAAATTATTAATAATTATTCCCCACACTGTTCCTGAGGGCCCACATTTTATTTTGAGTATGTATTTAAATTCTGCCTAATACACTTCTTTGTACCTCTCACTGATGTGTCCTGAAATTTTTTCTGTGGTAGAAGTGAAATTGCAACCCATCTCATGGGTAGGGTAACTTAAGGTTCCCTTACTCGGCTTTGGGGACCTTCTTGGACCCTGTCCTGGGACTTTTCCTTTGGTGAGCCAGCTCCAGGAGGCAAACAGGCATTGGGACTGTGACTGTAACAATCTAAGCAGTATGTTAAGATGGTAAGTCATCACCTACAGGACAAAAACATAGAACACTGGCTTATACTAATGCTGACCGTTAATGGAAGAGGTGGTTGTTCTCTGGTCATACTTTATATTTCAAAGTGCCTGATCTTTAGAAAAGATTATAATAGGATTAAGACCTACTGCTCTCATTTCAAAACCTCTGTAACTGACCATCTGTGTGATCAACAACCAAGGCTTAGAGACTAAAGCTAAAGGAGATGAAAGGGCTAAGAGGACAGTCAATATGTATGCTCTTGTCCTTCAAGTACAGCCAGGACTCCAGGCATGACAGAAGGACTCTGAAAGGGCCCTGCAACTCTGGTGAGTCATCAATCCTGCAAGCGGAAGGACTGATTGGAACCCAGAGGTCTGAAGTCAACCAGTGTGGATTTTTCAAAAAGGAGAGTTGCCAAGGAGGGGAGTTCCCGTGCTTTCAAGGAAAGCCATGTGGTTAAGCAAAACAATGACTTATCCTGAAAAATGACAAGATGGTAGCATGAAAAGCTGGAGGAGCTAAGAGGTTCCTCACATAGCTAAAAAATTCCTGACAAGCCTTAACTGACCTTGACAAATACAGGAAATAGATTAATTTTGATTGACATGGGTCTTCTTTTGACTTGGTTTTAAATACCCAACAGGAAAGTATAACTAAAAACAAAAACAAAAACAAAAAGCAGTAATTACTAGTGACATGAAGGCAGAAAAAGTTAGGTTACACATAAAAAAGGGACTCCAAACACCGCTCCCCACCTCTATGGGGAGTCTCCAGCTACACCTACAACATTTCAACCTACAGCCATAAGAGGTCATGACTCCCAATCCTACTAGCTCTTCCAAAAATGTGTCCTTCAGTCCATTTTAGTGCACTGTTATTATGTTATCTTAAAGCATATCTCAGGTACCTCAGGTAAAGGTTTGGCGCTTTTTTTTATATAGATTTCCTTATAGGATAAAAATGCCAAAAGAAATAACCTAGGGACTAAGCTTTGTTACTTGTGTGCTATGAACTAATTTTCTGTTATCTACTCCAGATTTCATATGTGTATATTATCTGAAGTTGTTCATGACCAAAGACCTAAACCTCCATAAACAGAAGCCGGATCCAGGTTCCAAGCCTATAGCAAAAAGTTTTAATGGCCCTTTATTTAGTGTATTCTTTGACCATTGTTATAATTACAACAGGAGGACACTGGATTTCACACTGATAAAACAGAGAGGATGCTGTATGCTCTTGCCTACTCTCCATCCTGCGATACCTAGGTTGACATTTTTGTACAAATGAAAGTTAATATTAAAGATAAAAGGATGATGCCAATACTGTCTAATTTCATCTGACTTCTACAGCTTCTTGGAGTCACTATTCACCAGTATTCTACTTTTAATTTTTAGCCCTGCTTATTTAACACTGTTACAAAATGAAGTTACAAGATCAATGACTGGCTAATGTTCTTGTTCTCTTTTCTAAGCTGCAAAGGATGATGGCCCATTAAACAGCAAAACTCATCTTCTTTTGCCTTTAGATTAGACAGAATGAGACTTCTGGTCCCTAGCTAGGTAGGGTCAGTCTCTATCCTGACCTCAACCAGCTACGTATTTTGTATCTCTCTTCATCCCTTAAGAATAAGGGAACAGGGGGTTGGGGATTTAGCACAGTGGCATAACCACCTGCCTGGCAAGCGCAAGGTCATGAGTTCAATCCCTGATTAAAAAAAAAAAAAAAAAAAGGAAAAAAAAGAAAGAAAAGAATGAGGGAAACAAGGAGGGCTCCTGGCTGTTGGATGATGAATCCCCTCCATTCTCTGTTTCCCCTCTATCCGATCCCAGAGGGCAGGCCAGCTTGAAGTGATCTGGGCCTTACCCATGGCATCCTAGAGGGCACGTCAGCTGTAAGAATGTAAGACTTATAGGAACCCCAAGACCAACGACAACAGCCTGGCACACAGATGCACACACACCTCTGGAGGGTGAAGTAATCAGTGAGACCAGTAACGTGGAAGCATCTGAAGCAGCAGCGAGGAGTTGGCAGTTCTGGAGAACTCCACTGACAGAAGACCAGTCCTAGCCCCCACATCCAGAGGCCAAGATCAGGTCCATACCCAACACATCTCTAGGATGCAACATGGACATTAGCACAGAACTGTAAACACCAAAACAAGAAATTGAACACAGATGCCCCTACAAACCTAGCAGCAGCCATCAGAGACCGGTGGGAGAACTAGCTAGCTAACCTACCGTGCTCCTGCCACCATCGGGGAAGCCTCGTAGTAGCTGTGCATTACCTGGAGAAGCCAGCCCTGCACCCTAATGCTGCCCCGGGAGCCTAGGATAGGAGAAACCCAGGAGCCTGACCCATTCACCTACACTGTGGATGGACAGACAACGCAGGAATTGCCTTGGATGCCACGACCTGCTTGTTGGAAAGAACCTAGGAAAATGTCAAGATGAACAAGCAAAAGGCATTCTCTGGCCTCCAACCCATGGAGAGCAAGTTCAGGAGATATAATGGAAGAGATAAGTTTCTGAAGTGATGGCAACCAAAGTAAAGAAACAACTTCATGAGGCTATAAAAGAAATCAGATCAGAAATGTTATTTCAGGTAAAAGAAGAAATGAGAGACATAATAAAAGAATTGCTGAGCATATCTAAAGAAGACATGGATAAAAAATAGAGGAGCATAGCAAAATGAGGGAAACTGTGAATGAACAATATAAGAAAGATATAGAATGCATGAAACAGATTCATAGAGATATCCAGGAAATTAAAAACTCCATTAAAAGCTGGCAAAACCACTTGAAAGAAACTGAAGATAAACTTTCAGACCTTGAAGACAAGTTTGCAGCTAGTGACTACAAAAGGAAAGATCTCTTAAAAATAAGAAACTAGGAAATAACAATTCAGTGGCTGCAAGATGATGCAAAGAAAAATAATTTAAGAATGATAGGTGTCAGTGAAAAAGCAGGGGTCAATGCAAATGAAATAATAAGACTATTTACAGAAGTAATAGCAGAAAACTTTCCAAGCATGGGAAAAAGGCTGATATACAGATATGTGAGGCATACAGAACTCCAGCCAGCCATAACAAAAGTAAATCCACAACTAGACATATAATAATCAAGATCCCAGAAATTCAGAACAAAAACAATATTAAAAGCTATTGTAGAAAAGAAACAGATCACCTATAAAAGAAAACCCATCAGAATCACAGCAGACTTCTCAACACAAACCATCAAGTCAAGAAAAGGTTGGCATGAAGTATTTCAAGTCCCGAAAGAAAACGCCTTCCAGCCCAGATTAATGTACTCTGAAAAACTATCTTTCAAAATTGATGGAGAAACAAGATACTTTCATGATAAAGAACAACAGAAGGAATTCATGACCACCAAACAAACTCTACAGAGAGTGCTAAAGCACATTCTAGAGAGAGATAAAAATGACCATGGTTCCAGGAACAGCAGCAGAGGGGGATCACCAAGTAGGGCAAGAAGTTGAATGGAGGGAAAACTAGGGAGCCAATAGCAGGAAAATAGCAAGGCAGAGATGAGCCAGTACATACTGGCCGTAACCGTTAATGTAGATGGCCTCAATTCACCAATAAAAAAGAAACAGGCAGAATGGATCAGGAGACAGGATCTATCAATATAATATGCTATATACAAGGAATGCATTTAAAGCAAAGGGAAATTTATAGACTGAAAGTTGAAGGAGAGAAGACAATGCTCTATGTGACAGGGAATAAGGAAAAGGCAGGGGTAGCTTGCTCATCAACTGTGGAATAGATAAGAAAGATATTGCATTTCTGTACAATGGGAAGGTACTCAGCTATAAAGAAAGGTAACCTCGAGGCTTTTGTAGGTAAATGAATGCAACTCGAGATCATGCTAGTGGGTGAAATGGTTCAGAGTCACATGGGTGGACATTGTGTTGTCTCCCTAGTGTAAGAGACTGAGAGAGTTAGTGGGATCCAAAATGCACAATGGATATTGTGAAAGTGAAAGGAAGGGAGGTGTCTGAAAAGGGAAGGTGGTAGCCATTGTTAATTTCCAATTATCTTGTTTTGTAGCCATGTATTGTTTTCATTGTTTTGTTTTGTTTGGTTTGTCTTTATTATATCAGATGGTATGGGCAGCTAGTTCAAAGATAACAAAATATATTATGGTAGCCATTGTTGATTTCCTTTTATCTTATTTCCAAGCCCTATATTGCTTTCATTGTTTTATTTTGTATCTTTTTTTCATACAGTATCTTGCTGTGTAGTTTAGGCTGACCTCACCTTGAACTCACTATGAGCCTCCTGCCTTTGCCTCCTGAGTGCTGGGATTACAGGTATGTGCTACCATGCCTAGCTTTTATTTTTTATTTATTTAAATTTTAAAATTTTTTTGTAAAATTTTTATTAGTATATTTTTACATCATGATTATACTCACAGAGAGTTAGTACACATCTTAATTCTCTTTATTTCTCCTACCCCTTTCTCCTTCCCTTTATCTCTTTAAGATATCTTGAGTCCACAAATTAGCTTAGTAGATAAGGTAAAGGGCAGAAACCTGACCTTAAAAAATACAATGGGATGGATTCCTGATTTTCACCTATAAAATGAGTCATTTTCTTTCTATTGTGTGGATCATCAGCTTTCTCCTGGAAACCAAGCCCAAATTTTCTAGAGTCCTAAATTCAACATATTTTTTCCATGAAAAATGCATGAATATTCCTGGCCTCAGATCTGATATGCTTCTCTTTTGGGCACCTGTACTCCGTTTTCATTGAGATCATACTCTAAATTCCTCCTAATAAACCTTTTTATGTCTTAAGAAACTATTGCTTATGTATTAAGTTTTTTAAACTCGTTTAAGATAAGTATTTTAAAGTACATAGTTTCTACGTGTGTTTCCCGCATATAAGTTCTAAAGATAGTCAAGAACTATATTACCAAAGTTTGCAGTATGTTTCTAAACTTGGGTACTTAATAAGAAACAAGTATGAAAAGTCATCTCTTTACATTACAATAGCTAAATTAAAAAGAAGAAAAATCTCATGTGGATAGTTTCTCACTATAACCTGGTGTTTCCTGGGTTAAGGCATGTTTAAAATATAAATTACAATCAATACTACTGGAAAAAAGGAAATACACTATAAATGTAAATGAATAAATGAGCTAGCTATAAACAAGAGTGTTTACCACAGCACACAACTATCTTACAAATTTGCTGTAAAATTTAGGTAATCATTCACGGGTTGAAAAGATTCAGATAAAAGTCTAACATTTAAATGGCAATATTTACCAGGAAGTTCAAAAAGAGTTTAAAGGACAATAAGACACAAACACAGCTTGAGTCAATCAACCCAATTAACACTGGAAAGGCTCACTGGCTACTTTCACAAAATAAAAAAAAAGTCTCATTAGGAGTAAGTATCTAATGGTGATTTTGAAGGCTTCACATTCAGCTATAACACATGCTTGAAACCCACCTATCATTTTGGCTTCCTCTTCAGTTAGCGTTTTACTCAAATATGTTTTCTTTACTCTCAACGTGTTTCCAGAAGGGAGTACAGCTCCTGTAACTGGCATGGGAGGCTCGCCATCTTTCTGCTGCAAGCTATCAGCTATGACCAAGAATGCCCGCAAGCCAATGTTCATTCTCTGTAAGAGGCAATATGTACACAATAAAAAGAAAGAACCAATTACTGTCCTACAAGTAAATCACAAGTGTTTCAGAAAGGCTAAGCCTGGCTTGCTTTTAGATCGATATGGAAAAATAGTTTAAAAGATACAAAAGTATTGGCCCAATTTAGGAAAATAAAGTTTCTAGCAGTGTGGCTTTATCACAAGCAAACAACTGGGAAGATTTTCATCAAACTTGGCGGGCATGGTTGAGATGGTCATAAATCATACTCTGTTCAAGGGATCCGTGGATCTCCAAGGCAGAGAAATCATCCCATGGAGCAGTTAAAACTAAGGTAAACTCAGGCAGACAAAAGACTCTGGTCTCTCCTGCAAGGAGAGAAATCCAAACGTGCTAATTCATGACTGCGTGAGAACATTCAGAGTTATAAATGTGAACCCACAAAGTGAACATCACCTACTCTGAAGTGCTATTTTTGACTTCCGATTCGCAATGTTAGAAAACTGGAGAATTAATTTTAAAAATTCAATGTTTTGGAACCTATTGTGGATGAAAATTTATGGATATATGAGAAGAAACATCATCTTGGGCAAACCGTTCCTCAGGTAAGGCTCTGAAAAATGACCAAACGAGACACTCTTTACAGTGCATTCTCATGGGAACAATGGACAGTTCCCATTGGTCTGCATCCTCCCTGGCACCCTTTTCATGGGCTTACTAGTCATTTTTATCTCTTTTCTAATAAAGAGGAGGTTCATTTAGTCCCTTTTAAAACTTGGGTTTATTTCCTTATTTTTGAGTTCTAGGAGTTTTTCACATCTTTTGGTAGAAGTACTTTGTTAGATACACTATATCTCTTGCAAATGTTTTCTGGCAGCCTGTAACTCTACTTTATTTAAAGTGCAGACAATTTATTTTGATACTACTCAATTCAACAATTTCTTTTAAAATTGATAATTCCTATGTCTTAGAAAATCTTGCCCACTTGAATGAGCCATCTTTTGAGTTCTTTTGATTTTTCTTTTTTGAGACAAGGTTTTGCTAAGTAGGAAGCTGCCCCATTTAGGGCTGAACTTGCCATCTTTTTGCTTCAGTTTCCCAGGGTATGCACTACTATGCCTGACTTCTTTTATTATTTTTGTTTTTTAAAGAATTACGGTGTTTGGTTTCACATTTAAATTCTAATTAAATGATCTTCAGGTCTGTTTTTTTTGGGGGGGCAGTATCATGCTGTTTCTATCACAGTAGCTTTGTAGTATAATTTTAAGTCAGGGATTGTGATGACTCCAACCATATCTTTGTTACCCAGAATTATTTTTGCTATTCTAGGTATCTTCTGGTTCCAAATGAATTTTAGGAATGTTTTTTCTAATTCTTAATGGTATGCTAATGGCATTTTGCTTGGGATTGCATTACATCTGTATAACAATTCAGGAAGTTTGGAGTACTGTAGTTTTCAATGTAGAGATCTTTTACTTCCTTCTTTAGATTGATTCCTAGGTATTTCATTTTTTTAGATGCTATTGTGAAAAGTGTATTTCCCTAATTTTTCTCTCAGTGAATTTGTTATTTGTGTACAGGACTGCAGTTGATTTCTGAGGGCTGACTTTGTGTCCAGCGATGCTACTGAATTTGGTTACTAAATTTAGAAGCATTTTGGTGGAGTTTTTGGGTTCTTCTATGTAGATGTCATCTGCAAATAATAATTTAACTTCTTCCTTTCCCATCCTTATTCCTTTTATTCTTTCTCTTGTCTAATTTCTCTGGCCAGTGTTTCCAGAACTATATTGAATGACAGGTGACATCCTTGTCTCATTTCTGATTTTGGAGTGAAAGCTTTCAGTTTTTGTTCATTTAGCATGATGTTAGCTGTTGGTTGTCATAGATGGCTTTTATCAGATTGAAATAAAGACCATCTATTCTAAATTTCTGTAGGTTTTTTTTTTTATCATGAATGGGTATTTGTCATATTTTTTTGCTACATCTAATAAATGGTGTTGGAAAAGCTGGCTTTCCACATGGTGAAGATTAAAGCTAGACCTGTATCTTATACCATGCATTAAACAAAAATAAAAATGGATTAAAGATTTAAATATTAAACACTAAATCTTCTGGCCTTGAACTCACTATATAGCCCAGGTTGGCCTCAAATTTACAGTGATCTTCCTGCATCAGCCTCCTGAGTGCTGAGATCACAGCTGTGCCACACTTGGCCAGTCCTACATTGTTTTACACCAAGGTAAACATCAGAGAAATTGATGACTTAGAAGCTCTTCTCACAGGTAAACAAGTTCTTATGATGTTAAGGGTATATAGAGGAAGTCATCTAGGGCCAAACTAAGCAAAAACAATTACTTGGAAATTACCTAACTGTTGACTAGTGGTGCAATCCACCTTGTATAAGCCAACCACTCAAATCTCTAGGCCTTGCTCTACAAGCTATTTCCAAATGTTACTTATGACCTCATCTGGATTTGTTCCTGACAAATGGTGCCCTACATCATATTTCATCAAATGCATGGTATCTGCTTCATAAGTTAGTCTGCCTCAAGTCTTCTTTTGAACATGCCTTTGGACATATAATTACTAATTATTAATAAAAAGCTTCTTCTTCAACCCTATAAAATCAAGAGACATGAAGGCAATTCCCAAATATTTACCCCTGATGGTAGTTTTGTTTTTAAAAACCTAATTCCAACTGATCTCCATAGAGAAATTAACTAATTCATCACCAATGAAGACTCTGAGGAAAGATTCAAGGATAAATTTTATAGCTGGTGATAATAATAATAATAATAGTTTTTAACATGTTCTTTTTAGGTAAGTAGTGTAGCACTTCTGAGAACAGATTGTTAAAAGTATCAGAACTATGACTACTGAGAAATGAAAAATATGTTTAAAACGTCCAAAGCAAGAGAAGACTCTTTCCTGTGCAGCCCTGGTCTCCTTCCTGCCTTTGCTCTAGCTTTGCAAAGCCCCTCACATTAGCCTAGTGACCCAACTGCAGCCATTCTGGAATCCTGCAAGGTCACTGGCCACCAAAGAGAAGTCCCATTTATGGGGCCTTTTGCTCAGTTGTCAGACATGTGGCAATCTTAGCATCAAGAAGAGAATTCAGGGTATAGTAAGAAAGTGAGTGGGAATACCCGGGTCCCTCTGATACCCACAATCTGCTTCTGTTGAGCCCATAGGCTTGAGGCCTTTTTCCTCACCGAGAGAATGAAGGAGACAAAGAATATCACTGTGATGCTAGAAATAATCTTAAAAAAGACTTTAAAAAGGAAATTGGCATGCAATTTTCTCCCTTCTTTCCCACTATCTGTTTTTCTTCACTCTCACCCTAGTTTGAAATGTGTACTTTCCAGTATGACACTTTCATGAAGTGAGCTAGAAAAGTATTTTGTTCTATTTTACTGGAGAATAAATTGAATATCAGAAAAGTAAACATCACATAGCTAGAAAAAGTAACAGTGCAAGTGGTAAATCCAGCTCTGGAAGCTTCTGGTCCAGCGTTCTTTCTCCCATCTCAGAGGAAAAAGACTGCAGACAGGCTACTTGCTAGGGATATTTTTTCTTAGCTAACATTGTTTTAAAACAAAACTGAATATGCTGTTCACTTGCATAGCCCAGACTATTCCATATTGTATATAATACTCAATATAGACTCATTGCCACCATATGCCTAGCCCCTGAGTTGCCACGCTGCTACAGACATGTTTAGACATTATTTAGCTACACTATATTTTAGCATTTTTATTATTATATGTACTTATTTTCTGTTTCCTTCTTTCCCACTATCTTCTTCCCACTATCACTATCACTTTCCAATACTAGTCTATATGCATCAATGTTTTTACAAGCAAAAGCACTTACTTCCTAAAATAGAATAACTAGTAGCAACAGATTATCTTCTGGAGCAAGAATTACTCTATTAAACAAAAACAGAATAAAGAAGCATTCGACTTTTCATCACAATCTATTGATCCAAAATTTACTTCTCAAACTCCATCATCGGACTTTAGGCATAAACAGAAACAAACAGAAAACCTTTGAGAGAAGCTGTTCCCAGCCTACTCCCCAAAGTTGCATAGCAGAGGTATGGCTCTGTGAATACATGCTCTGTTAGAGGACATAAAAGGGTCATTCATACCTCTGGATTGAGACTGAAAGCTTTGGCTGGTTTTCCTACACAAAGAAAATCAAAAATGATTTCTTTCATTGCAAAATCTAAGCGTTCCTGGAGGGGAGAAAAGAAAAAAGAAAACAAAACAAAAACGTTAAAACGCAAATTCAGTATGAGACGCAGTATTTATACCATGTGTAACAAACAGGTGGCTGCTAAAAGAGGAGAGGTACTGCTTAGTTTTATGGACCAGAGAGTTCCCGAGGGATGATTATACCATCAAAAAAACCAAACCAAACCAAACCAAACAAAACATTGTTGGCAGAGATGCTCGTGTTTTTGAGTATAGTACAGGAATGACTTTATTATACAAGGGATAGAATTAGCTCCAAAAGCAGAGATGGATCCATGGCACAAAGACCAAAATCAAAAACCCCAAAAACAAAAAACCAAAACACTTGAAGGTCTAAGCTTACAAGCAGTCCACACTCTTCTGCTTTTGGTAATGCTGCTAACTTCTTGAAATTCACTTTAGTACGTATTTTTAATGATACCACTGCAAAACAACCATCTTCTTCTACTTCCTAAAATTGAAAATCATTTGATTCATCTCAAAAACAATTAATTCTTCTCATTAAGAAGAATGATCCACAAACAATACATATTAAAGGTACTATATTAATTACTAAGATATGACATGTTCATTCAATAAAACATACCCCCAAATAATCAGCACATTCTTAGCCACATAACCAGATGTAGAAAAGTTACATTAATTCTACCACTGAAAGAGCAATGTCTATTCCTTCAATCTGAATATTACAGAGTCATTTCAATGCACCAAAATTATGTTAGTCTGTGGAGTAACAACTGAACAGTGTATCTTTACATCGAGATCAACTGTAATTCAATAGTATTTTCATGCCAATTATTTCCCTTTATCTACACAATATTCCGGGGCATACTGGGCAACCATTTCCATTCTCATACCAATAAAGTAGCTGACAAAAATATGTTCTCTGCCTTAATGCTGAAGCTCATGGCAGAGGCTAGAATGGAATAAAAGGTTTTTCTTATTGTTTGGTAAATCACAAGGTCGAAGTTGAGGTGAAATCATTTACTCACAAAATGTTTTATGAAGTACAATTTGGGACTTGGTGTAGGTTGGTAGTAAAGCTTATGCTTAGTATGAGCACGGGACACATAAAAAGTAAAATCTTGGGTCTAAATAATAAATTATGTTCAAAGTCTACATTTAGTATTAAAATATTACTGCACCCAATTTCAAAGTAAATTCATACATGTATAAAGTGCTTAGAACAGTTTTTGGCAAAGAACAATGTTAGCTTGGTAAGTGCTAATCTTCCTATGAAATTCTTTTTCATAGATAAAAATTAGAACATTACTTGACTGTCAAATTTCACTGTTTTCTTTAAAAAAATTTCCTCTCAACATCAGATCTTTTGCTTCCTCTTTACTTGTATGACCAAGATCAGAGAGTGAAGAAAAACAGGGATGGAGAGTCAGCAGACTTAACTAACAGTCTTTGTGACCTCAGTTGAGTCACTTCAACTCTCTGCCTCTCAGTTTGTGACATACTGAAAACACTTGACAGATTCATGTCATAATTTGTATTGAAGCAGAAGAACAGACTATGTGTGAAGATATATAGTATATAGTCTAAACACATAAGATATCATCCTAGACTTTTCATCTTTTGGTGTTTCGTGAAAAGACTGGCTACTTAAAGGCAATTAGAAGGTTCTCACTGCCAGAAATGTCTTCATTACTTCATTACCTGGGCAATGAACTGGATTATTTTCACAAAGATGTTCAGAGGCATATCCCTTGGCACCACACCACGGGACCCTTTGGGGAAAAGTGTTGTGATGATGGTTATAAGTCGGCTGGAAGATAAGAGGGAAAAAAAGAGAAAACAAGCAAGATTGGCTGAGATCCAGTTCTTTAAGGCAAGATGGCAGATGTTTCATCTTATCTAAGTATCAGAGAGAATTCAGAAAAACAAAACAAAGCACTTCATCCCTTCCATTAGCATAATTACCCTGTGAAAAAATTTCTGGGAAACTAAAGGTAGTTAGGTAATTATAGCAGTTTCCCGTTAGCGGCACCCGTGACCCTAGAAGTAGACCTGTCTCCTGGGAGAGGCAGGAGTTTCAGTAATGGCTGCCAAGTCAATGACCACAGAAAGGCTGAAAATGTTTCCAGGACTTAGATCTTTCAGAAACTATTAGCTCTGAACAGGTTCTAGCTGAGTAGGGTAGGTGGCATCCCTTTGTGATGGCTGAGTCATGTGATTTACCGCTATTAACTCAATGACATGGTCACCATTAAAAGATGCCAACTCCTTACCTCTGAGTAGCTGTGTTGCTTTCACATTTAATTCGAATCATGTAAACCCAAAGTAATCTGTAAAGAGATTCCAGAGCAACTCGAGCCATCTTGGGGTCTTTATTCTACAACAGAAATCAAAAGGTAAGACTGTTGATTGAATGGCAATATATGGAGATGATTCTTTGAACGTGTGGGAAAGATAGATCCCAGTGGGTGACAAAGTACACTCCATCATCTGCTACTCACCGGGTATCTGCCTGCTGCTGTATTGGATAAATAATCTGTGAGGTGGAACCCAAATGGCTCTGATGGTAGACCAGAGTAATTCTGAGGGAAGCCGGTTCATTCTCTCTTAAGCCAAGACAAGTAAGTTAAGAGCTTGCCCTTCCCCTCTATCCTAGGAAATAAATCCTGCAGCGCCAACTGGAAAATTGATCTGTTCTTTGCATTGTTAATTATGTCCCTTAAAACACTATTATCGTTTTGGTTTCCTAACCCCTTCCTCCCTCCCACCAATCCCATCTGATTAACCTCCAGGATTTATTGAGAGTGATGTGTATGAGACACCATTCTAGAGTCTGGGACATAGAAAGAGTATCCTTTTCATTATGATGTCCTCCATCTGTCGGGAGTGGGAGCTAGACAAAAACCAGTCAATTCCAAGGCAGTATTAAAGACTAGTAGAGACAGGAACTGGGGTACAGAAAAAGGCAAACTCATCAGAGTCTGCAAAGGTTTCTAGGAGCAGATGAAAACTCAGATGAACTGTTCAATCATTAATTCACTGACCAAATATATAAGTGGCTACACTGGACCATGCTTGATACTGAAATCTCTGAAAGGTACAAAAATAATGGTAGGAGAAATGGTAGGTAGAGGAAGAGGCTAAGAGAGATGGTGAAAAAAAGTCTTGTCTTGGAACCTGCAGCTCATAACAAGAGGAATATGAGGGCTGCCAGAGTGACCTTCCATGAGGGCATCAGGATACTCAGCATGGTGACAGGGAGACACTGAGATCAGAGTTTCAGCAAATCTTGCATTTGCAATGTGGAGAGTGCAAGAGACAGAGGCAGAGCTACAGGGTCACTGCTGAAGACATCCAGGTAATAACACAGCAGTCAGAGGGGGGCATGGGGTCTGGAATCTAATGGGTATCACCTTCATTCCTCACTCCTGAATCCCACTCCATCCTTTCAACCGCTCTTGCACATCTTGAACCAAATGTTAGTGTCTTTGGTTTTTAACTTCAACTTCTTTTAAATATTTTCCTGTTCCTTCTGCTCTCTCCATTTCAGGGCATCTGATTCTGACTAATGTTCTTCCACTCTTAAGACTCCAAGATTGTCTACTGCTGGTCCCATAGAGCCTGCAGTGCAAAGAGGCTGGCCTAGGCTTTTATTTTGTTCTGCTCATGATTGATTCTTCAGCATTTCAGGATGATACTTCTGATCACTGCAGTTGCCTCCCAAAGTGATTTCTTGCCTCTCTTTCATTCTCTGCATAGTCAAATTATATTCTTAAGATGCAAACATGATTACTTAATTTCTGTATTCAGAGTGCTTAAGTGGCTTCCAGTGACCTACTGGACAGGGCAAACATCCTGTAACATGGCACACAAAGCACGCTTTGTATCTGGCATCCCAGTGCCATCTTAAGCCAGTGCCCCTCAGACAGTAAGATGTTTTTCACAATTTCCTGAATGTCTCAGACGCCTCTTACCTTGGTCTACTTGGAACATCTCTACTGCCTGGTGAAACTTAGGTGTTACTGCTCTTGTGTTCCCAAGCCCTCCACTCTCTTCCCCAGACCCAGGAGAACCTTCCTGTACCCCTACCATTTCCCCAAATGTGCTTCTGTTCCTTTATTTGCATATTTCCTATCAGCATGTGAGTTCCAGATTATTTTGGTTTGCTCATCTTTGTGTTCTCAGTAACTGTAACAGAGCAGGTTAAATATTAAAAATAAAAACTGAAGAACTTGATGCATAAGCAAGATTTCTTCATGTGGAACCTACACCAAAGTAAGCCCTGGGTGGCAGCTGAAGCTAATTTTCATGATATCATAATGACAGTAATCAGGATCTTGTACTCATAGGCATTGTGGTCTTTCCAAAGTTCTCATATACAACATGATTATCAATTGAGGGATTTTATAATTGAGAAGGGCCTCATGAATTGCTCAAAATTATCAGGCTAGCACACAACAGCTGGGACTTCTACTTTAGTGTATTCTTCCTAGAAATTAGAATGTATACATTATGTGGTACTTAATATTAGGCATTATTGCTTACTAGGGTCTTGTTACTGGACTAAGGCAAAAGGGGCTAATTATGGACTGGAATCTCTAAGACAGTCAAAATACCAGTGAGCGTTTCTCCCTTCTAGGTTAACTATCTCCAGCATTTTGTTATGGTAATGAAAAGCTGACAGTGCTGGTTTTTGTGTGTGTACATGCATTTTAATTCTTATAAAAACATGAAGTAAGTGCTGTCAATATTTCATTTCACCCATGAAGAGATCAAGATGTAGGGAAGTCAGCTTACAAAATGTCACACATCTAACAAATGGCAATGCCAGAATTTAAACCCAGGCAATCGAGCCCCAGCACACAGTAGTAAACATTTCCACTTCAGCTTAATGTTCCACAGAGGCTGACTACTTATACTACTAGGACCTACTGGATTGTCTCTCCTTGAGCACAGGACCTCAGTCTCATTTGTATTTGTATTCTCTGCTTAGCAGCTAACAGATGCTCAGTGTATATTTTCAGGTTGTAGATATTTTTAGCATTTTTCTCATACCACTGATTTTTACCAAAGCCTTCAGCTGTAAGGTCACTGACCATTCTGCTGTTGAAATCCAGGCTCTTTTAATTGAAAATGAACTATTTATGTATTCACTGTGGCTCTGAGGTTTCCTTATAAAATGGTTCAGAAATGCAGGGAGCTTTAGAGAAGATCTTTTCTAGACTGATGGCATCTTACCTTGGTGCCCGTCACTGATTGCACTGACATGTCAGCTTGCCCAATGACATGCTTATCTTCTTTAAATTGTTCTCTAGTTAAGTTGGAATTGGCAGTGACAAATGGGGACAGTTGAATTCACCAATGGCTGGTGATACAGTCTTGGTGTTGACTGCATATTATCCAAATTATGTACTGTTAAAGGTTAGAATAATCTCTAAAATTGCTGTCCTGACAATGTATGGAGCTGATTTCTCTTTGTAATGGCTGAATAAGATTTTCTCACTCAAAGATGAGATTTTCTTAAGATTATAGAATCGAGATTAATACTGAGCAGAGTAATTTCATCCTGAAAACTAGTATAGCTGATGCTATACCATTTAAACTTAAAGAGAATAATAGTGATTTTTACATAAGTGATGCTGTATGTTTTAAGCATTCAGGCAACAATTGTAGAGTTAATATAGTATTCTGTATCTCTATTTATGAAATAAAGATATTACCATTACATAAAATGATTTTTAAAAAGTATTCTGTAGACATCATTGTAATTATTACACATAAATATGTATTAAGTGCAGAAGACCTTTCCACTGTATGTCCTACTATGGCAACCACACTTGTTTTGGAATTCTTAGTGGAAACCAAAGCACCTTGCTGAATCTCTGTCTTTGTCTGGATGTACTGCTTCCTATTATAATACCTTATTTGATTTTCCTTATCACTGTCTGAAGTTTTAGTTCTCATGCATTTCTTTCTTGCTTATCATCTGTTTCCTCCGCTAAGTTACAAAGTCACCTATCATGTGTTCCCAGCACCCAGGCCAGTGCCCCAGAGGATCCATGTATAGAACTGCTGACCAACTGGTTAAGTCAGTCAACGAATGAGCGCATACTCTAACCCAAGTAGTGACTGAAACAAGAAGATTTCTTATTTTGTATTTCCTTCCTCCAGTTATGAAACTACCCTGAATAATGTCTAACCCCCAGAGGAAGTACTGCTGAGCAAAATCTTTAGAATGACAAAAATAACACCCATTAAAAACATGTGCCCAGGGGAGCTTGTGGCATCATCATGCTCCATGACAATGTATATAAAGTCTCAACCCTTCACTTGGCTCTTAATAGATCACCAATTAATAAGAGCTGTTATTATTAACTATATGATACACGCTTTCTTATGCTTAAACTTTCTTTTCCAGTTTTGTTTTTTTATAGTCTGTGTTTCACTCATAATATTGTATACATTTTTATAAAAAAATTTAAAATTCAATTGTATCTATTCTGAAGGATAAGAACCTAGTATATAGTTATGAATGTAATAAATATTCTATTTTTAAAGTACTATTAAATCAAGTTCGCTAACCATATTTCCCTTCTTCAGAGTTAGATGTCCTTTGGCAGATATGAAGGAAATTCACTTTTTAAAAACATCTCAATGTGTTCAAATTCAGACATGAATTATATAGAAAACAATTGGTCACCACTGACCAAGAGTTCATAAAAGATGTGACTATTTTGGTAAAAAGGTGCCATGAATTTCTTATTACCTCACAATGGCCTATTGCTGATATAACTGACTAGGTTAATTAAGTATAAATATTAAAGAATTCAAGTCTGCACTCCCAGAGCTGGCTGGTTCCAGGACACTGGCAATTAAGTGAACACTGATTCTGAGAGCTTGATTCTTTGAAAGCATGTGACTGACTGGGCTCACACACATCTTGCTCATATCACTCCGCCATCCTTTTGGCTCATCTCTGCAGAACACGTCAAGATGGCTGCCAAGGTCAACATGGGAGACGATAACCTTAGGCTCATTATCCCAAAGCACCTGGGATAGTAAGGGAAGGGAGGAAAGACTGGAAATTGTACACAGGGAAGGGCTGGGCGGGTGACCAATTATGAAATGATGTGGCTGGTTCTAAATGATATAAAATACTGAAGATATCAAGGCAAAGTATATTTTCGAAGCCATATTTGTTTTTCAATATTTTCACTAGTTTTCCCTACTGAGAATGTGTGAGAAGACTTGGAATGTTTTCTGTATAGAGTACTAATGAAACGTACAATGACTCATTGGTTTCTACTTCTTTCACTTCTTCCCAAGTTGCCCAGCTTGGTCTTGAACTTGTGATTCTCCCATCTAAGACCCTGGAGTAACTCAAAGCCCACTCTGGGCTTTCACACTTCATGGGGTTATAGGACCTTCACAGGTCACACGGGTATAGCCCTGCTCCCAACTTTTCCACACACTATAGCACTCCATTTCATGTGTTCCTATGAAATGCTAGGCTCTTCATCCTGTAGTAGTTTTTTTTTGTTTTGTCTTTTTGAGACAGGGTCTCATTATGCAGTTCAGGCCAGCTTTGAGCTCACTTTGAAGCCCAGGCTGGCCTCCAACTTGCAATGATCCTCGTGCCTCAGCCTCCCGAGAGCTGGGATTACAGCAGTGCGTCAACTCGCCTGGCTCCTATATATGTGTGGTTTAATACAGTTGCTTTCCCACATTCTTCCCACTTCCAGCCTCTTCCTTAGCATCTCATACACTGGACGCTGTATAAGCTTTTGCTAAGCAGAACTGAATTCCATAATGTTGATCAGTCTATGTGTAGCAGTGACTCTGCATTCCCTTTCTAACCTTACAGCCTCTGTTTTAGAAATCCTAATGGGCAAAAGGTCTGTGGAGTGAGATGCTGTCAGCACCTAGATCCAATCCTCTTTGGTGTAGTTCATAATCCTCTTAGTATGTCTTTCTGGTAGGCTTTGACTAGAGCTCTAAACAATATTATAACCTGGAAATAATTACATCCCAAAGTAAGATGCTCTGTCATGCTTCAAAAAATAATTTGGACCAAAACAGTATAGACTTTTTGGTTACAGCAATAAATTGTTAGGTGAAATATTTATATTTTACTCCCAAATTCATCAGACACATTAAACATAACACATACAGAAAGGCTCAGTGTAAATATTCTTAATCATTTCTCTTTCTGTTTTAAACAAATGACTATTTTCTATTTGTGTAAAATGTAAAAGAAATTAACTTGGATTAATACCTGGATAGTTAAAAAGGGACCAAATAACAAAACTACACTGGGCTGCACTTTTGGGTTGTATGGCAGATGGACAAATTCTCAAACAAAGTACCTTAAAGCAGTTGTTATGTAACAGTTGATAACCCTGAAAACATGTCACTTTTTGGAAAATTCAAAAGCTTCATTCTTTATTCACTGCTATTATATTTCACTGCCAATTTGAAGAAAATGAATGATTCTAACCTTGGATTTCACAATCAGCTTTTAGAGTCAGTACACAGTTGGTCCTTAAAATGGTTCTAATGCAGATTATTGTGCAATTATGGTAAATGCCAAAATAATATAATTAATCTTAATCACTAAATTAAAGCATCTTAGAGAAAATACAAAACAAGGCAACATGTATGAGCACATACAAAATTTTATAAGTATTTTCAAAAATTTGAAAATAGTAACTATCAAACCTGTAAAAAAAAAAAACCTTGCAACTTTGGACATAACCAGGAAAGAGTGTGGAGAATGTATTGTATTGTACTTAGAATAGGGAGGGGCTTATTGACCTCCTCAATCACTGAAATTTAAAATGTGTTTACCACTTCAAAGCTATACAGCCAGTTTTGAGGCAAATTATTACAGCTGTTTCTGCTGTGGGCTCCTTGGTCTCAGGGACTATGAGTTTATCGCTGACATCACTTGGCCCTGTGCTGATACCTGGGCAGCAGCAGACACTTAGGACTGGTACTGTTGTGTAGCCGAAACAGAATACCCCAAAGGAATTACCCATGACAGCAACAGAGGCAAATGTGGGCTGTTACTAGGTCAACCCTTCCACAGAATGGAGCTATTTTCTTAAACTGAAGGAGACACAGGAATACTAGGTGAACATAAGAAATCAATTTATGTGCTTCAACCAGCTAAATGTGACTATTTGTATTTTAGATAAATATTTCTATTCACATGTTTATAAAGCAGCACTTAATGATATCTTCTGAATATGTATCACTCTTTTTTTTTGTTTTGATACCAGGAATTGAACTCAGGACCTTATGCTTGCCAGGCAGTTGCTTATGCTGTTGAGCTATATCCCTGGCACTTAATGATATCTTTAGTAGACTTTAGTAGAACAGATTTATTTTTCCCACATCTGAAGCGATTTCTACTATCTCTAGTCAGAAGCACATATACTAGCCTAAAAACTACACTGTAAAGTTTTGTAGAAGATTTTTTGTTGAGTGGGCACATACCAACCTTTAGGTTAGACAAGCAGTTGTTGAGGAACACATGCCATCTGTTCAGGAACAGCTGCTTCTGACTGACACAGAGCAGACAGGTCACCAGAGGGTACAGAGCCTGGAAGACAGGAGACAAGGTCACAGTGAGAATGTGTTGTTTTTTCTTTTTTGCACAGCTGGTGATGGAATTCAGAGCCTTCTCCAGGCAGGGCAAGTTCTCTACCACTGACTCCCACACCAGCCCTGGAGGATGACTGATACTGTAGTAAGGTACTGGGTAACACATTCTCTGCACCAATTACTTTACTGTCTCCCTCTGTAACCCTATAGGTTGCAGCATATTACCAGCATATTGTATAACACAAGGCCCAATGGCTGAATTAGCGGTGATGAACATTTTGCAAATATTTTCTGATAATGCTAGGGGTGGAATAATCTAGAACTATAGATAGTGTACAGTAATCTTTCCTGTAAAGTGAGAGTCCGATTCACTTTGTCTACATCAATGAACTTTAAAAACAAACTCACCACTTTTGACAACCCTTCATCTCCAGAAAAAAAGGAGAAAGGCAACCTTTTAAAAACATTACTGGCTTTTTCACTTAACAGTATCTACTATCTCAGAAATAGGTTTATATATTTTCATTTGCATGCAACCTTCCTGTAATTAAGGAAGATTCCTAAAAGAAATGTTTTTGCATAGGTAAACTCTACCAAGACAAATTTAACTGTGGGAGGAATTTGCTTACAGCCGAATAAACAGAGGTGCTGCTGGGCTCTTGCTACCTAACTTCACATAGCAACTGGAGAAGACAAAAGGTAATGGGCAGGCATGCAAAAAGCCTACATTGAGAACACTCCACCATTATGCTGGACCAAATAGATTAACACCTCTAGGGCTCCCCAAGAAATTAGGCTGGTCAAGATTTAAATCTATTAACCTGAACTAGGAAGAAACAATTGTGATAGATGAGATTCAGTACTCCAGAATTCATTAACTTAGTGTTTTTCTTCTCTAAATTAACTAGTTTTGAGTACTTGGAACTGTTGCTCCTGATGAATTCACAAATCTAATACCAGACAGTACTCTAAAAAGTGGCTCACAGCCAGTCACCATGCCATTGAATACAGACAAACGGCCAAATTTGTCACTACTACCAGCAAAGGAACACTGAATACCTACTCAACACTGTGATGGTGATGTTCACACTATTGAAATCCTAGACTATCACAGTTATAGAGGACACACCATTTTTAAATTTATGAATCAGATTATTACTTATGATAGGGGTAAAAAAGGTAGTGGTAAAAGACTCAATGCTGCTTTTCAGCATCAAAGCCTTCCAGAGAACTGTTTTCCCAGCCTTCAGGGGATCTTGTCTGTAGGGAACCACTTCCTGTCTCCCTTTCTTGCCTAGTTAAATTTTGATTCTGATTATCAGGATAGGGATTAGCCATTGCAAGCTCTTGGGGATTGAGAAGAGAAACTGTTATTATAAACTTTAACCTTCAGTCTGGAAAAAAATTCTCAGAAATTCAAACAAAAATCAAGTTAAAGCCATCTTAAAAATAAACAGCAGGACCAGAGTGGGTAGCTGAAGTGACAAGGTCTAATCCTCTTATGTTACAGTGATTCACAGTCAACACTTCATGTAATTTTCCAGGTTTGAAAGTGGGGTCTTTTGGAGATGGCTGTAGGTAATTCTCCCTTCTGTAGCATCCTTAAGACTCAAGAAGATTTCTGCCTAGGAATTTTAATCTCTGCAGTTTTGCTTGTGGTTTTCAATTTTCTTGCAGTTACTAACCAAGGAATGCTTCTTTCGAGAAGAAAGTTCCAGTGTGGTGTCATATAGGCTTTCCACGAAGTTTCTGAGGCAGGGAACATTTACTTCATTTTTAACAGCCTGAAACAGAGATGCATGTGAACATCCTATTAATGAAATTGTTGAGTCTGTAATCCAATTTCAAGAAGTTCTTAGAAATGAAAATGTAACTCACAGCAGCAACTGGCACCAGGATTTCCACAAAAAGTCCAGCCAAAGCATGTTTGATATCTTTGTCTTTGACCTCAAGGAAATAATGTGCACATTCCTAGGAAGCAGACAAAGAATATAGGGAAGGAAAATAGATTAAAAGGTGCATGGGAAATGTATGTAAAGAAATTTAAGTAAATAGTTCTCAAATAAATCACAAATACCAACACAGCACGTTCCACAATTAATTTAAAAATTACCAGTTTCAAATATTCACATTGAACTCTAAATGCTTGCAAGGGCTTCAGAGGGATTTTGCAAGGCTAGTTTTTCCCTTCTATTTCAAATTACTACCTTGAAAGGATAAAACATCTATAATCAGGAAGCACACATTTGTCCACTTGATTATTAGCCAGCTCAGTCTATATATAAAAATATATACCTATATATTTCTATTGATTATCTACCTGGTATGGAGCTCTGGGTCTTTGATAGCCCACAGACATACGTCCCCAGGGAAGGTAGACATGGAAAGAAAGGCAAAAGACAGCAAATTTATGTTATGTCCTGTGCCTGAAAGCCTTGGGAAAAAAAGAACTGCTTAGTTGCTCACCCTGACATATTAGATGTGTTTATTATTCTGATCATTTCATAAGCAAGTCTGGAACACTTCCCATCACCTCCGACAAGGAAACCTTCAGAACAGCTCCTCAGCAAGGATCTCTCTACTTGTGAAGGTACTGTTGATGCAAACAGCTATAGTGGATGGTAGCCCATGGGCTAGTTGGGAAGGAAAGCCACCTGCCCTGAATTCTGCCAGCACCTCTCTCCTTCCAAGGTTTATGCTAGGAATTTATAGTGGTTGCTCTGAGATAGTTTTTATTGAACAGTCCAAAGTTACATGCATTGATGACAAGAGAATATCTATATTAGCTGTTACACTTTTACTGCAGCCACTATTAGGAAGATTGCCAAAAACAGTTGCAAAGTTTCTTAGCCCATCAATATCACATTAAGCTCTCCGCCTTGGTTAGAGGACACCGCCCTAGGAAGCACTGCCACTGTTTCCTCTACAGAACGGAGCTACACAGTTACCAGGATCACGGCCCTTTTTCTATATTATTTTGAATTTGTATGTAAAATACTTTCTCAAGTCATTCAAGCACATAACACGGTAATTATCAATTCCAGAGTGCGATTAAAATAACAGAACAGTTACCAGTCACTGAATACTTATGTTAAAATTACTCTCTTAGCACAACGTCTTTGCCCCTACTTTGCACATAAAATAAATGAGGCTGGGAAGGAGGAAGGAGGGGGTAAGTGTGCCAAGGTTGGTAAGTACTGGTACCTGAATTCAAACCCAAGGAGCATAATATACAGTACCCTGCTCCCTCCCTCCCTTGTCTGTGTCAGTTTGCTTGAGATATGACTCGCATATCTAATTCACCTACTTAAGGTGTTCAGTTCATTGGTTTTCAGAGTTACATTGGGTTCATTAACACAAATAAATTTAGGACTTCTTAATGAGATCAAAAGAAGCTCTGCACTCTTTTTCAGTTACCCCAAACCTTTCTGTCCACCTCTCATCCTCAGCTACAGACAACTATTAATCTACTTTCCTGCCTCTATGAATTTGCCTATCTTGGACATTTCATGTAAATGGATTCATATTCAGTGTGGCCTCTGTGTCTGGCTTTTATACTTAACACAATGTTTTCAAGGTTGTCTGTATTATACTTCATTCCTTTTTAGAGCCAAATACTGTACTGTGTGGATATACTGTATTCTGTGCTTCCATTTGTCACTTTAGAGATATTTAGGTTGTTTCTACTTTTTGTCTGCTGTGAATAATGCTCCTATGAATATCTGTGTTAAAGTTGCTGTGTGGACTTATATATTTATTTGTCTTGGGTATACACTTTAGAGTGAAATTTCTGAATTATCTAATAATTCTAATACAGTGAATTATCCAATAATTCTAGGTTTAGTCATCTGAGGAACACCAGGATATTTTCCGAAGTACATGTGCTGTTTTATTTTTACACTATCAGTGCATGTGGGCTCCACTCATCTATACTTATCACCCATCTTTTTGGTTGTACACTTTTTGGTTGTGAACTGTTACAGCCTATATTTATAATATCTGTAGCTATGTGTTCTGTGAAGTCTTCATTAGCAACTATTTTTTGTTACAAATCATGATGAATTCTGGCCAATGGGCATTAAACCTGTACAGTTTGCTTGATTTTTTGAAAAATTAAGATTACTTTCAACAGTAAGAATGAAACAGATTTCTATCTTCAATAAAGTTCTGCCTGTAACGTTAGTACACTAACCCTAATGCTATCAATTCTAAAAGTAAAAAAGTCAGCTACAGTTTATTCACAGAGCAATATGTACCAATGAGTGAAATAAGTCAACAATAAAGAAACTCTAAGTATACCCAATGCCAAAGGTGATATGAAAATTTAAAACTGACATTATATTTCTGCAATGCTGCTATTTGGTTCCAAGGTTCTTCATGAATTATTGAGAAGTCAGAACTTTCTTATCCTATATTGTGAAGTACAGATGTTTCTCGACTCATGATGGCGATATATCCTAAGAAATGCATCCTTATCTGAAATTATTGTAAAGAGAAACTGCACAGCACAGTACTGAGCATCCATTGTCTGCCAGGCACTGTGGAGCCGACTGGGAGCTGCGACCCAGAGTCATAAGAGGATCAGACTGCACAACAGCCGTGTAACAAAATACCAAATGCAGAACAGGAAGCAAGGTTTCTAAATGTACAGAACCTGAAAAGGTCCAACACTGTAAGTTGAACCACTGTAAATTGGGCACTGCCCAGTACATTCCAGGTGTGTCATTTTATAAAAGGAATGGCTCAAATTGATGGCCTCTTGGTCTCTGCCCAGGATTTTACCTGCATAAACTGAAGAGAAGCCTCGAAGTCCTCCACTGGATACATCTTTATTCGAAAGAATTTCATCCCCATTATCAAGCTGATAATGCTTTGTACCACATATGGGCTCTGCTCTTTGTGCCGTAATTCTTTTAGTTCTGTCATAAATTTTTTCTTGACAGCAGGGAATCTAGGAAGAAAATATGCGTGATTTATCAAGTAAGTAGTACGAAGGTCACTATAAACAGGGCCTCTAGCATCCAAGAGCGATGGAACCTCGCGATGGAGTCTTTCCAATCAGTGCAAGTACAGTGAGTGTCATTTTACATGGATTTGATGTTTGATATTTGGCAGAGTTTAGTTTCCTCTTCTCCCTCTTATACAAGATGTTCCACCTTTCCTTCAGATGACGGAGCAGATCTAGCAGGATCTCTAGCAACCTCTAGAGATGGTTTAGCTCTTAAATTAAGGGGACAAAAGTTCCATTTCCTTAGGCTTAGCAGTTTCCAACATATTTGCAGACCCTAAGGTTCTTTTTTTTTTTTTTGGTACCAGGGATCGAACTCACGGCCTCATGCTTGCCAAGCAGGCACTGTACCATTGAGCTAAATCCCCAGCCCTAGACCATAAGGTTCTACAGTATCAAATTAGATTTGAACAATAACATAGCATGATCAGTTATTCCTGACAATGGCAGTAAATAATTTTTGAATGTGGAGTCCAATCAATGATAAAAATATTCCAAAATCTATTTCTAAAATTTTATTTTTTCATCCTCTTAAGTAGTTTTATATTAATAAATATGGAAGAATGCATTTTTAAATCAAAGGGAAAATCCAGTAATAGAAAAATTCCAATCATACCTAAAAGATAAAGGTGAATGGACTGTCTATTAGATGCCCAGAATTTTACAATTTGATCTGGTGAATGAGAACAAACACAAGGATACCACTCTTATTCTCAAGGAATGCAAAGTATTTGTTTTATTTAAAATAATAACAATAACAACAATAGTAATGCCACATGGGCTTAAAAAAAAGGATGGGTCTTAAGGCTAAGGGAACAAAAACAGCAGATCTCTGAAATATCTAAAGGTAGAGGAAGGCACACATAAAAATTATCCAACTTACTTTTCAGATATGGCTGGCTTGATCATTTGCAAAGAAGAAAAACAAAAGAAAACATTCTAAAAACCATTGTTTTTTAATGACTATGACTATTAACCTGAGGCTCCCATAAGTGAAAGGATCAATTAGGAGTGACTCATGGTTAGAAAGGGTAATCGTGACTATAAAAGGTGAAGAACTAATAGCATCTTCCAAATTCAGAAAAGCTCCTTAAAGTAGAGACTGTAGATAATGAAGGAAGCAAACACAAAACATTATTTCACCAAAGATAGTTCAGAAGACTGGTTTTGGGACTAGATGACAGTTACATGATGTTCACTGTATGACAGTTCATTAATCTTTTTTTTATAGACTTTCTTTATATTTCACAATAAAAAGAGTTTAATGTACTAGAACAGAAAATGTAAATTGCTTAGACTTAAATATCCTGTGAATGAGGTACTTTGCAATGGTTATTAACAATGTAAGGATATGTCAGGGTTGATTCTTATTCTGTGGTGGCATTTTGTGGGTTTCTGCAACAGTCTGAATAGGTCTATTCTGACACGTCTTAAATGAGATATGATATTAGTTGTATATGGAAAACTACTGCAAATTATGTATTAATTCTTCAGATAAGAAATTAAGAAAAGTCAAAATACAAATTTTGTTAAATTTGTAAAAATCAATTTATATCAGATAACATCTATCTAAAAGAAAACTCAAAACTACACTCTTGAAAATTTTGGAATATAAATTTCAGACTCCAGTGTCATCATTCTTTTCTGGGTCTTACAGAAAAAAACAAAATAAACCCCAAAACAACTGATGCCGAGATGATGATGAGAACAGCAAGGAGACCCGCAGCACTTATCCTATGCTAGCGCGATTCAGTTACATGGAGTGACTCCATTAATCATCACAGCAACAGCGCTGATGTGTAGGGTGCTCTTACATCCTTTTACACTGAGGAGTAAATAAAGGAAGTAGAGATTTCATAACCCAATAAAGCTGCACAGAGAATTTAAAGCCCATGTCCTGCTCTAGACCCCCTGCTCTAATCTCTATGAATTATGTTAACACCGGTGATTCTCAAGTGTGTTCTCCAGATGGCAGCAGCTGGGAACTGGCTAGAAATGTACATTCTCAGGTTCATTCCCAGACTTGCTGCTGTGGATCAGTTGTTTTCCCCAAAAGTTCCTATTACCTTAAAATGGACTATATTTGGAGATATGTTTTGAAAGAGGTGACTAAGATTAAATGAGGTCTCAATGGTGGACACCAATCCAGTATGCCAAGAGGGCTTACGAGAAAAAAAAATGCTTAAGTATGAACACAAGAGGATACAAGAAGGCAGACACCTCTAAGCTAAGAAGGGAGGCCTTTAGAAGAAACCAACACTATCAGCTCTTTGGTCTTGGACTTCCATCACCCAGAACTATGAGGAAGTGTCTGGTGTCTCAGTCAGTCAGTGGTACTTTGTGAAAGCATTGCTGGCACACAAATACAAGAAACAGCTTAGCCAACCACAAGTGCATAGCTTGAAAGTCAGCTGACTCAGGACAATGGACACTTCCTTCAAATATCTACATAGTCATTATACAAAAGAAAATAAAAGGGAAACTTTCTGACAAAAAGACACATCTGAATGGAATGAACTCTAATGTATTATATAGTTATTGCTTATTGTCTGACACTTCCAGCTAGATTTGAGCTCCAAGATCAGGCATATAGTAGGTTCTCAGAAGTGCTGACTGGGTTAATTTAGAGGATAATGAGTTTCTCTACTATGAAGATGTTGAGAAGTCTTTTACAGAGGGTGCAGTTAGGCTACGTCAAGGTCCTTTTTCAAAACTGAAATTTTGTTAACCTAATTTTACTTCTATTGATGAGTGGAACATGAAAGTATTCTTCCTAGAAAAGGTCCACATTTAAACACTGTTTTTATATTTCTAATCCATAAGTACAACAAGAGATAGTTAAAAAGTAGGCTATTTGAATATCTTGGAATATCAGTATTTTTAAGAGATGGTGGCTGAAAGTTTATTTTTATTTAAAAATAAGTATGACTTTTAAAAATTCTAAATTTTAGCACAGAAACCCTCCTTGTGAACCAGCACCATGCATGGGCCGGCCCCGACAAGGGGACAGCCAGACCCCAGCCTTTTCCCATGAGTCAGTGCCATTCTCAGACTGAAGGAGAAGAGAACAAGAAGTCACCAAGAAGCAAGCCCTCCCTGTGAACCAGCACTATGTACAGGCTACCACTACTGGGGGGACAGTCAGACGCCAGCCCCTTCCAGCATGCAAGCTGGGAAACAGAAAGAACCAACTCACCCACACCCACTGTAAGCAACTGGCTGATCTGGTGAAATACAGGCTGCAATGATAGCTATTCAGGTGAAATGCAATATGATGCTTGCGATGTTTGGTGTTTCACTGACTTTGAAGGTCTAGGGCTGACGGTCTGATTATCTACTCAGAGGATAATGGTATGCAGTGTACCATCTATGGGGCAATCTCCTGAGGGTGGTAGCCATTGTTGATTCCCTATTATCTTGTTTTGAAGTCCTGTATCATTTTCATTGTTTTGTTGGGTTAGGTTTTATTCTGTTTTGTCTGATTCTGTTATATCCAATGGCATAGGCAGCTATTTCAAAGATAACAAGATACATTATGGTAGCCATTTTGGATATACTATTGTCTTGTTTTGAAGTCCTTTATTGCCTTCATTGTTTTGTTTTTATTGGTTCTATTCTGTTGTGTTTTGTTTGATTTTTACTGTGTCTGAAGTTATGGGCAGTTATTTTGAAGACAACAAAATGCATTATGGTAACCATTGTTGATTTTCTAATATCTTGTTTTGAAGTTCTGTATCATTTGCACTCTTATGTTTTGATTAGCTTTATTCTGTTTTATTTTGCTTGGTTTTATTCTATTTAAAACAAAATAAAATAAAAATAAAATAAAAATTAAATTTTAGCATAAAACTCCCAAAATTTACTTCATTGGGAATCTATTTTACATTATGATGATTTTAGGGGAGGTAAAACAGTTTTCAATAAACTTTCTTTAGTATTTACTATTTCATAGGTTTAAAAAATGTAATGTAATGATTACTTGGTTTTTGGCACAGTATAAAATTCATAAAAAATGAATTTCTACTTAAAATGAATACAGTAATACACATGCATAGAGTATACAAATATGGAGACTGAAATTGGAGAAAGTTATATAGACAAAGTAGTTTAAAATCTTTGACTCTGACTTCTGGGAAGATAGCAGAGTGACATACCAAATCTCAGCAGAGAAACAGCCTCTCTGAGATTTGGTATACAGACAATGGAATATAGGAATGTAAGGAAGAGAAGAAGGAGAGAAGTGGGTTCTCTAGACTCAGGAAGAATCTAAAGAGAAAACTGAAGCCCGTGGTGAGAGTGAAGAGAGAAACTTCAACAAAGAAGGTGGTGCCAGGCGACACTCTCCCCAAGTTGGGACTCTTGAGTGGTTCAAACCTGCAGACAAATGATGACTGCTGGAGAACCAGAGGCCTCCCTGGAGAGACACAGCGGTGAAATGAAACACTGGATGCTGTGGACTGCATTGGTTGATGAGTGGTGTGGATTTGGTTGAACATAGGAGAGGCAATTGGCCAGATGTCATCTTAGATAAAGACCAACTGAGTCTGAACTTAGAACAACCACTGACTCCATCTAGTGGCTTCCAATTGAGTTCAAACCTGAGAAAGGTGTGCTAACTGCTGCAGGCTAAACAGGTCTGGTTCCAGCCTCATGGCCAGAAACCAGTCTGAATTTCAGAGGAAATAAAGGTTCAGGCTCACCGAGATTATCCACTACCTCACTGTAAACTGCTGCTGTTTACTGGGATAAATCGACGCAGATCTGAACTCTGTCTCCACACACTGTCTACTAGAGACAGAAGAGACAAACCTTGAAATGGACTTTCTTTTACTCTCTCTTTTTTGAGTTTTTTCCCCCTTCATTTTCTAATTTTGTTTTTATGTAAGTGTGAACAGGGTTTCTAGGTTTTTTTTTTTGATTATTCTTATTTTATTTTGTACTTCTCTTTCCCTCCTGTCTCCTGCACCAGTTTCCCAAAGTTTGTGTGATCCTGGCTCTGTCCTCGGCTGTGTTTCTAATCTCTTCCTCTTCTCTTATTTCTCTATTCTTTACCCTAATCCTTTAAAAATTTTCTCCCTTGAGGTAAAATTGGCATATTGTGGGCTTATTTACTGTATACAATTTTCTAGTTGGTTTTAGATTTTGTTATATAAGCACAAATCTAGTTCATATGGTTAATGGTGGCAAACTGATGGTTATCTCAGTTTTTCATTTTCTAGGTTTTTCTTGATGTGGTTGTTACTGCTGATTTATTACTTTAGCCAAAGTCATGTAACTGTTCTAATAAGCTGTTCTTCTTGGTGAACAAAAACTGTCTAAGAGTCACAGAAAATAATGAGGGCCAGTGCCAAAGAACAAGGGGTTGAGCCAAGTAGGTAGCAACTTCTCAGTCCAATAAATTGAAGAGGTAAGATCTTGCAACAGACTCAAAACCTACAAGTCAGCTATAACTGGAAGACACCTCTGAGAAGCAGTCACTTTTCTAAAGGTTCTACATACTAGCAATAAAGTTATTCATATTAGGCAATTTACAAGTATTAACCCAGGAAATGAACTGAAAAATAAAAAAGAAAGAAAATCAGAAGATACTTCAAACAAGATGTAAGCCCAGACATTCAGTTCATAAAAGGAAAATCCAGGGAGCAATGAGCTGGGACAGTCTGAACTTCACCCACCTGGCCTCTCTGAAGGGGTAGCAACAAAGCAAAACAATTAAGCTCTAGAAAAAAATCAAATCAGAAAGAATTTCTCATATTATTACAGAGATGGTGATCACAACAAAAAGCATGTTTAGTGTCTCAAGAGCAGATACAGATTAAAAAAATGGAGGAGCTTAGGAAAATGATAGAAACCATGAATGCCAATATAAGAAAGAAATAGAATCCATAAAACAGATTCAAGCAGATATCCAAGAGATTAAGAATTCCGCTGAAAGTGTCCTCAGCAGAATAAACCAATATGAGAACAGAATCTCAGATATAGAAGACAGGCTTGTGATTAATGATTACGAAAAGAAAGATTTCTTAAAAACAGCAAGGGACCATGAGAAATCAACACAGCAGCTAATAGATAATACAAAGAAGAATAACTTAAGGTTTATTGGAGTCAATAAAAAAGTGTAGATAGCACAAATGATATAAAAAATTTGCTGACAAATATCATGGCAGAAAATGTCCCTGTCAGAGAAAACAATTTGACATAAGGATAAGCAAAGCCTAACGAATGCAATTACCTATGATAAGAAAAAAAACCTATCGTCAGGAATACAAATCAAGATTCCAGAAAATTCAACACAAGAACAGAATATTAAAAGCTGTTAGAGAAAAGAAACAAATCATCTACAAAGGAAATTACATCAAAATCAGAGCTCACTTCTCAACACAAATCCTTAAGTCAAGGAGGGCTTGAAATATTTCAAGGCCTAAAAGTAAACAACCTTCAACTCAGATTGATGTTTGTCTCACTAAATTATCTTTCCAAACTGATGGAGAAATAAGATACTTCTATGACAAAGAACCTGAAAGAATTCATCAACACCAAACCAGCACTCCAAAATGCTCTGAAGGACATTCTAGAAAGCGATAACAAGGGCGAAAACTCCATGAATTCCAACAGAATAAGTCTACCAGGCAAGGCAAATAATTAAACAGTGGGGGCAAAAAAGAGATACCGATGTGAAAACAACATGGCAAGGATGACAATACATATCACTGACAACCATCAATGGTAGTTCTCTCAATTCACCAATCAAAAAAAAAAAAACCACGGGCATAATGGACAAAGAATCAAGGTCTAACAATACACATTTAATTCCAAAAGAAATTCATACAATGAAAGTCAAAGGATGGAAAAACAATATTACATGTGACAGGAACCCAGAAAAAAACAGGGGTAGCTATTCTATTTGCAAACAATGTGGATTTCAAGCCACAATAAAAGAGACAAAGCCACTATATCCTTGTAAAAGGAAAACCCTAGAGAAAGAGGTAACAATAATAAATATATATGGAACAAATACCAGTGCATCCAATGATATGAAACAAATATAGACAGATATTAAAGAATCAAATAAGCCCTAATATAGTTGCATTGTAGGATATCACTACCCAGCTGTCACAAATAGATTAACTAGACAAAAAAATCAACAATATTAGAACTAAACCAAACTTTTGAACAAATGGACTTAGTAGATGTCTATACAGTGCTCCACCCCATGACATCAAAATACACATTCTTCTGAGCTGTACAGGAGATGTTCACCAAAGTAGACTTCATAATAGCTCATAGAACATGTGTAAGTAAATGCAAAGGAAATGAAATTATCCTAAGCATATTATCAGACCATAGTGTAATGAAATTGGAAATCAACAGCAAAAGAAACTACAAAATCAATGGAACTTAAACAACATTCTCTTCTAGAACGAATGGCAGAGTGACAACCAGTTGGCCAACCTTATTAAAAACAAAAACAAAAACAGGAAAGAAATGACTCACATCCACACAATGAGGAATGAAAAGAGTGAAATCACAACAAATCCTGCGGGAATCCTGAAAATAATCTATACCTATCTGAGAACTTGTATTTTAATAACATGGAAAATGCTGAAGAAATGGACAAATTCCTAGATAAATATGAATTACTAAAGTTGATTCAAGAAGATATAAAAATCCTAAATAAACCAATATCAATCAATGAAACTGAAGAATTAAACACCAATAAAGAAAAGCCCAGGCCTGACAGAATCACTGCTGAATTCTACAAAAGATGTTTAGAAAAGACCTAATATCACTGCTATTCAAACTCTTTAGTGAAACTAAAAGGAAGCAATACTCCCAAATTCATTCCTGGTAGCAAGCATTATTCTGATACCAAAACCAGAGAAGGACCCAACTGACTAATATCTAGTACATATAAATAACTGAAAACATAATCATACCCTGCAAATTCAAAGACCCAAAATGGACATCTGAGATGGATAGACACTTCTCAGAAGAAGTACAAAAGGCAAATAAATATATGAAAAAAGGTTCAGCATCATTAGTCATTTGAGAGATGCAGATTAAAACAATGATGATATTCCATCTCACTCCAGAAAAAACTGTCCTTATCAAGAAATCAACCAAAAACAGATGCTGGCAGAGCTGTAGGGAGAAAGAAACTCTTCTTCAGTGTTGGTTGGGGTGCAAATTGATGCAAATACTGTGGACATCAATGTGCAGATTCCTCAAAAAAGAGTGAGAGGTTTCATTCTCCTTCTGGGTGTCTCCCTGGAAGAATTAAAGCATCTTACCTCAGGGATATATGTGCACCCATGTTTACATCAGCACAATCTGAAATAGCTAAATCTTTGAAACAACCCAAATGCCCAGCATACATAATACTTTACACAACAGACCCCAAAACTTCACCAAATACTTATAGATTTAATAACCAAATTCAGCAGCATAGCTGGATACAAAGTCAACCCTCAGAAATCAATAGCATTCCTGTACTTGTATAACAAACTAATTGAGAGAGAAATTAGGGAAACAACATCTTTCACAATAGCATCCAAAAAAAATAAAAGAAAAATATCTAACAAAGGAATTGAAAGACTTCTACACTGAAAACTATAGTACTCTGAAAAAGGAGATAGAAGAGTATATCAGAAAATGGAAAGATATCCCTTGCTCTTGGATAGGAAGAAGTGAAAATGGCCATAGTTTCAAAATTTTTATATAGACTTAATACAATTCTGATCAAAATTCCAACATCATATCACAGAGAATTAGAGCAAACAATCCTAAAATATATTTGGAAACAGAAGAGACCTACAATAGCAAAGGTAATTTTAGGTAACAAAAGCAAGGCAGAGGCATTATAATCCCAGACTTGAAATTATACTACAAAGCCACAGTGATAGAAACAGCATAGTAGGGGTTGGGGGCTTAGCTTCGTGGCACAAGCGCCTGCTTGGCAAGCGTGAGATTGAGAGTTTGATGCCCAGTACCAAAAAAACAAACAAACAAAGAAAAAAAACCCAACCCCCCTAATAAACAACCCCCCCAGAACAGTAGTGACAAAAACCAACCAACCAAACACAAAACAAAACACCCCGAAGATTAATGCTACAGATTAGAAGATGCAGAAACAACTCTAAACACACCTACATTATCATTAACAACAACAACAAAAAACATGTTCCCCGGCAGAAAGAGTCTTTAATAAAGTGCTAGAAAAACTGGCTCTTCATATGCTGAACACTAAAACTAGACCCATATCTTTCACCATGCATTAAACTAAAATCCAAATGGATCAAAGATCTAAATATTAAAATATTAACACTAAGTCTCCTGGAAGATAGAATAGGAAGAACTCTTGAAGATATTGTTGTAGGCAAAGACTTTATGAACAAAACCCTAAACACACAGGTGCTATCCCAAAGAATCAACAACTGGGATCTCATCTTATTTAAAAAGCTTTTACAGCAAGAGAAACCACCAATGGAATGAAAAGACAACCCATGGTGTGGGAACAATTTCTTTTGCCAGTTGCTCCTCAAAGGACTACTAATGTAGAACATAGAAATAATCCAAAAAATCAGACCCCCAAAATTATAAAGATTTAATCCAAACATGGGAATCTGAAATGAATAGATGAAGAAATACAAATGGCATAAAACATATGAAAAAATGTTCAACAGGATTGGTCATTCCTAAAATGCAAATTAAAACAACACTGCGATTCCATTTCACTTCAAAAAGAACAGCTATCATCAAGAACTCAACCAATAACAAATGCTGGCAGGGATGTGGGGAAAAAGGAACCCATTTGCACTGTTGGTGGGAGTGTAGACAGGTGCATCCACTTTGGAAGTCTGTGCGGAAATTCCTCAAAAAACTAGGACTATAGGTTACATTGGACCAAGGTATTCTTAGTATTTTCCCAAAAGAATTAAAGCCTCATATCATAGTGATAGATGCAAACCCATGTTTACAGCAGCATAGTTTGTAATTGTCAAATCTTGGAAGCAACCCAAATGTCCATCAAACTGGTGAATGGTTAAAGAAGACATGTTTTTTGTATTTTTTAAATACAATGGTATACTACTCTGCCATAAAGAAGGATAATCTTGAGATCTTTTTAAGTAAATGGATGCACCTTGAGACCTCAGTCGAGCAAAATAAATTGGACACACATATAAATGCTGAATTATTTCTCTGGTATGAGAAACCAAAAGTGTAAATAAGGACCAAAATATATAATAGGTATTGTGAAACAGGAAGAAAATGTTCAAATGGGGAATGCAGCAAGGAAGTTGGAGAGGGAAATAAAGAAGGGAAAAGTAAAAAACAGCAACAAAAAAAGAAGGAAAAATGAAAAAAGAGCCTTTGTAATTGAGGGGAGGAAGGGTTTAGGGGAGAGTAGAGGAATGGGAAAAATAATCAAGTTAAATCATGTATAGGTATAAATTCTCTATGATGAATATGATCATTATGTATACATAAATGTACCAATAAAATCTGATAGAAAAATGTCAAAAAATCTTTGAATCTTAAAAGTAAACACTATTAAGATGAATGTATCAGGTTTTCATCAAATCACTTATAATATCTACTTTCAATTGAGTTTGAAAAAGTAAATATTATGTATGAAAGATTTTGTAATGACATTAAAACATTCCTTAATGAGAAGAATTAATTAGCATTGTTATGAGGAAGATTTAAAATTGTGATTGTGCTAAAACTCAGAACATGGAATGCCTCAATAACTAATGTCATAATGATGAAAATATTTCATATCTCCTTTGCATAATCACTGGGAACTTGATATACAATCTATAATTTGAATTATTACATTATTGAACTTTATAAAAAGAAAAATACATTAACCAAACTGTTCTATATAAGCATACATCCTTTTTCCTGTGACAAAGGAAGCAGTACTTTTATAAACCAACAATAAAGTAATGATCCTGGTATACTTACAGAAAGTAGTGAGATACTTCATGACACTAATTTAGGATTATATTATACATCACTATACACTGTCTGGCTGAAAATATATTATGGGCCACAGTCTGTCATCATTCCAACAATAGACTGGTCAAAGTATTGTAAAAATCTAGTTTTAACTTAATTCACTTGGAAAAAGTCGGCACTATGTGTGACTATCACTTCACAGCAAAAAATGTTTCCCTTAAAGATGAGAATTGAGTTTGTTAGTAACTGTTAGACTTCAGGAGTTTATTAGTTTGGGGGCTCTGTTTCTTGGGTTCTTGTCTATATTTTGACTAGGTAAGTTTGCTGAATAAATACTTCAATTTTTTTTGGATAAGTTGTGTATTTCCATGCCATTCAGTTAGGACATTCTGTCTCAAGGACACAAATATCTTTCTGTGGATTGCATTTCACAAGAATCAGAGCATCACTGTTGCTGTAGGCTAGCTGTTGGCCTGAATTCATACTAAGTCTCTGGATCATTTTGCCTAACCTAGGCATTCAGGATCTTGCTCACTTTGCCTGTGGGTTGAATAAAATGAAGCTGGGTAAAGGAGGGTGTGACATCATTTTGGAAGAAATGTACTATTGCTAATAGTCTAACAATACTTTTTTCTAGCCTGCTAAGTCGCATTACGGGGCCAGATAAATATAGAAATGAGATTTTCCCCTGCCTTGTTTCCATGACAGTCTGGGACATTTTTAGCTCAGCTGAATTAAGTAAGGTCTATAGTAAAAGGGACATGCTAGAATGGAATTTTCCCACTCATGGATGATAGATTGTAATCACCCACTCAAGGAATATGAAAAACAAAACTTTAAAAACTGGTAATTATTTTTGGACTATCTGGGCAGACAGAAAGCAATTTGTTTAGTCCATGTCATTCCCTGAAGAGTGGTCTGAACCCCACAGGGGCAGCAGGGTCTGGTCTAAGTGGTGAAGTGAAAGTTAGATCCTGCCTTGGAGGACCTTCTAGTTAGAATCAAAGATGGGGCATACAGTAAAAGCAACCCTGGTTTCCTGTGAACTCACATCCTCCCTTACCCTTTCAGTTACAAGTACTGAAGTTCTCATGGTCAAGGGTTCTGTGCTTCACTTACTTAGCTTGGGCCAACACTCCAATGACTTCTGCATACAGGTCAGCCACAATGTGCATATTGCCAGTGTTAGGACCGAGGTACCTAAGCAAAGTAAAATTGGACAAGTTAGGGATCCCTGTTCATCTGAAAAGATCTAGTTTTAAGCACCCAACTTCTTCAACCTTCTAATGCCAGTAATTGTTTTAGGGCTGGAGATATATCTCAGCAGCATAAGTGCCTGCCTGGCAAGTACAAAGGCCTAAGTTCGATTCCCAATCCCCCCACAATAAATAAAATAAAATAAATAAATAAATCATCTTACCCTTCTTTGTACTTAAAGTGCTTGAAAGCCAAGTTAATAACATCATGTATTAAACTGTCTATTACAGGATGAAGTGGAATCTGAAAAAAAGGACCAACTTTTAACTTGGAAGGGAATGTTTAAAAGCAAATTAGTATTCATGACCCAGCATTTAGAATTCAAGAACAGTTTAATACACTTAGAATTTCAAAAGTTTTTAGATTAATAAATGTTAATTAAAAGTAATAATAAATTATTCACACACCTGTTTCAAAACTTCTATTAATACTAAAGAAAAAATAAAATCAATGGCGAGGTCTCGTCTTTCCATTAAATAATCTCGCTGCTGTTCATCACTGTAAAATTTAAAATACATTAATTAGCACTGAAATATTTTCAAAGTGGAATAATTCATTAAAAATCTAGAATTCAAGCCCAATGGACCGTAAACTTATTTCGTTACTTGAAGGCTGGAGTGGGTAAATGCATGCCAACGCTTTCACTGTGGTACAATGAGCAAACATTGGATTTAAAGACAAAATATTTGAGTTCAAATTTAAAATTTTTAACCATGTGAAGTTTTAACTTGGGTGTTTATGCCTCATCTTGTGAACATTCTTACAGTATGTAGCCTGCAATCCAGGAATTCTGTAATTTGTGAAATGTGCAGCAAACACAAGTCACACCATGGAGGAGGTGTGTAATCAAAGGATTTCACGAAAGGAGCTTCATAATAAAGAACAAGTATGATTATCAGTCAGAATTGGACAGCACAGAAAAGATAAGGTCAACATTGCTTTTATTTTTTCTTTGTCCCTTCTGTCCTTTTCCCATTTGAAATTTAGTGCAAGCAGGGAAGAAGCAAAAGCCCACTGGAAGAAAGACAAAACAAAACAAAACGGGAAAGAAGAAAGAAAAATCTTTCAAATAGCTAAGTGGAATCTTTTACACTCATTCAAAAGTCCAAGAGTAGAGGCCTGGTGTGTGGTACATGCCTGTAATCCTTGCACTCCGAGAGGCTGAGGCAGGAGAATTACAAGTTAGAGCCCAGCCTGAGGAACTTGGTGATGTATTGAGGCCCTGCCTCAAAATAAAAAAAGGGTGGGGGTGGAATTCATTGAGAAGGCTTCAGGTTCAGTCTCTAGTAACAAAAATAAAATAAAGTCAGGGTCTGAAATAGAACTGTAGAAGGCTAGAAATGCATACCCACACTCTATTTTCTTTGTTACCTAAGGCACTGAGAGTTCATTTAGAACTGATCAAAGTAAGACAAACAAAGTGAATACTGAGTCCCTTGGAATAGAATGGTGGATCAGAGCATTGATTTTTGTTGTAGAACAATCCTGAATTAAAATGATACCTTGTCTACTTAGCAATTTCTCTATCTACAGTATGATAATACTAGTAGCACAGGCCAAATATTCCCTATCAAAAATGCTTGGGTACACAAGTGTTTTGGATTTCAGATTTTGGAACATTCATATGTGCACAATGAGATACCTTGGGGATGAGGCCCAGTCTAAACACGAAATTCATTTTCATCTCAGATCTACCTCTGTATATATAGCCTGAGGTAACTTTATGCAATATTATCAGTATACTTGTGTCAACTGTGACCTATCCCATGATGTGAGGCATGCAATTTTCTACTTTATAATGCATTGGAACTCCAAAATTTTTGAATTTCAGAGCATTTTAGATTTAGGATGTTCAACCTGTACATACATAAAAGTTTGAGAAGATAAAGCATGAATATTATTTACCATGATCTCTGAAACACAAATGCTCAATACTTATTGAGAAAGAATGACAAGATTTGGACTTATTAGGAGAGATCTCTTTAAACAAATCAAGATTATTAAAAATAAATTCTTTTGTCTTTAGTCAAGAGGGAGTGACAAGAAAACAATGAGATATTTAGAAAAAAATATGTACATACATACATACTGTGACTTCTAGAGGTGTCCTATAACCTTAAACATGTCAAATTAAGGCTGGTATACAGGGGAATGGGCTAATAAGGGAAGCTCAGCTGTACCTTTTAGGAAGAAATGTATGCATGGGGCAGGAATTCATTCATTTAGAATCATTTATGAACAGCTCTGCCAAGTGAAAAAGGGGTAGGAAAAACCCACACATCTGAAATATTTCAACAATCAGTGGCGCTAGAACAAAGTGCTACTGCTATCCAGGGAAACAGCTGCAAACAAAGCACGTCCACCAGTCAGGCTTTATGTAAGTTATATCACTGAAGAAGGAAACAGGAAATTTGAAAGCAAGAAGAAGGAAAACTCTAGACAGCCAATAGCAGAGCAACATTTTGTCAGATGGTGGGTAAGGGTTTTCAAAAATGGCCAGAAGACTCCAAGAAAGGAGCAGTTCTTGGCAAGGAAAAAAAAAATATTTTAACCTCTGAATTTACCTTATTTAGTAAGCCAAGTTATGTTTTCAAATAAAATTGTAACATATATTTTTCTAATAATGAATTCAACTTTATTGGTGAGTTAAGGCCTAACTGGCAGGACCCAGAGGTATTTGACAAATTTATTTGGCAGCAAAAATGTTGATATTGTACTAATCTTAGAAATCATAATTCCATGTCTAACCGCAACTAGAATGCTCATGAGTTGAATGTTACTGTCCTAATTCTGTATATATTTGATCTCAGCAGTCACTCTGATCTCTTGAAAGTAATCAGTACATGATTTCAGAACCATTTACCTTATCTATAAAGAAACAGCCATGCAAAGCCTAGTTTCAGTAACTAAACTCTGACAAAACAGAGGAGGTAAGGTGAACACTCCTTCATTCAACCCACTAAAATGCCTGCAGTTTCCATCTCTAGGGAATTCTGTTTACTCACCAACATGTGTGATGAGAAAAATAAAACAATCCCACTCATGTATTGATAATACACTATAAACAATTTTCAGATACAGAATGGAAATTATACTTCTAAAATGTCTTAATTTGAAAAGATATTTATAGGGAGATTGCTTATGGGTAACAAAGTTTCTTTTTGGAGTCATAAAAATGTTATACAATTATACTGTGGTGATTGCTGTACATTTCTGAAAATATACTAAAAACACTGAATTATTTGTTTTCAAATGGTGAATGTTATGGTATACAATTTGTTTCAAAAATTTCCTTTTCTCAACTAAAAAAGTTATTCAGTATGAAAAAGTTACTAATCTCTCCCATAAACTTAATGATAAATACATGATTTGATCTTGTGTGAACTCAGAAATACTATAAAACTGAGTTACTAATTTGGATGAAATATAATTTGGTAAAACTACAGATCTTCCATTTCAAGAGAAGATGGTATCTAAAACAAGTATTGGGTCTGTCAAGAAAAATGATACGGATAAATTTCTCACTAAAAGCAATTAATGTCAGGTTTTCTGAGTAATTAGTTTAGTTTACTGTTTTTAAAAGCATTCTGAGTAATTAATTTTAGTTTACTGTCCTTAAAGACATTTAATGAATGCCTAAATAACCAGGATGGGGGAAAGGAGAAAAGAAGGAAGGGAAAAAAAAAAAATATATATATATACAAACACACATATATACACACATATATATACACACAAGATGGCTAAGATAGTTATACTAATTTTTCTTAGTTCACTGAAGAGAATGGTTTGTGTTTATAGTTGTTTGATCAATTTTGCAAGCCTATATCTTGTAATCTGAATAACTACTTCGAAGATAAAAGTATGCAATATATTAACCATTATTAACCTATTACAGTTATGAAATTCTGCATTATTTTTCTCTTTAAAAAAAAGGAAAGCCAAGGCTGGGGATTCAGCTCAGCAGCATAAGCACCTGCCTGGTAAACGTGAGGTCATGAGTTTGATCCTCAGTACCCTCCTCACCAAAAAACAAAAAAAAAGAAAAAAGAATCCCTACTCAGTTCATCATGCAGAGAAATCTAACTGCCTTTCAAATAACTCTAACCCTCAGCACATTAAACTTTCTTATATTCACTACCTCAATGTATGGGGTTGATTTCAAGCATCTAAAATTTGGCTGGGGAGTGGACATGTATTAATTTGACCATATGAAAATCCTAAGGTTTTTAACTGCCAAAGCTCCTGTAGATGCAAGTTACTCTTTTCAAACACACAGGAGAAGGGACCACAGAATAAACAAAATTCTCAGCTGCAAGCAGTCAGGGCCTGTGACTCCAACCTCTCCAATTTGGGGCCCCAAGTCCCACGCTGAGAAGAGGCAGCCCCAGGACTCCCCAGCGTGCAGGCCGGTCCCCTGCCTGCTGTGGTACATTGAGCACTCAAGGTTACTCCCACCAAGACTAAAATATCTCAGTATGTCAGCACACAAGGCTTGTGATGGCTCTCAGCTTTGGTGTAGACTGGAGGGGAGAGAGCAAAGGAAAAAAAATCAGGCAAAATAGTGACCTGTGGCCCTCTATGTCTGTCCACAGAGATGTTGAAATAAGGGTGTGTGTGATTTTCCAACCTGGGACAGCGATAAGCTGTAAGGTGCTCCGAATGTGCTACCCAATACAGAGTCCCTGCAGCGCCTGCTGCGTGTCTGTGTGCTCAGCCAGGAAGGCCGAGGTGCCACATGACTCATTTCAATTTATGTTTCTTAACAAAACCATAAACCTTAAGATAAGAAATATACCTTTTTGATTTATTACTTGTTCTTGGTCTGTATTCATGTGATTCGTCTTCAATGCCATTTTGTCTCTTGTACCAGTCAAATAACGTTCGTAGAATGGAAGGTAGGCAGTATTCAGAGAGGGAGCTCATTGAGCTGATGACCTACAGCACAGATGCAGGCAATTAAAAAAGCTTCGTGGCATCACCAATTACTGAGAAACTTCCTGTTTCACAAATAACCTCAAGCAATATTTACTAAATTTTCTTATTTATCGCAGTCCTGTCTTTCACAGTCTTTATTACTACACTCCCAAGAGTCCCTGGCTCTTGGTGCTGACAGATGTTCCTCACATAATGATAATTTTGTGGTTTAAGAAAGGTAATTACTTTGACTCCTTTTTGTTCTAAACATTAGATGTTAATTGCATCCAGGTAATTCATGGAACTGTAGAGAAATTATTTTCCCACATCATCTACTCTGTACTTCTTTTATTTGTTTTCTTGGGGGTGGATACTGGGGATTACTTTGCACTTTTTAGGTCTTCTAAAATGCTTGCTGTGTATACAACATACTAATACAATTATATTGTTTAAGTGAAATAAACAAATCATCCAATAATGTAATAATACTTTCTACTAATAAGCATTCATTTACTAATTTGAGACCATGCACCAAACTAGACTGAAAATGTTAAATAGGAATAATTTATCTTCTATTCCATTAAAAGCAAACTTATCCTCTCTTCTTTAAACTACAAGTACACCTTTGATAGATTTATTATTCTATTTTCCTTATCTGCAAAGATTCCTGATATTTACTACTTATCACCCACAAAAAAGATCTTAATCTAGGTCTCATGCCACATGCAAAAATTAACTGAAATGACTCATAAGTTTAAGTACAAAATCTAAAAGCTATGAAACGTCTTAAGAAAACTTACGAGAAAATCTTTCTGACGTTAGAGAAACTTGTCATACATAGGTAAAAGGCAAAGTTGACAGTAAAAATCTGATATACTGAAAGTTATCAAAATTAAAAGTTTTTGCTTCTAGAATATATCAAGAAAATGATTTAAAAATAAGCTAAAAACTGAAAGTATTTAGAAAACACCCATATATCTTGTATCCAAAATATGGAAAATAACGAGGTAAGTTTTAAATACTTAATTAACAAACAGTATAAGCAAATTATAATACCAAGTGCTGGTGAACATGTTCATGTACTGCAGACAGATAAAAACTAGCCTAAGGTATCTAGAAGGTAATTTGGACATATATATTGAGAACAATCACAATCACCCTGAAGAAGGTCATGCTTAGAATTTTTCCAGAGCTGGGGATTTAGCTCAGTGGCACAGCACCTGCCTGGTAAGTGTGAGGTCCTGAGTGCAAGTCCCGGTATAAAAAAAAAAAAAAAAGAAAAAGAAAAAAAAAAAGGAAAAAAGAATTTAGCTCAAGTACCCAATTAGATATAAATAAGAATGTTTATCACAGAATTATTTCTAGTACATAAACAGAAAAAAAAACTAAATGTCTGTTACATTTAAATGTCTCAATAGAGTGTAGGATTTAATGTAGTTTATTTATGAAAAGATTTAAAAATCATGTTTAAAAAATATTTGACATGACAATGTTTGAAAAGTTAAGTGAAAAAAGAATGAAAAGTAATTTAATTGGTATGATCCGTATCTGGAGTAAACACCATATAAATAACACAGATACAGAAAATAAGTCTGGGAGGAACTTTGCCAGTGTACACCGAAACGAGGAGCTCTCAGAAAAGAGAGACCACCAGAAGGGGGGGAGATAGGAGTTTAGAAGGAATGAAGGTGGTATTTACCTATAGCTTTTTAAAAAAATTTTATTTAAAGAGAGGGGGAAAAATAAAGCAATACAGAAAAAGAAGGGTAGAAACAATACAGAACTTCAAAAAAAAATGAACAGCAAGAAATCACTAGTTGATACATTACATATTGTCTTCCTGGATGTAGCTGTTCAAGTTACAAAATCAAAGCATACAAAGTGGACACTCAGTGAGGCTGCAAACAGCTCCGTTCTCTGATCCAACAAAAACTTAGCAACATAATTATCAATCCTACACCCTTAAATATACATGCAGTTATATCCTTTAGAGCACCTGCTTTTCCTCCTTTTGCTTTTTAAGTCCATTATCTGTTTAGTTATATCATGTTTCAGGTTGCTCAGTACCTTGTTGATCTGTTTTGTTGTTGTTATTTACTTTTTAAAAACTTTTTTTCTTATTTATTATTATTTTTTATTTTACTTACTTATTTTATTTTGAAGGTAGTAAAATACAGCAGAACAAGATAGGACATAGCCAACTGAGGCAGTGCAGTGAAAGTGGCACAGAACCTCACAGCAGGCCACCTGGACAACAGCAATAGGCACAATAGTACATCTGGTTTCCTTCACAATAGTTCTTCCTTCAATGAGGCAGAGCAATATCGAAGGAAAGACCGAAATTACAGGAACAGAATATTGAATAGAGCAATACCATTGATCAAAATAGAGCAAAACAGAGATAAAAATATTTGCCCTCAAAGAGATGGCAGAAGAAAATCCCCCTTATTTGCTATATGGCATATAGTCAAACTCGCAAGACATGCTCAGATCTCTGACTCTTACTTGCTGGGGGTTGGGATGGATGTTTCATTCTTAGCCCGCTCCCAGGTAGGCTCACAGTCGCCCACTTGAGGGGTGAACTGGCTGCCCGTTTTCCCAGCACCCCAAGGTCCAACATGGCGCCTTGCGGATCTCAGGAAACGCTGATATGGTTCTCCACAGCCACTTACCAGAGCAGCATGCTGGCGGCCACCTATAGCTTTATAAAGCAAGGGCTTTATAAATCTGAGATGAGAACCAGGAAAGAAAATATGCAAAGATGCAAGGCAGGAAAGTGCATGGCAATGAAGATGTGAAGAATTCTCTGTTGATAATAATTACAATAGTTAAGCTGAAAGAAGGTGAGAGGAGTCTGGAATGCCAGAGTGGAGGGGCACAATGTGGGAAACGCTTTCTGTTTAGAAAATAGAGAGCTCTTACAGATTTTTGAATGGGACAACAATCCCATAAAAAGTTGTGTAGGGAGGTTTATTTCCTTAGTGGTGTGTGCAGAACACATGTGTTTGAACTGAGTGAAGTAACTCCAAGGTTCTAGGCAGGGGAGATCTCAGCCTGGGCTGGGAGGTAACAGAAAACATGGGGACCTATGGTTAACCTATGCCTGCAGCTAAGCAGATAAGGTTTAATTTCCTTTTACAAAGCAGAAACTAAGGTGAAGGTAGCTACCATACTGTGTCAATAGGATTTTCTACCTCCACCTTTAAATTGAATGAAACAATTAAGGCTTTCTTTCTCAGATTCCACATCTTGATAGTTTATTTTAAGCTCTTTCTCCTATAACAATGGTTGTAGGAAATGGTAATTATCTTTGATTATAAGTTGTAATTATCTTTGATTATAAGTTAATAGAAGTTCAAAACAAATTGGTTATTTCATTCAGCTTGCCCTGTGAACCTAGTCACCATTAACTGTTTTTTAAAAATTGAAAACAATCTCATCATTTAAAAAAAAGCCCTCTCCTAACATCTTATTATACCCACAGCCAAAATGTGTTTTCCTGCGGTTGTGGATATAACAGTAGTAACTTTTGGAAAGAAAGAGAATTATGGTGTATGTCAAGGAATGATTTATTAATGCTTTCTCAAGCTATTCCTGTACAAGAAAGTGTATTTCCCCATGTCATCACTGTTTAAAATGTTTTGATTTGAGGCTAGGGATTTAGCTAGCCTAGTGCTACATGCTTGCTTAGCATACAAGATGGCTTGGGTTCAAACTCCAGCACTGCAAAACAACTAAGCAAAAGTAAAATGTTTTGATTTGGAATGAGGTTCCTTCTGTAGGAAAAAAACAGATAAGGATTCAGAGCCCCTAACTATGAGATCAAGGTCTTAATTATTATATATGTAATAAAATCACAAAGCATTCAGTATTATTATCTCAATATTTAAAAAATACTTGCATAAGTCTTAAGGAACCTAAGGAAATATGATGATGAAATGGACCATGTATTCTAGATAGAATCCTGGAAGAGTAACAACAAGGAAACCAAATGAAACACAAAGGTAGAGCTTAATTAACAATGCGCTGAGGCTGGATTCTTATTTGTAATAATTGTACCATGGTAATGTAAGATGCCAACAATAGGAGAATTGGCAATTCTTCATACTATGTTTGCAAATTTTCTATAACTCCCAAGCTGTTCTAAAATAAAGTTATTAAAAATACTTGTGTGGCATATTTACAAGCTCCATTACTCACTACACACCCATAAGGGGATAGAAATTTATGTTTGATTCCTAACACCTCTGGATAAAGTACACAATGTTCAGCTACTTCACTTAGGTGTAGCCCACATTTCCTGTAAAGAATGTCAACTTCAAACCCAGGCTATAGATTATTTTAAAATATTTTTTCTACCCATTAAGAAGCTGAGAAGCTCTTCTGAGAAGCTCTTCTTGGTATTAGACCTACGGGCCGCACTTTCCATGGCAAACACACTGAGAACCCCTCTGAAGGGATGAAAGGTCAGCATGAGGTGGATGTGAGTGTTTTTTCCATCTCTCCATGCCTACCCTCCGGAGGCCAGGCTTTCAGGAAGGAAGGGTGGAATCTGTAAGACCTGGCCCTCAAAGCTCAGAAAGGGAGGAAGGTCTAGCCAGCTTCTTGGTTACTCAACTCCTTCATTTACGGGAATCAGAGCCAGTGGGGCGATGAATTCTAGCTCTGTGCTGTTGCTGAAAGAAGGCAGGCTGACAACAAAGATGTTCTTGTTGCATATAAATTATCATATTCTTCCAGCACCCATGAGCTAGGTTCTGGGCCGCAGGAGGAGACGAAATGCGTGAAATCACAGCACCATTTTATACTGGTGTTTTCTTTTTCAGGTGGGACAGAGGTAAATATAAATACTAAATGCGCTTTGTAAGTGTCCTAAATGTTTACTTTGACATTTTACATCTAAATAGGCTAGAAGAAACTGTCTATTATGCTATGGTGAAGACACTGAATTTTCATAAGCATTTTATTATACTTGCTAAATGCAAAGAAGAAAACTTCACATATAAATATCTGAATAATTACTCAGTGGAGTTATTCCATATTTTACAGTAAAAAGGCTGACTTGGTATGAGTGGTGCAGTTAAGGAATAATTTTAAAGTAACTCTATGATGGATTGATTTTTCCGGGAAGTCCAGGTGCCAAGCAACCCTGGGGTTCAGGATATACACTGAGTACTACAAAACACTGATCTCTTCAAGCAATTGCAAATGTAATTTATGGCTACTCAATCACATAACATGCTCTCGTTATACTATTTGTGAGTGATTAATAAGAACTAAAGATAATAATTTATTATAAAACATTAAAGTATAAAAATCTGTACATTGAATAACATTTTCCCCCAAATTAGTAAAGTTCATTAGTTAAGTTTAGCAGCTTGGTTCATTTCATAGAATGAATTGTGTCACAGCAGAATATTTAAGAAATGCTGAATGATGCTATTACATAAAATCCAATGCCAGTTTGATTTTACTTTTACTTGCTTACATTTTCCATTTACACATTCTGAAGAAATTTTTATGGAATTTGTTAGAACCAGAGTCGAAACATTTCTTCTGTTTCCTTTTCAGGAAAATTGTCGTTGTGTAAGATGGTGAAAAGCTATTTTAGCCCTCTGATAAATGTATGAATACATTTTACTATGTGTTCTCATGTTGATGGATGGCATTTTCAACATACCAGGAAACTAAGGTGCAGAGATATAAAACCAGCATCAAAAAACTGTACCAATAATGAACTATTTGAGAAAGAATTGGGAAGACAATTTAATTCACAGAAGTATCAAATAAACAAATAACCTAGAGCTAACCTAATTAAGGTGGAATAAGACTTCTACAATTTAAAAACACTGAAGAAAGAAATCAAAGATGACACTTGAAAGATATTCCATGTTTACAGATCAGCAGAATAAACAGTATTAAAATGTCTAGATTATCAAAAGCAATCTATAGATTCAGTGATATCCTAATCAAAATTTGAATGACAGTACTAAAAAAAACAATCCTAAATATAAAGAAACAAGTAAGACCAAGAAAAGTCAAAGCAACCTCAAGTAAAAACAACAGGACTAGGGATAATACCCAACTTCAAATTATACCATGAAGCCATAATAACCAAAACAGCATGGTACTGGCACAAAAATAGACAAGAGACCAATGGGATAGAATAGAGGACACAAAAATAAACACATACAACCACAGCCATCTGATTTTTGACAAACGAGCCAAAATTGTAATGTTAGAGAAGAGACAGTCTCTTTAACAAATGGTGCTGGGGAAACTGGGTAGCTAAATATAGAAGACTGAAATTAGAATCCTATTCCTGATCCCATATAAAAACCAGTTCAAAATGCACCCAGGAATAAGACCAGAAACTCTAAAATCATTACAAGAAAATATAAGGAAACACTTGAAGTGTAGGCACAGGCAAAGATTTTCTGAATAGGATTGTAATAGCACAGGAAATAGCAAAATATCAAAAAATGAGATGACACTGAATTAAAAAGTATCTGTACAGGAAGAGAAACAGCTAAAAGAGAGAAGAGAGCCTAAAGAATGTGAGAAAATCTTTAGCATCTATTCTTCTGACAGGATTAATATCTAGAATACACAGAGAACTCAAAAATCTTGAAGAAAATCAAGAAAATCAAATAGACCAATCCATAAAGGGGCAAGTAAACTGAGCAAATACTTCTCAAAGAAGAAATATAAGTACTCACTAAGTATACAAAAGATATCCCATGTCTTTAGCCATTAGTGAAATACAGCCTTTATCTCTTATGGCACTGAAGGGAGTGATTAATGACTAGATATGTGTACACTCAAAAATGAAAATTCTGGCTGTTGAATAAAAGTACTTGCTGAATCTTTATTTCAAACACCTTTCACTCATAAACATATATGCTTTCTTGTGTATTTTCTCTGCTGTTGGATTTTAGACAATTGCTTATGTTTTCTAATGATAGAACCATAAATTGAGTTAATGCAGGTTATTTACTTGAGACCAAAAGTGTTTCACCTATACTTTTGTACTTTCGCACCTATAATGAGGTATTGAACACGAAATTCATGGACATCATATATGGCTTACAAACATAGCCTGATGGTAATTTTACATAACATTTAAAAATAACTTTGTGCCCTAAACCTGCCATGGTTGCAGGTCAGTTGTTGCCCCTTAACAGTATGTAAGAAAAGTCTGTGCCTCTCAGATTGGCCACAGGTTCTAAAGGCTTAAAAAAATTTTTATGTTATGGAACATTTTGCTTGAAATTTCGTATCACTCTAAAAATTCCAAGTTTTGGATCTTTTGGATTTTGGATTTTGGGGATGAGATACTGTGCAACACAAATGGTTGTACACTACATACTGTCTGACCATTTGAAGTATTGCTCCAGCTCTGTCTCTTGAAAAGTCTCATGCAGTAAGCGGAAGTTATTTCACCTTGCATAGAAAATATGATTATTTCCCCTAAGAGCCTTTAGCCGAGGCATGGGAGTTAGAATCCAGATCCTTATCGTCCCAAGTGAACACTCCCACTACGCTCTGACAGTTGCACACAGAACTGCACAGGACAAGAGTAAGTGCAGTAAGCAGCTCAGGTTTGGCAGCATCACAGGACCCTGGGGAGGGAGGCTTTTCAAGGAGAAAGGAACACAGGAAGGCTACTGGTGGGCTGCAGGGTTTGTCCCTGCTGGTCTTGTATGGAGAGAATACCAACAGGGAACAACAGCAATGGCAGTGAGGCAGGAAGAGATCACGTCACCAGTGCATGTGGGATTGAGAAGCAGGCTGGTAGGACGGATACTGAGGAATTCAGCGAGGACTGCACATGCCCACTAGTACTGTCATTCATCCATCTGCCGGCAGATAAGGGTTATTTTGGAGTGTTGTTTTTCATTTTTCAGTGGGTTAACTTGATTCTTCAGCTGGATTTGACCGCCATCTACCCTTACCAGGTTCACTCTCATTAGAAGTTAGCTGTTGTTTCCCTGAAGAATCTGAACCAAATGCCTAAGCCTTTACATTTAAATAGGATGTCTGTAAAATTTAATAGAAGAGGAGCTGGAGGTATAGCTCAGTGGCGCAGCACCTGCCTGGCAAGCACAAGGTCCTAAGTTCGATTCCTGATACTAAAAACAAAACACAACTTAATAGAAGAAAACTCCTTGAAGGTAATATGGTAAGCTCACCATGCCTTTCATTCACAGGACATTTTCTACAGATCAAAAGCACAGTCATGGAATCATGACTGCTCTAGCACACTGCTTTCTAATGTTGCCAATCATGCCTGCCTCTATAACTTAACAGTGAAAGCCAAGCCTCAAACTATTCAGCACTAACCTATCAACCATACAAATGTACTCTACATGTCAGTAACAGCCCGTGGCTACCACAGCCAGCTTCCTGTGGGCTCCTGCCTGCTAACCTCTAGCTCTGCTGGCTGCAACTCTCGCAATGTCCTTTCTCCAGCTGCCATGGTGGGTCACTGCTTCCCTGGAAAGGGGCATCTTCCGAGGCTTCTCTCACATTTTTTGCCACCCTTTTTTAGGTCATTTGTTTATAGAGCTTATTCTCCTGATCCTAGACTCTTTATGTTTCCCTATGATATTCTGCTCTACTCTCTTGATTTCTGTTCATTGAATGATCACACAGATGAACATGAGCCTCAATTATTTCTCCTAGGACATCCAACATTCTTGAAAATTCATGTGTAAAACTGACTTATAGTCTGCCCTGTTTTCCTCCTCCAGCTCCAAGCATGGCATTCCTGAGCTTGACAAGCATCTAGCGCACAGAAAATAGCTGAGACTACTCAGCATGGCTCCTCAACTATTGCAACAGTTCACCTTTCCGCTCCCACCTCTGCCACTCCCAGCATGCTGCTGCTTTCCACCCTCAACTTCAACTTTGCCCATCATGTTCATCTGGATGACAGATGTCACCATGTCTTGATTGCTTCCTGTGACACACATTCATCCACCTTCCTGACACCATTAATTGCTCCCCTCTGCGTTCCTACAGAACTTGATGTATACTTCTAGTACAGCATTTCCATTAAGAATTATTTGTGCAGATATCTGTCTTCCTGCTGGGATTGAGACCCTTGAGGTTAGGAATCCTGTAATATTCTTATCTATCCGTGCATCTTGTACAGATTCTAGTAAGTTTCAAGCATTTGGTGTTTGATCTGAGCAGAAATCATTTCTCACAGTTTATGGTTTAAAATTACAGTTACCTTATGTTTCTCTCTCAACCAATACTGAGTGCTTTTCTGTAATTTTTCTCATGCTCATTCACATGGAGTCTCCCTACCTCTGTTTTAGTTCAGGCCTTTTTTAGCCTCAAATCTTTATCAGAGCTAAGTTTCCAGATTGCCTTATGGTTGAAGGTCTCTCCATTGATTCTGTATGAACACTGAATCTTTGGCGTGAACACCAAGTTGTCACATCATCTTAATACTGGTATGTCAGGATCAAGCTGCATCCCACTGGCACTAAGGCCTTTTACAATCTGATCTCTTCCTGCCTATGAAGACTGGTTTCTTTACTAACACTGAGACAAAATAGGGAAAATTTATATTTAATGCAAACCTAGAACAAACCTCTGTAGGACTCTTCTCACTCTAAGGGGAGGGACTATTCAGTGCCTTTCGATTATTCAAGTGACTTCTCTCCTCCATGGGGAAGATACTGCTTGCTTTGGCTTCTGATCTCACAATCATTTCACTGTTTCAGATTTATAAATGTGTCTGCTTTTGTATTTTCTTCTTAACTGGTTGTAAATTACCTCATTAATAATGAATCAAATAAAACCTTTAATGCGTTCATTGTATCTCCATATAAGTCAAGATTTTGCTTTCTTTTGAAGATTTAACAATATGTGCTCTTTCCCTTACTAAACTGATCCATTTATCAGACCTCAAAGATAATTTATGACACCACTCTTCTCTTTAAGGACTCTGCATAAAATGCATAATCTTGTTTTCTGAAATTTCCTAATATCCTCATCATTGACACCCAGGAAAATCCTACTGATTCTATTGTTTTAGGCACCTGGTAAACTATGCCTTCTTCCAGGAAACTTTTTCTCTGCATTTGACCCTAGGGTCTCAAAATATTTTCAGATTCAGGTGGCACTTCTTACGCAAGTGGGCCCAGATTGGAGATTTGTGTAGATCTGAAGTTTCAGGAATGTGGGTCACATTCCTTGGGTCCTGGGAGTGTATACACATGTGCACGCACAGACAGTAAATGTTTACTAAATTTAAGAATTTTAGCACCAGGACAACTTTCATTCACTTTACTTGCTAAATCTGACAGTTAATGTAGCTATTTCTAAGAAGCCAGTGGAAGTATACATCCTTAAAATGCCGCTGGAAATCTCTTTACTGATACGATGTCACACTAAGATGGACTACAAGTTAAAAGCCACACAGGTCTGCACAGCTCCTAACTGCTCCACACCCTTCATCCTCCCTGCCCTCTGGAGGCTCCTACCAAACTCCATCCTTGCATTGTTAGGTTATTCTTTAGCCTTATCATTTATCCAATTACCAAATGTCTCACTTCTTTCTCTCACTAGACTGGGAGCCCCTCCAGGGCACGCATCTGCTTCCTTTCTGTTTATTTCCACAAGCAGGTACAACATTTGATGCACAGCTGCCAGTGAGCAGGGTTGGTAAGAGTGTGTCAAGTTTGTGGAAAGTAGAAAGAGGACACACCACAATTCCTGCTCTCCAAGTGAAAAGCATTCACTAGTATGATTTTTTTCCCACTAACACTCAGCTTACACAATGTAATTCTATTTTATTTTTAATTTTTAAATGTTTTTATTAATATATTACTTATTAATAAATAATTATTGTATGTAATGTCTTAATAAATAATGCACTTATTACTATATTAATGATTATACTTATCTTATGGAATTAGTAGATATAAATAATACATTTCTATTATTTTTACTTTTCCCTTTCCTCCTCTCCCTCCATCTCTTGTCCCCCTCTGCATTTGTAAAAAAATAGTCAATTATTAAAATATAGGGCTTTTCTCAGGTTTATCTTACGTAGGGTTAGACTGTGATTAAGGGATAAAAAACCAACAGATAAGACTATAAAAGATATAAAATATAAAAAATTTAGGGAGATAGGACATAATAGACTATAAATATATATTTGTTTTATTGTTTTAAATTCAAATTCAAAAACTGACAGTTAAGGTGAATTTCAGTTGGAGAAAGAAGTATAGAACTGCAAGTATCCAGCAGAGATATACAGTTATTATGCAATACTATTCTCTTCTTTGTTACATTATTTTATTATTGGCAGTCAAATTTAATCAAAACTGAAATACTACCTTAGATCCTTTAACTATTGAAAATTTCTCTCTGCAGTGTCATCAATGTACTTTAATTTTTTGACTTTTATTAGTACCTGTTTGCAGTACATAATGGTTACATTCACTGTAGGGAATGGTACACATATATAACACATTTCAGTTCCCTTCTTTACTGCCCTCCCTCTTCACCCCTTTTATTTTTCCATCATCATTATAAGATTAATTTATCTTATAAGGCCTTATAAAGTTAATTATCATATATACATAAATAGGCCAAAGAACATATAAAACATGCAAGACAGTTATCAGCTTAATTTTAGAAACCAAATTATAAAGGACATGTGGATATCAGTCTTGGGTGCTTTGGGCTTTAGTCTTATATATAGGGCAATTATTCCGAGACTCATTTCCATTAAATTTAACACTGTATAGAGTTGATGATAATCTTGGTGGTGGTATCCCCTGCTGGAGTTGTTGGAAGGATGGAGAAATGTCAGGTGAGATAATGCTTGAGAAGAAGCTTAGCAAATTATGAAGTATCACATTATTATTTTTCTTTTTTGGGCTTCTGTTTCTAGCAAAAAGAAAATGAATCATGAGCTGTTTAAGTGAGTAAATAAGACCATCCAGGATCAGGGAGTGAATATAGAGGAAACTCGACTTTATATACTCTTATCATTCACACGAGTGGCATTTAAAAGGAAGAGACTGATAAAAATATTTTCTTGAAAGAAACCTGTTGAATGGTATTTAAAGGATGTACTCAGTACGTTGCCTGTTCACAGTAAGTACTAATTGTTACTTCTTTTATTACTAATTGTAACTAGTCTGCAGTCAATGAGATCTGTATACAACTTTCACATCTCTAGTATATTCTTTTCCTATAGAAAAATTTCTGTGGGAAGCCAGATTAAAACCTTATTGTCTGGAATCCAAATAAACATTTATTTAATTAAATAATTAAATTCTTGTTTAAGGCTGAAAAACTGAAAGACTGTGTGATACATTCATGGCCTTGCCAAGGGAACTACAATTCTTACAGTTTGTTGGCTGAAACAGCAGACAACCTTGGTCGCAAGTTCATTTTGTGGTACTACAATATTAACAAAATCCCAAGGCTAGAGATAACATATAAATTGCAGAAGTTTCTCACAGTTCTGAAGGTTAGAGTCCAAGATCAAGGCAATGGCAGGAGATCACTTCTGGCATCTGCTTCCAAAGTGGCACTGTGACTGCCAGTCCTCATGAGGTAGAGGGGCAAAGGGCCAGGCTCCTGTGATTTTCATAAAGTACCTAGGGAGCAGCCAGTGTCCTGGTCACCTCTCAAAGGCCCCACCTCTTATCACTATCCCACGGGGCTAACACATTCAAATTCCAGAAGATACTTTTCAAACTTTGCTGACTTAATTCACTGAACTCACTGGTGGACCAATTTTAGTCAAATTTCTCTGTTGCCTGGGAGTCTTGCTACCACTGAGACAGCTTGTTCTCTCTCGTGGTTCGGGTGTGAACTTATGATTTGAAGATAAGAGAGCAATGTTATTTGTCTTTGCAAAGCTCTCAATGACCATCACATTACTGATTCGCAGTTTTGAAAAAGTGACTATATTACACTGAGCTATGTCACAGAGCAGAGTACATTAGATTTAACACACAGGTGGGCCACCTGGTGTCAAATTAAGGTGACTCAGCAGCTCTGGGGCAGCATCCTGAGGCTCTGTCTCTTAACAGGCTCCCAGATGATGCTGATAACATGGCTCCACTGTGAGCTGCAAGGTTAAAAGTAATTGTGCTAATTAAGTGTTGTAGTTGGGAATTTAACCCAGAACTGTCTAATTTGAAAGACAGTTCTTTTCCACCAAGCTGAAATGCAGAAATACTACCCTGAACAAAGAGTGAAAAACTGTACCTAAACCTAATTATTTTGGTTAACTATTAACCACAATGATAAAATTTAAAAGAAGCATTTTCCTAGAACAAAAAGAAGGTGGTACATTAGGCCAAAGAAAAAGGAAAAAACTTTTCTTTGGAAAGATAGTGGCAATTTAATAGGATAAAGAGAAAGAGGATAAAATAAAATGAAGCATTATAGAAGTTAGATGAGCTAGGTGTGGTGGCACATGCCTGTAATCCCAGCACTCCGGAGGCTGAGGCAGGAGGATCACTGCAAGTTCAAGGCCAGTCTGGGCTACATAGCAAGTTCAAGAACAATCTAAACTACTAATCAAGACCCTATCTCAAAAACCAAACAAATAAACAAACACAAAGTTAGATGATATTTATATAAATATAAGCAAAACAGAAAGAGCCACTACCTTCCCCATTTCCAAAATGGTGACGTTAAAACACCATGTACATATTCAGCAAGGTCCTCTGAGAATCCCATTACCTGCAGGTGACCACACCAAGTGATGACCTGACTAGGGAAGATGACACACAGAGAAGCAACCCCTCCTCAGACTCAGTAGCAATCTAGAAAACAATTCTAGAAAAAACTCAGATCTTCCAGTGCGTAGGAAGCCAAGATACATCAGCCTTAAGGGGCTGATGCTGAACAGGATTGTCTGAAGTGATCTATACGGAATAGCTTGTAACACCAAATACGAGGGATGTCTGTCTCCAGAGCATGATGCTTCTGCATCACTCAAATCCAGACATGTATAGCCAGAGATGCTTCCTCTGCAATCTGTGCTGAAGGCAACTTCAAAGCCCTGTGAAAGTGCACTCTGTGTCTTTCAGTTAGACCATAAAAATCCACCCTAAGGATCCCAGGCCTGTGTGCATACCATGGTGCAGCACTGTGGCTCTGATTCAGCACAAACCGAGGTTTTAAAGAAGATGCTCTGTCCTCTACGTCATCAACTGCACAAGTTTAGGAAACACCACAAACACATCTCCAGCTTCCTCTGATGTCCTATTATCTATCATTTTCAAGTGTACCCACAGCCCTCCTGAAGTTATGGAAACAGCGATCTCACGGATTCTGATTTCTTATGTCACTACCTACTATATAGAGTCCAATATCTTTTTATCAGTAGTAGTTCTGACCTATTTCTAAAGGACTTTCTTTGCATTTATTCTGCCTTAAATTGTTAATTTTATGTATTATTTCCCTTATTAGAATGTAAGATCCTATAATCGTTGAGATGATTTCTTTTCCATAGGCCTGTGAATTCTTGAAAGGACAGAGTTATCCCAGATTTTAAAGAATTTGTGCCTAGTATAGTATGTCTTCACAACAGCAGGCATTCAAAATATGCTGGATGAAAGTATGAATAAGTTCAAGTGCAGAGATCAGATCATCACATAATGGCATGTGTTCAGAGGACTCAAACTTTTGAATGAAATTTCCTTTAAACTTTTTTTAGCAGTCTTAAATTCTAGCAGAGAAAGATTTAGGAAAGATTTGAGGGCCTACTCATATTATTTCCACACTTGCTAGTTTTTTCTAAATCAAATCAAAAGATACCTACTGAAGATCCATAAATCTCAACTGTAAATGCTGGAGGGCACAGTTCTTAGTATTTGTATCCTCTTTAAGGAAGTTTCTCACCAAAGGAGTGAGCACCTATGCCTGGCCCTTTGTGCATTCTGCAATACAAAATATCTATTACACACCTGATCAAACTGGGGGTCTTCTCCACGCTGCAGAGATTTTGTCAGTGGCTTTTCCTACAAAGAAAAAAAATATATAAGAATAATTATTAGGGTTTTAAAACTTATAAAATAAATGTCGTTATTGTTACAATTTTCCCTTTTCTTTCTTTCTTTGAAGAATGTTTGGTCATTTCTGTCCAGACTCTTGGTAACCACTCCTCTCAACCTTCCCACCAATAGTGGGGATTGAAACCAGGCCCTTCACAGGATCTCCCTAAGTCACTCAGTGGCTCAGACTGAGCTTGAACTTGGAAGTCTTCCGCCTCAGTCTCCTGGGGTGCTGGGATTACAGGTGTGTGGTAATCATCTTCTTTGACCAAAACGTAATGAATCTGACACTCCGGGAAGTGTAAATACACACAAGGAGATATTGCCTCATTTTTACTAAAATGACATTTACAAAAAAGACAAAAGATAAGTGTTGGTGAGGATGGCAAGGATGGCAAGAAAAAAGAACTCTTCCATACTGTTGGTGGGGATATAATCAGTATAGCCATTAGGGAATTCAGTACAGAGGTCCCTCGAAAAATTAAAAAGAAGCTACTTCTGAGTATATACCCAAAGGAAGTGAAACTAGTGTGTTGAAGAGTATCTGCATGCCAATCTTCACTGAGGTATCAATTATAATGGTCAAGATAAAGAATCAAACTAAGTGTCTATCAATGGATGAATGGGTAAAGGAAACGCAGAGTACATACAATGGCATATTAGCCTTAAAAAAGAAGCAAACACTGTCATCCATGTTGCAATGATGAGGATGTACCTGGAGCTAAGTGAGAAGAGCCAGACACAGAAACACATCCAACAATCTCACTTATAAATTGAGTTTAAAAGAATCAAACTCAAGTTGATGTCGTGGTGCACATCTGTAATCTCAGCAGGGAGCCTGAGGCAGGAACAGCGTGACTTTGAAGTCAACTTGGAATACACAGACCCTGTCTCAAAACAAACAAATGAACAAACAAACAAAAAAACCAAACAAGCAGGAAGGCAGGGAGGTAGCAGAATGGTGGTTCCTGACCAAAACATAAAGAATGTGATACCAGGGAAATGAAAATGGAAACCACAATGAGATATCTATCACCTCATATTTATTAAAATGACTTTTACAAAGCCATACACAGTGGGCTCTCTCAGACACATGAACTTATCAGAGCCTTTGTAAATCACCAACTTGGCTAGCTGTGCATATCCCAGCTAAACCAGTGGTGGCAAACCCATGGCACGCATGTCACAGCAGGCTGTTTCTGTCAGTTGAAAGCTCTAAAAGGTTCACCCATCACTGAAAAGAGAACACTGTGCTCTTACTGGGCTAATATATCTTTCAAAAGTATGTTATCCAGAACATGTGCGATGTGGAAGATCTACAATAGACTAGTTCTCAGAGAGCAGGTAGAAAAATGAGGAAAGAACAAGAATTAAAGAAACAACAGACGCAGATGATTAGACAAGAAGATAAATTCAGCAATTAAAAGGGAAAACATTTTCTGCCTAAATAAAGGTTATAATATCATTTCCTAAAGTTCTTTGTAAAACCAGTTAAAATACAAAAGTGAAAATTAAAGAAGTGAAAACAAGTGGCCCCAGATCCCACAAACATCCTTGATACACACTCTCAGCCCAAGCATTTGTACTCAGTGTTTTCTTTATTCATTGCTCAACAGATATTGAGGGTTACGCGTGGGTCATGCTGGGTGGTACATGCTGGGCGGAACAGTGAAGAACAAATGATTACCACCATTGGGGACAAGAATTAGAGCAAAAGTAGCTAGTGATCTCTTGTGAGTATTAAATCGATTTGCTCATATTCAAACCTGAGTTCCAATATCACTTCCTCAGGAAAGCCTTTGAGTTATCCCTGACAGTGGGACCACCCACACCTGCCCTATGAAACTACAAATTCTCACACACTTCTTTCACAATGTTTATCAGAGTGCAAAGATACTCTACGCTGTTAAATCATGCTATATGACACTTCTGTTTCTGAATGATCTTCTAAGTACTGCTCCACGTTACAGAAAGCTCAACACACACAACCTCTACCTGTTTTTCTCCACATTTAGGTGGAGCATGGTGTGGTGCTGGCTACACATCTGCAAAATAAAAAAACCTCTAGGCTAGTGATGTCTGGTTTCTTCAAATATAAAGATCCCTTTGTGTGTATATAAGTTTAGATATGTTTTATTGTATGCTAAAATTTTTTTATACTTTTATTTTGGTAAAATATATACAACATAAAATTTACACTTTAATCATTAAGAATATTTGGGATGTGGTTCTACCATCACTTCTTACTTATGAAGACACTCTGCACACTAGAAATTTTCAAGGAATTCTCACCAAAACATACACTTACAGCCCAAGTGAAGAGGATAGTAATTCTATTTTTGAATCTGTTGATTAAAACCATACATGATGACAAAGCTAGTGCTATGGCTTTATGGTAATTTTAAACGGCCTTGTACTATAGTAGCAACAATACTTATTTTATGTACATTAGAACAGTAGGAATACATTTATTTGGGAGTCTGTAAGTTCGGCCAAAAGCTAAAATTTGGCACATCTGTGGGTCTGTAGACTCTTGCAACAATTCACAAAGCCACACACTGGTAATCTGCAATGCAAACTCCTTCCGCTATTACCCAAAAGAAGATCCTGCCACAATGGGGAAGGAAGGTGACCATGTCCACACACATCCTAAAGCTTCTCATGCCTAAAAGATATTTCTTCCCATCACCAATGGAGTGAGAAGCTGACAAGTGATATTTTATACTCATACATCTTCACATACTTATGAAAGAAATGATATTTTGCAAGCATACTTTCTCTGGCAGGTCAAGCTGATAATCAGGTTCATTAGCCAAGCACTCTGGCTTGAAGCCTCACTAAAATAACATAGTGAGTCTTCCTTGACTATTTTTGCACAAATATGCTCTTAATTATAATTCTTTTGAAGACTTGATTCAAATGTTACTCCCAAGATTAACTCCCTCTCCAGCTTCACTTGATCTGTTAATCATCACATAGTATTTTCCACATGTTCTGGTCATCACTTCCACCAAGTCTGTCTCCCCATTGCCCTAACACATAGCTCAAACTTTTTATCACGGTTTGTTAAATGACTGAATTATATCTGTGCACTTGGAAAGATGGCTTTGGGCACAAAGAAGCAAGTTCATATTTAAGTGCTACCTGATCATCTACACATAAGTACAGATTTTAATCAGTGTTAGGACAATTAAAAGTAAACCTGGGGGGAAGAGAATACCACACTGGTAAAAGATTAAGAAGTGAAGGATGAGGAAAGGAGAGAAGGAAGAAGACAGGGAAGAAGGGATGAAGAAAAAAAGAGAAGGAAGGAGGCAAAAGGAAAGAGAAAAGAGGGAACTAAAATCTGACCAAGCCTTCAGCTCTAATTTCCAATTTTCAGGAAATATGAGTTAGAGGACTATGGCACACTATTGCACAACAAAATCCAAATTGAAGTGAATTGTGGGAAAGGAAGATTTTTCTTCAGTAAAAATGTTGGAAGAGGATTTTATCTTATTTTGCAGTTCTAGGGAGAAAGTGCAGCACCTCACACATGCCAGGCCAGTGTCCTATACCTCTAGACCTATTTATTGAATTAAAAAAAAAAAACTATTGTAATGTGTGACTCTTTTCAGCATACTGAATAAAGCAATCTGCTAAAAGAAAACCCAGCAATTTGCACACTTACTGCATATTTGATGATGTTAAGAGTTTATTAACTTTTCTGGCTTTGTAATGGTACTGCACTTTCATTTAAAAAAGAATCTTTTATTTATTTATCATTACTATTGCAGTAATGGGGCTTGAATCCAGGGCCACTGCAATGAACAACATCTCATTTTATTGTGAGATCGGGTCTTACTAAGTAGCTAACCAAATAAAAAGGCAGATGTCTTTGGAGATGGGAAGGGTGATCAGAAGGAAAAGGGTAAGGGTAAGGGGATCAAAATGATAAGAAATGTTTTATACCAACTCCTCAAATAAATGTAACTATTATGTATTAGAAACATACAATTAATGAAAAATATAAGTAAAAAATACAATTTTTTTGAAACCTATAAATGCTAAGAAATGAGATGATACGGTTTCTAGCACATGTGGACCTCTGTGTCCTGCATTCACAAATTCAACCAAGAGCACATTAAGAATATCCCCAAACCCCAAGTAGATCTGTACTGAACATGTACACATTTTCTTTTATTCTCTATATACATTACTGTGTAACTATTTATATAATACATCATATTAGGTATAAGTCAATTTAAAGAATATGAATGTGTGAGGACTCCTGCAAATGTAACAGAATTGACCATGCGGGGGAGGAGCACATGGAAATAATTTTTCCCTATGTCTGGATATGGAGGGATGATTAGTGTTTGCTTGGAAAGATTGGAGAGAAGTTCAGGGGATGTGCAACAAACTGGTTATGAGTTGATCATTGTTCAAGATGAGCAGAGGGGTTATCATGCTATTTTATTTCAATGCGTCTAAGCTTAAATTCACAATAAAACAAATAACTAAAGACAGTCATGATGTATCACTTCTGCCATTCTTATTTTTCTAAAAAAAAGCTTACCATGTCTCACTTCTAAGGGTGGCATAATCCATTCTCAAACGTATTTCAACAGCAACTGTTCAACATTTTTTCTTTTCCAGGTGGAGTCAGAAGGTACTCATTCCTCTTTTTACCACATTATAGACAAGATTAGGGTTGCAAGTAACTTGTGCTACATGAAACACCAAATGGAGCTCCCCCTCCACCAATCAAAGAGCACTGCTGTCTGGTCCTTGGGGTAGCACTTTCTCCTGTCCTGAAGAATTCTAGAGAAGTTTCAGTATTTGTATAAGAGAAGAGCCAGGTCTCCTGTTTTGACTTCTTATTTGCTACCTTAGGGATTCCCCATCTCCTCACCCTTCTCTTAGGAAGACACAAATACTAACAGCTCTTTGTGTCTATGTCTACCTAAGAAGAACAGAGGGAAGCCATGAACTCACACTTCAATTTTCAAGCAATTTCAGTGTGTACTAGCGTTGTATGTTACACTTTTCACACTGTATGTCTCTATAACCTCCAAGAGTTTCCCATGCAGGACAGGTTATAGGCAGTGAAACGTCTACAGAGATTTATGTACTAAAGTGGGTTTTAGAACAGTCACCAGTAGATTGGGGAAAGCAGCAATCCCTAGCCAGCACACTTCAGAGTAATTATAACCAATACAGGAAGCGCCAGGGACCCCATTACCCACTTGTCTGGAAGAAACCAGGAACATATCAAGAGGAAGAAACAAAAGGCAGTCTCCGACCTCCAACCCAAGCATTACTGGGCCAGGAGAGGTAAACACAGAAGAGATCAGGAGTCACACACCAGCAGTTTCTGAAGCAACAGCAACTGACATAAAGAAACAACTTTGTGAAACTATAAAAGAATTTAAAACAGAAATACTAATACAAGTAAAGGAATATATAAGAAAAATAATAAAATAAATGCTAAGCACTTCTAAAGAAGACACAGATGGAAGAATAGAGGAGCATAGAAAAAGGAGAGAAATCGTTGATGAAGGGTATAAAAAATTTAGAATACATGAAACAAATTCAAAGAGATTACCAGGATATTAAAAACTCCATTGAAAGATGGCAAAACTGTTTGAAAGAAACTAGAGATAGACTACCAAACCTTGAAGACAGGTTTGCAACTTGTGATTGCAAAAGGAAAGAGCTCTTAAAAATTATCATGTTATGTTTTGTTAGATTTTAATATGTGTGATAGTATAAACAAATTTTTTATTGAAAATGAGACATTATGGTAGACATTGTTCATTTTCTGTTATTTGGTTCAGAATGCCCTGTAATACTTTCATTCTCATGCATGGTTTTATACTATTTTGTTATGTTTGATATTATTGTGTGTAAAGCTAAGCTCAACTATTTCAAAGAAAGAGACATTATGGTAGCTACTGTTAATATCCAGTTGTCTTGTAGTGAAGCACTGTGTTGCTTACATGGTTCTGTTCTGATCTGCTTTGTTCTGTCCTCTTTTGTTTTATTCTCTTTAAAATAAAATTTTTTAAAAAAACAAGGAACCAGGAAGTAACAATACAAAGGCTAGGAGATGACAAGAGGGTCTATAACTTAAGAATAAAAAATGTGAGTGAAGAAGCAGGGGTAAACACAAATGAAATACAAAGGTCATTTACAGAAATGATTTAAGAAAACTTTCCAAGCATAGAAAAAGGAAATGATATTCAGGTATATGAGGCATACAGAACTCCAGCCAGCTATAACCAAAATAGATTTACACCCAGGTATATAAAAATCAAGATCCAGAAGTTCAACACAAGAACAGAATATTAAAAGCTGTCAGAGAAAAGACACGGATCACCTATAAAGGAAAACCCATCAGAATCATGACAGATTTTTCAACACAAACCATCAAATCAAGAAGAGCTTGGAGCGAAGTATTCCGAGTCCTGAAAATAACCTCCAACCCAGATTGATGTACCCTGCAAAACTATTTCTCAAATTAATGGAGAAATAAGATACTTTCATGACAAAGAGGAACTGGGGGGGGGGGTTCGTGACCACCAATCCAACCCTACAAAAAATACTGAAGGACATTCTAAAAAAAGAAAAAAAAGACCATGGTTTCAGGAACAGTGGCAGAGGGGGCTCACAGAAGGGGACAGACAGTGGAATAAAGGGGAAAAGTAGACAACCAATGGCAGAAAAATAGCATGGAAGAGATGAGGCAGAGAAGGTTGGCCATAATCACTAATATAGATGGCCTTGATACACTAATAAAAAGAAACACAGGCAGAGTGGAGGAGATAGGGTCCACCAAGATGCTCTATATAAGAAATATAATTAAGCTAAAAGAGGGTTTATAGATTGAAAGTCAAAGATGAGAAAATAATGCTTTATGTGACAGGGAACCAGAAAAAAGTAGGGGTAGCTTGCCCATCAGCTGCAGATTGGTTGGAAAGACATAATACTTTCATGAAATGGAGGACTACTTAGCTATAAGGAAGGAAAACCTTGAGGCTCTTGTAGGTAAATGGATACAACTTGAGATCATGCTCAGGGGTAAAAAGGTTTAGAACTACTTAGGTGAATAGCAGGGTTGCCTCCCTAATCTAAAAACTAAAGGAGTTAGTGGGATACAAAATGTACAATGCACCCTGTGAAAGTGAAAGGGGAGGAACTGTCTAAAAAGGGAAGGCAGAGGACATTGTTAATCTTGTATCATGATTTGACCTGATTATTTTTCTTTTCTTTTTTTTTTTTTTGGTACTAGGGATTGAACTCATGACCTCATGCTTGCCAGGCAGGTGCTTATGCCACTGAACTAAATCCCCAGCCCGTATCATGATTTGAAACCCATATTGTTTACATCACTCTGTTTAGTTTGGTTATATTCTGTTCCAGTTTGTCTACTTGTACTAGATTTGATGGCATGGATGACTATTCCAAAGATAGCGGGATATACTATGGTAACCATTTTTTATTTCCTATTAACTTAATTTGAAGACCTGTACTGCTTTCACTGTCTTGTTTTGACTGATTTTATTTGAATCTGTTTATTTTTATCACTGTTTGTTTTGACTGATTTTATTCAAATCTGTTTTGTTTGATAGTATCAAGTCTGAAGGTATAGGCAACTACTTTGAAGAAAATAAGATTCACTATGATATCCATTCTGGTTTGACTATTATCATCTATTGAAGTCCTATAATGACTCCAATGTATCATTTTTATTGATTTTGGTCTGTACTGTTTTGTCCAATTTTATTATGCATGATTTTATGGGTAATTCTATTGAAAATAATAAACATTATTGATCACCTTGTATTTTGCTTTTAAGTCATGTACTATGTCCATCCTTTTGTTTTGATTGACCCCATTTTGTTTTCTCTCATTTGGTTTTATTCTCTTCAAAAAAAATGCAGGGAAAAAAATAAAGTGGGTTTTATTTGAGAAACAAGAGTTCATTTAAAAAATTACTTTTGACTTCTGACTTTAGCATTTTGGGTCCCCAAATTGCAAGTATGACCAATGCAAGTCAGATTTGAATCATCTATAAAGATATAACCTATATTGTCCTCAAAGATGTTTCAATAAATGTGTTTAACTCACCAATGGCATGGAGTTATTATCAGATTATTTAAAAATTTGGATACATTACAAACCTTGCTTTAAATGCTATTATAATGTCTTTTAGCTATTCTATAGTTGGATGCAGCCAATAAGGGTATAAACTTTAGAATATGAAAGATTTAAGATTTATAACCTGTGGCCTTAGTTAACCTAAGCTTTAGCAACTTCTTAGGTAAAACAAGGATAAATTGTACCAGTCTACCTCACAGAACTGAAATATAAATGGCATAAAATCCACAGTAGTTGGTTGTCACTAATATTACTAGAATTTCTCTTAATATAATTGGAATTAGGTAAGATTAAATTGTGTGTCCTTAATAATGTGCCAAGCTGAAATGAAATTCAATGTATTTTCCTGGGTGATGTATACTCCCACTAACATAAATTGCAGCTTTAGGTTCAGCTTTCTGAAAGCTTCTTAATGTAACTAGAAAGTCATAGAAAAAAGGGAAATGGAATAATTGCCCTTTTAAAAGAGTGGCATTACTACAATGCCTTTAATTCCTAATAGGTAATGTAAAGGAAACATTCTAATTTAATGAGAGGTGGTGGTGGCTACAAAAACAATCAACTTAAAACAACAGCAGTAACATCAACAAAATGAACCACTAAACTTCTTGAGTCTTTACAGTGCTTTTGATTATAAAAGAATACATTTCTGAATAATTAATTGAAGGCTTTGACACATTAGGAGTGACATTTCACCGTCCACGTCTGGCCTGAGTTGTCAGCATAGCATTTCAGAAATCAGCTACTGCTATTATGATCTCTTCTGTGCAGGAACACGGGGGGCTGATGAGCAGCGCATGTCCCAGCACCACGGTGACGGTGTCCCGCAGAGCAAAGGGCTATGGACCAAGCTGCTGCAAGGCCACTCTGGCATTTCACGCAGAACCATCAGTTCCGAGCTGCAGGCACCCTACTAATGTCTGAGCCAAAGAAAAATGGGGCTCAAAATATGTTCATGTCTGTCATATTTTTCTCTTCTGGCCTGACTTTAGTCAGGTTTGGTCTGACTTTGGAAACACATCTCACACAATGAGACCTTGGACACAGTTGCGAATACCTAGAGTGATACTTGGTTATCAAACAGGTCCAAGCTTTAACTTTCTAGTACTTGAAGAGCAAAGTCTGAAAAAAATCTGCTTGGTGTTTACATCTTTGCTTGCGAGTTGAACCAAAAATCTGATTTGAGAAACCTTGTAGGGCAGAGAGTCACACAGCGCTTCTTGCCGTGGTCACCGAGGGACGATGCTCCAGCCTAAGAGTCGCTCGTGTTTGTGTGGCAATGGCTGATCTTTTAGAGACCAAATGCCACACTGCAACTAAACTTGAGTATGGAGGTTTTAGTTTAGAAAAAAACAACTCATACACTTGCGTGGGAGCCAAGAGAGAGGGCTCTGTGTGCCTGCTGCAGCATGAGAACCCAAGGTTCACCATCCTGTATGTGTGCTAAAATACTTGTCATTATGCTTTTTTGCACTTTATTTGCATAAAGTATTGTAATCGTCGTTCCAAAGAAAGCGATACAAGCAGTGAAATGAAGAGGAAAATTGTGAGAACCTCGACAGAGTTAAGGAAATCACTGTGAAATTTGTGAAAATCCTGGAAAAATGAATTTATAAGTGTAATTTTTTGGGCCTCAGAACCAATTATTTAGTTTTCCATTATTTATTCTGGGAAAAATATGTTTAGTTCTCAAAGTTTTTGGTGCTCAAATATGAATTTGGAGTGAATTGAGTCCAACAACTGACGCATCACTCTACTGACCTTTCATGACGATTGATTGTCCTAGTATGAGGGACAGTCAGGGATTCAGGGATTCAGGGCTGTAAATCATTCTGAAGATACACTCTAGTCACACTGTCTGCCCGGCTCATGGAACTTTTGGTGGAAGGCTGTGCTCCCTTGCTGTGTGCACAAGTTTTTCCATAGGTAAAAATGGAAGACATCCATCATATCGTAAGTTTCTAGTAACAACTAATGAATGGTATTAAAATCTTTGGATGCATGTGGAGGAATGTGCTTACAGAAATGGACAGAACTACTTTCCTTTTGTTCTATTCAGTTAGTAAAATAAGTTTCCATAACCAAAACAATATGTTTACTATTACCCAAAACTCTTGGGGTAAAACTCAGGATGAAGAGAATGACACAAACAGTTCTCAAAGAAGTCAAAGGTGCCAGCAGTAAGAGACTGCAAAGGATGCTACGGCGTGAAATAAGGAGGTAGATTCAAATCTGTTACGACTTTTGTTGGCACCTTTTTAAAAACTGAAACTCTTGAGATTATCTGTCCTATTTGCAGCTGGCTTTGCTCATTTCAGTTGTCCCTATGTCTCTGCCAGATTTAACATTCAAATGATCTCTTACTTGCATTAAAAATTATGTCTCTGTAAATAATGAAAAGTATGGGCAGGGGATCTAGCTCAGTGGTATGAGCACCTGCTTGGCAAGTGCAAAGTCATGAGTTCGATCCTCCCAAAAAGTGAAAAGCATGTAATCAGGAAGAACTAGACTGAAAATAACTTGCAGAATAATTTTCGTTCAGTTCTATATCTTAAAAAGAGGACACTTTGATAATTTCCCTACAATGCCACTGGACATAAAAATTATGACCTTCACCATGGATGACTTGAATTGAACACTATTAAACTGAAAGCCCCCTTGATCTTTTATTACTTCAGGATAATTTTCACATGGTTTATTTACTATATGGTTCAACTGGACTATAGTGGCACATTACATTTCATTTCACAGCTGAAAAGTTCCATTTAGAAGCCACAAAAGAAATGTTTTTCATCTATGTGAGTCCATACATATTCATAATAAGGGAAACAAATTTGGGGTTAAACTGGGTATCAAAAAAAAGCAAGTTTGTGAAGTCATCTGAAAGGTCACTTCATCCAGACACTAAATTAAACCTTCCAACAATTCTCTCTAGTTTCAGCCATCAACAATGCTTCATTTCTGGGTTAGGATGAATTTTTGGGTTTCTAGGTGATGTATTTACACAAGAAGGGGGAGGAGCCAGGCTAAGCTGTGTCACTAAGCACTATTTTAAAAATTATTCATTTACAATTTGAAAATAAGCCAGTATTTTGTTAAGTGGGATACAAATATTGCCTATCTAACCAGTATTGTCTCTTGGTCTTCTTTCTGGATAGCATTTCTTGGATTTTTGTCACTATACTCAACAGGAGCTAAAGCTAGAAATGATTTTTAGTCTCTTTATATTCCTATTAGGTTTGCCGAAGCCTGGCAGCTCAGTTTAAAGAAGTGTTTTGCCATAAAAGGTAGCCAACTGTTCTTCAGGAAAGCTGACTTGAGTCCACAGGAAGAGAGACATTAATGCTGGCATTTCTGCTATTTATACATCATTAGTCAACAGCAAGTAATGTTAGCTTAGTATAGGATGATTGGTATAAAAACACTGATGTAGGAAAAAAACCCCAATTTGTGAACCTGGACATGATAAAATATGATAGAAAATATGCCATGGTTGAGATTGGTGAATGGGTATTAGCTGTGAACTTGATTAATTACAACTGGTTTTATGACATTCCAGTATATAAAGATATAAAGATCCAAACTTAATTAGAGGTAGTAATTCCATCTTTTAGTATAGCAAGATTTTCTAGTTCACAAATTCCTCAAATATTAAAAAGGGTTCCAGATGAAAGGACTGAATACTTTCTGTTATCTTCAAGTTTGCAGATAAGACAGACATCTGAGGGGTGAAACGCAAGAGTACGGATGAGTGCTCAAGCTCCATCAGGTCCTCAGGTTAAAAAAAGAGAAAAACTCTTTTGTAAGCTTTATTTTTTGCAGTGCTTGGCATTCAACCCAGGGCCTCAACATGGGAGGCAAATGATCCCCCACAGAGCACATTTGCAGCAAATAAAGGATTTTCATAACTATGAGTAGAGTGCATCCTACTCTGTTTGCTACTTCTCATCAGCTACAGGCTAAAAGTCACAAGAAGAAGTTGGGATAAGTGTGTGCTTCACCTGCTAGAGCGCTCATTTATCTAGAACCACAAATTTGTCAAAATTCCTAGAAATAATAAGCTGGTTCCACATTGCTTATTGATGGCAGGCCATCAGTGTCACACTTCTACAGTGTTCTGCTTAATGTTAGGTGAACTGGAGAATGTCCTGATGTCAGCTCTAATCAGCACCAGGAGGAGCTGAGACCAGAGTCAGGCCAGGGTACATGACAGTCTGAACCCAGAACAATGTGAGTATGCAGTAACGCTGCCATTAGCTAACTGCCTGCCTTTCAATGCTGGCTCCAGCTGGCCACAACTGGTGTTCACAGAGGTCTGGTCTTAAGCTATGACATACTTCACACTACAGATCCATGCCTTGTGTTGAAACAGTCTGGCATCCTGCATTCATCATAGATTTTATACACCCAAGAAAATATTTTATGTTATTTCTAGTTTTCTTATTTTAAAACAATTTTTTTCATTGTTTCTTTCATGTTAGCAAAGGAAAGTAGATCATGTTGTGTTATGTTTTAAGCCTCCATCCCAGCATGTCACTTTTAGCACCCTAATGACTTATCACTGGGCTCACCAGCCCATACCTGCACTCCAAACCAGCAGAGGGGCAGCCTCTGAAGGTCCCTGTCTGCATCTGGTTCACTATGTATTTTGCAAGCCAGGGGTTATTTAGGCTTAAGTAAAATCCCTATAATGAAAAATCATCATTTTCCCTGCACCTTCCCTTATAAAACTGCTTTTAAATTCCAGGGTGTCGGAAGAAGATGAGCACTGCTCTCTCATTTTAGTCTTCTCAAAGATCAGATGAAAGTTTGGTGTGTTCTCCTCTTTGGAAATCACAAAGATCTTTTCCTTCTTCCATTTCCTTCTCTTTGAGAGGTGAGTTTGAATTTCTCCTTGTTGACATTTTATACTCATAGACTGCATCCAGATAGGATCCCTGGCCCGATGCCAATTTAGCATCTACTGTAGCTCCTCACAGGGACAATAGAAGATTAAACCAGAGTGGCTCCAACAAACCATGACTTTTATACTTGGAGATGCAAGAGTTAACACTTTTTTATTTGTGACACACACTGGAGCTAAAACAAGCTGCCTGTCTACTCTCATTTTATGGAAGTGAAAACAATGATGGATCATACTTAAATAACTTTGCCAGAAGCACACACTGGCTGCAGGGTTGTGACAGAAAAACAAGTGCTTTGTGTACTGACTACCTTAGATGAAGGAGAGTGGCCAAAAGAGCTACCCAGAGGAGCATGTTTGGAAATCCCTGAAATTTTTTGATCCTGTGTTACTTATCTGACCTTTCATGTTTTGGGTCACATGGCTTCCACCATGACCTGGAATTATGCCTTTCCCACTTGTCTCTAAGACTTCTACTCTCAAAAACCTCTAAAATTTTCTCTTTGAAAGTCTCAGGAAGCCATCATAGGTGGACTCAGATGATGATTTATTACCTTGATCCTCACTGTGCACACCTGGGGAGCCTCAAGTGTGTTGTTAGGAAAACAGTGAGATGGTGAGCATAATGTCTTCTCATCTGTGCTTTTGTTTGCAACTTCCCAAAACACATGCATCAGGAGGGCCCAATGTGAGTCTATTTACAGCAGCTTCAAGGAACCTTGAGGCCATGGCCAAAGTCACAAAGAGCGTCCGACAACACTGATGAACCAAGAGCAGGCAGCCATTATGCTCTGCTCAATCCCACATTCTGTTTGAGTAAACACAGAGTGTCTGACTTTCAAGGAAATACCCCCCAGCTTTGGTGAATCAATCCCAGCTGCATGATGAAGACCATGATCACAATGACTAAGCACCCTGCATGATGTGTTTGGGAGCATGTCTGGTGCACCACACCTAACACCTGTAATTATTGTCAATCACTGTATGAACAAAGTACTGTGCCTCCCACTGCAAATCAGGAAGAAGAGGTTCAACTTGTGGCCCAAGGATATGCAACACTATGATGTGGAATCAGAATTCAAATTTAGATCAGTCTGAATGAAGTTCTTATTCTTAACTTTCTCTCTTTTTTATTTAATCAAAAAACTCAAAACTGAATTCAGAAAAGCTGCAATAGTTTTTTTAAATTTATATTTTTATTAGTACATATTTGTATACATATTGATCACATTCATCATAGGCAATTTGTACCTGTAAATACTACATAGTGATTTTTTTCCCATTCTCCTCCCTTTAACTTTTGCATTTCAACTTACAAAGCTTTGTTTCCATTTAATTCCTTCTCTTTTTTCCTTTTCCCTTCCTTCCCTCCCTTTAACCACTCTCTTGTTCTCTTTCTCTTCTTAATATGTTCTTCCTACTTTCCAGTGTCTGTCACCCATTATGCTTCTTGTTTACTCTTTGGGTTTCTCACACAAGAAAAACAATGTGATATTTAAACTTGTGTGTCCAATTTATTTCACTTAAGATTATAGTCTCAAGGTGCATCCATTTTCCTACAGACAACTCAAGTTTATCCTTCTTTATGGCAGAGTAGTAGTAAGAGTCTTGCTTTTGAAAAGCCTGTTCAGAAGATAATGGCCTGAGACTTCAGTGATAGATGCTACATAAAAAGAAACTCATAGGTAATGAGAGCATATATGCTGAGCCCAAGTCTGACTGCTAAGAGTCAGTCTAACTCTCCATCTACTGCTGGATTGGGAGGTGGATCAGGCAACCGTATCAATGAATAATAGGTATCCTTAGATGCCCCAGACAGGAGGCTGACACGTTGTACTTAGCACATTGTAGGGCATTCATCTTCCAAGTACAAATGACAGAACAAAATCCATTATTATCAGTGCAGCGGTTGGCAAGATCACCTTTTGAAACACATGATTCCTACAAGGACACTTCTTTCATGCTACTTTAATGCTTTATTCACTGATTTATATACTCATTAGTCCTTGCATTCAAAAAACTGTTGATCATTACTGTATGTAAAGCACAGTTCTAAACATGGGAACACAGTGTGTCAGTATGTTTGTGTGTGCATGCATATATAAGGCAGAGAGAGGGGAAGGGAGGAAGGGAGACAGAGATAGAGAGAGACAGAAAAGATCTATCAGATACAGGTATTGTCTCTAAATAACTTATAGGCCAATAGAGTAATTTTTTCAATTTAAAGAACACCCCCATAAAAATTATTTTACACTACAGTCAAGTATGCACACATACACAGTTGAAAATTTCACAAAGCAACATTTACCCTTAAAATATATATTTTGATATCTTATACTTTAGCCTATTCTGATTATTCTATATTAATGAAGACAGAATTATCTACTTCAGAGAGTTGGTTCTCCTGAAGTAGAGATTCAGAGGTATACATGAATGTGTGTCTATATTGGCATGATTGTGTGGAGACATAAAAAAATGAACTGAGGTGAGGGGTGTGTGCGATGGGCCCTGACAGATGGACAGGGTGAGGAACTAAAGGGAAGTCAAAGAAGAGGGATCAGATCCATAAATGCATGCTGTTAAGCAAGAAAGGTGGGTTCATATGGGTGCATGGTAGAAGAGGCTGTGGTCAAACTGAGGAGGAATAAGGAGTGTGTCATGAAGGTTCTGAGCAGGAAACTTAAGGGACAGGGCTGCACCTAGGGGCAATTTATCAGAGGGGCTCAGAGGAAGAACTGGTGATCACCCCTACCCCACTGTTCCTTTTATTCAGCATGAGGACACCCCACCTTGCCATGGAAACTTCTGAATGCACATGGGCCTCATGGTGCAGAGGCCCACAATGACCTTATCTGCATGAGAAACAGACTAAGGATTCTGCAGAGGACTCAGGAAGGATGACAGACCAAAGTAGCTGAAAAACCCCATACATAAAACACTTGGAAGCCAGGTATAATGGTGAATGCATGTAATCCCAGCCACTCAGGAGGCTGAGGGAGGATGATCACAAGTCAGAGGCCAGTCAGGGCAATTTGGAGACTCTGTCTCAAAATAGAATTTAAAAAGCACCAGGATATAGCTCAGTGGTACAGTACCATAGCTTCAAAAATACATACATACATAAAATTAATTAATTCTGTACAGAATGTAAATCTTTTTTTGGAAAATGGTGAAATGAGTTCACAAGATAGACAAAGGGAAAGGAACAGTAGGAGGGACTCAGGACCTATAGTTGCTGCTGGGGGTGCTATTTATCTCATTTTCACTGACCTTTTTTTTTTTTTTTTTTTTTGAGACAAAGTCTGGCCTCAAGTTCACTCTGTAGTGCAGGCTGGCCTTGAAGTCACAGTAATCCTCCTGCTTCAGCCTCCCAAACTCTGGGATTATAGGCCTGCTGCCATGCCAGCTATGGAGGAATTTATTATTGCCCACTTGGAGACAGGAACACAGCTAAGGGCCTTGAGGAATTAGAATATTAGAAATAAGATGCCTGACATAAAGTTTGTCATAAACAATGAAATAATAATCCATGGAATAATCTATACACTGGCATAGGAGGAGGAAAAGCTATTCCTGTGGCTCTATGTTAAAAACTGTAAGAAAAATGTCACTCCCCAAGACTTTGAAACAAAGTCTTACATGAGTTAGGGGTTTATATTTATGTCAACTGCTAGTGAAGAAGTTTCCAAGCCAAGACAGCAACAGAACATTTGGTCCTAAATAGTGATAACTCTGGGGCAACAGAAAGGAGAAGCAAAGCAGTGCTGGAGAAACACTCCCCCAACTATGGCTTCAAGGAAGACCCATAGAAAAACAAGCCCCACTAGAGAGTTCAAAACGAGAATTTGCAAAGTACATAAAAAAAAGCAACGCACCACCAGCATAAGTTATCAGACACCAGAAATGTAAGTATAGGCTCCCAAACAGAGATATAGTAGAATAATAATCTAAAATAGGATAGAAAATGTATGTTGATGGTGACTGAAATAAAGCTGTAAACAAGGAACAAAATACATTGAAAACAAAAACTTTAAATAGATCTTTTTAAAAAAAATTTAAGATTTTTATTTGTGCATGTGAAAAGAGAAGAGAACAGCATTTCTTGGAATGAAAAATATAGTCATCAAAATTTAAATTCCCCATGGGAGGGTTAAGCAACAGCCTATGAGTGCATTCATAAATTGGAAGACAGAGCTAAGAACACTACTCAGAATGCAGTAAAATGCCACAAAGTGGCACCAATAAAAAAAAGATAAGTAAGAAGACATGCAATACTGCATGAAAAGTCCAATAACTGTCTAGTAGAAATGCCAGAAAAAGATAAAGGAGAAAGTGTATACATGGCAAAATTCACACAGTTAACTGTTAAGAACGTTCTAGAATTAATGAATGATGCAAATCCTCAATTCAAGAAGCACAAGAATTTCTAACAAGGAAATAAAAACAAATCCATATCCAAGAACAGTGTAGTAGAAGTGCAGTACACCACAGAGAATAAACAAAGAACAAAGTCCACATGCAACAAATCAACTATGGACTTTTCAGTTGCAATTACAGAGGCAACAGTGAGAAATATCTTCAAAACTCTTGAGGGAGAAGGAATGTCAACCCCAAATTCTATCTCTGCTGAATCACCACTGATAAATGAGGAAGAAATAAAGACTTTGAGATGAATAAGACTGAGTTGGTTATCACTCATGACTCTTTCTGTAATTTTAACATTTTGAAATAAAATATAAAAAAAAGATACAGATGACCCCATTTAGCCTGTTTAGAACAATGAACAATTTGGAAAGATGAAACAGTAGTAAGAGTGAACAAAAGCAGAGGCTATCAAATGTCCCCAGGAAGCAATAAAATCAGAATAAAACTATTGACTTTTCCATAAGTATTAATGAACATAACCTGCGCATCTTTTGGGTACAAAGAGTACAAGATGTTTATAAAGATAGTTATTTTTAAAAAAAGAGCTAAAATTTGAATCTGGTAGAATTTTTTTATTTCCTGCCCCTTTTACCCATTAGGATTTGATATCTGAGCATCAAGAATCATAAATAAAAGTTTAAACCTTAATTTAATGTGGAGTATAATCTGTTGTGCACAATCTGTTGGGGTGATATGAAGTTCTGAGGCAATGTTTTAAAAATGACACAAACTGGGTGAGGTGGTACACGCCTACAATCCGGGCACCTGAAAGACCAAGGCAATAGGATCACAGTGATTCCAGCCCAGCAGGGGCTACATAGTGAGTTTAAGGACAGCCGCTTAGTGATATGCTGGCAAAAAAAGTTAAAACAAAACAAAAATACAGATTCCTGCATAGTCCTCTAAATAAGAAATACATCTGAATTTTTGAAAGTTATCTTTGCCACCTCAAGTTATATTAAGGAAAAGATAGTAATTTTGTGGTTTTATACAAACACATAATTCAGGCTGTCAAAGGATTCAATATTTTTCTACAAGAAGCTAAAGTAGGAAGAGAAATAGAAGGGGACATTTATTAGAATTCCACTTAAACATATTTTACATACATAAAAAGTAATACCTCTAGGGCTGGGAGTGTGGCTGAGGGGTAGAATGCTTGCCTACAAGCACCGGTTCCATTTCAAGCCCCCCTAAAACAAAGCAACCAAAAATACCTCTTGCTCTGCCCATAAACTGTTGCATGTACATTCATGGTTTTAGAATCAAGTAGTAAGACACAGAATCCACTTATAGCTACTATCACAATTATAAGTAAGCAAATACAGGGATAAAAGTTCCCAAGTATTTTTTAGCAGACAAAAAATTGATGAGATACAGAAATTTATGTCTGTGCCAAAAAATAAAAAGGGAAGAGTCTCTTTTTATAAAAAGTAAGAAAATACAAAAAATTGGTTGCATGTATTTCTTCCACTAAAAACATCAGGCACATTTCCTTGGCCCTTAGCCTCCAGCAGCACCTCTGCCCCTAGACACACAATAAAGATGTGCTGATGAAAAGGACTTAAACTTTCTCTTGTTTGGAGATAAATAACCACAGGAATGCAATGTTAACTCCTCATTAGAAGAATGCTGTGTACACAAGAGTCTTTCAGATCTAATGCTTATGCAAAGAAGAAAAATGGACTTTTGAAGAAATCCTAAACTGAATAAAGATGAATACAGTTAAACCCAAGTGATTTCATCCCAGAAATCCTTACATAACAGCACAGTATTTAAATTATTATCTTGGAAACATGGATAGTTCAAAAGGAATCATCTCTTTAACTTTTGGCTTCCTCAGAAAATTCATGAGGATACACAAATTAAGAGAGCTTTAACTGGGATTTTTTTTTTTATTCATTTCTTTGGGTTAAGGAGTGAAAGGAAACTTCTTTGTGCTTTACCACTCTGTCCACCCTAAACTCTCCACATGTGCCCTCTGGACCCCACAGCAGTTCTCTTCCTCTACCAGAGACAAGGGTCCAGGTGCCTTAGAAGCTAGAGATTTCTAGGGATCAGACTTTCTGAGCATTGGGAATTTGGAGATTTGACTTGATTGACTCAAGTCACAGAAGGGTTGTGGTGTAAAACAGCGATGATATCCTCACCTAAAGACGTACACAAAGACTGATGGGAGTGCAGTCACTGCAGTTCAGGGATGGGCTCTGGCATCACTCAGCCTGAATCCCAATCAACAAAGGTGTGACCTTCAGCAGTAATGTAACCTCATCTATGTTATCTTACCCCACCTGTGAACAAGATATGCCCTAACTGTAAAGAGCAAATTAAGCACAGTGCTTGGCCCATAGTAAGTAGTACTTCCTATTAACTACCTGAGTAGTAAGAGCAGTGGAAACTTGAAAATGTGAGTGAATGTAACAAAGATAAAGGAAATAATGTAAATGACTGCAATTGTAAAACCAAGAAACAATTTCTATAATCATAGAAATTCATTAAATGAATAGAATCTTACTAAAAGAATGTATAAAGATAATCTCTCGATCTCATAAAGCCTTTAAAATGCAGCATTTGTAACTTTCAGTTAAACATACTTAACAAATATTCTTGAATTCCTATTCCTAAACTTTAAGATGTGATTCTTTCATACTGGTCGTTTTTTAACAGAAGATGTTATTCATTGTATGTTACATATTTTCAGAGGTCTGTGCTGTGGACTTGGTAATATGCCCTAACCATTTTCAGCTATGATTCTTTTTTATTTTTTTTTCAGCTATGATTCTGCAAAGCAAACTGTGAATATCTTCACATTGCTCCAGTGCACTCACAGGAGGTACAAAGCTTTGCTTCATAGAAACAGCTGCGTCACTCTAAATTCCTTTCCTTTTCTCTTATTGTGTGTGGCCCAACCAAGGTCAGAAAACAAGTAACGTGAACCTACCAATTGCACTTTCTTCCTTCCTGATTTTCCTTTCAAGATTCAGTATTCTCAGAGCTCTGTTAAAGCAATTAGCAGAAGGCTGGCCCACACCTTATTTCCTAGTGCACACATCTGCAATGAATGAAGGTGAAGTCCAAAGGCATCATCTAATAAGGGATCTAAAGTAAGTAAGTCAAGAATTTCCTGTCTTCCAATTTTCAGAAGTTGAAGCAGGGACTCTGAACGACTTGCCAAAACACTTCTTCTGACAATATGGTAGTGAGAACCTTATGTTCTCACCCTGGAAGTTGAGACAGATACTTGAAGAACAATGATTTTTTTTTTCTCACTTAACTTTAAAACCAGGATGAAAATTTTGTTAGCAGCAAATATATATATAGCTGAGACCATACACACAATTTTTCTATCGTGACTAGTTCTTGGTGAATGATGTCTGTTGTCCTAAATGCAGCAATGAAGCATGATACTAAGTTTTATTTGTTAGTGATTGTCTTAAAGTTCCCATAATCTTTTCCCCTTAGGCAGAAGCCTAACAATTATCTTTTTAAACCTATGATTTAAAAAAATACCCTTTGGAAAGCAGACGATTAGTAATCCATCCTTTATTGGGATGAAAAGTCCAGGGTACAGTCATCCCTTGGTTCTTTGGGGATGGGTTCAGCATCCCTTCAGATATAAAAATGTACAAATGCTCAAATCCCTTATATTAAACGGCAGCATATTTGCATGGGATCTATGCATATCCTCCTACACATTTAAATCATCTAGATAACTTACTATACCTAACATAAGGTAAAAGCGAGGTAAATAGTTAATATACTGCATTATTTAGGGAATAATGACCAAAGAGTTAAGCATATGTTTAGTGCAGGTACGATTAGCTTTTTCAAATGTTTTCAATCTGAGGTTGGTTGCCTCCATGGATGTGGAACCCTGGAATGTGGAACACCTATAGAATTCAGCGTACAGATGACACTCACCAGTGGCTCTGCCATGATGATGCGAATCTTGCGCTCAGCCTGCGTTGTGAAATTGACAAATAAACTCTTGAGGACATATTCTCCTGGTTTGCTGTCAGGGTCCACACTGATGGGTAACATGGTTGGTGGCCCTTTTTCCTTGTGTGTGCCTGAGGCAGGTGGAACTGGAGGCTTGATGTAACCGTTGCCAACTGGAGAAGCTGAAAAACAGAAAGGTTGTTCTCATTGGCTGAAAATAACATCATAAATATTCAGACAGGATGTGTTAAACCATAATTATAAGGATACGAATTGTATCCAGGATGTCACACTTAGCATCATAACCTGGTCTCACTCTTTAGAAACAGTCTTGGAATTTGTTATGTTTGCATTGTACAATGTGTGATAATCTCAAAATTCTTCTTGCTACTAGATTAATCTGACTGATCAATCTTATACTATTTAAAACACTTTGGGCTTCTCTTCTGTGTTCCAGACAAAGAGAAAAAAATTGTGTATGAGGAAAAAATTAATTTCCTGTCCAAGTTTTCTTAATGATAGAAGCCCTCTGTTTTCTGTGCTTGAAGAACAAGGTAAGAGGTTTTGGGAGTCATCTCTTCCAGAAGTCTCCAAGAACCAAATATCAGAAGGCCTGCTGGCTCTGGCTGTCACAGAGGAAGGACAAAGGCTCAGGCAGCACCCCGTGCATGCCGTCCGAGGTGTGCGCTTCAGTTTTCACTCCCTCTAGTTTGGTATGCTTTTCTTTGTCCTTTGTTGCATAAACAATATTTAAAATGTGTGGATTTATAAATGAGTCCCGGGAGAGGAGAGTGGCAGTAGATGTGACAGGAAAGAAATTGGTTTTCTGGGAATTTCACCTCTCATCCCAAGTTTCACTCATTTTCACTCACTCATTCTATTTTGTCCATTATTGACTAAGCAAGTGACTTAGGTTTCAGGCCCTGAGTGGATGTCTACAGACAGCTGATGGGCCTGCCCTAAGAGCTCACAATGTACAGAGGCAGGGTGCCATGACCAGCACTCTCACACATGCCGTATCACACTGCAATAAACTCCAAAAAAAAAAAAAAAGGTGGGGGTGGGGGCAGGACCTGTGTCTAGCAGTGAGGGCGAACCTAGGGCACAGGCGCCACCGTCAGCCATGTGTTATCACTGAGAACTTTGAAGGTCAGCCATCACTGGTCTAGAGGAACCTGCTTCTCCAGATGCCTAAAGTTGTGGAGATGCTATGGTGTGGAGCTGCCAGGAAGGACAGCAAGCTGCATGTATTGATGGTGCCTAAGAAAATGCAGATGTCCATGGATCTGTGTAGGTTTGGAAGGAGTTTGGTTTGGTTTGCATTTGTGTGTTTTGTTTTGCATTACTAGGGTTCTGCTCCGATGCAGAGCAACATTCTCGCTTCTCTCAAAAGTTTTTATTTGGAGTCAGGTTCTTTCTAAGTTGCTCTGGCTAGTCTTGAAGTTTTGACCCACATGCTTCAGCCTCCCAATATTATAGGCATGAGCCACCAGGACCAAAAAGATTCTATTTGTCATTTAATATAAACCAGTTGTTTATGGTGGGAATATTATTTTATTTTACTTGTATCTTTTTAAGGAGAGTAAAAAGAACAATGAAATCAATACACAATTTCAAAACAAAATGATAGGAAATTAATGCTGGTTATTATATTGCATAGTTGTGTTTAAAATAGTTGCTCATATTACCAGATGTAGGCATGCAAAGTTGATCAAACAATATAAGCACTAACTGTTCCTGTCAATTAACTAATACAATTAGTACAATTATCTTAGTTATCTTGTATATATGTATAGATATATATACAAGGATTTTTTTTCTTCCTTCTTTTCTCCTTTCTCCATCCCAGTTATTTCCTTTTGAGGAGTTTCTTTCCCTTTCACAATATCTATCATGTCTTTTGGATCTTATTTACTCTTTTAGTTTCTTACACTAGGGAGACAATACAATGTTTACACATGTAAGTTTGATTTATTTCACTTATGAGTATGGTCTCTAGTTGCACCTATTTATCTATAAAAGCCTTGAGTTTATCTTTCTTTATAGCTGAGTAGTATTCCACTGTATAAAAACACTACAATTTTTTATTCATTCCATGGTTGATGGGAATTTGGGCTGTTTCCAAGATTTAACTACTACAAATTGTGTTGGTCTAAACGTGTGCACATATATTGCTGTGATATGATGTTTTCAATTCTTCTGAGAAAATACCCAGCTTGGTTGAATGGAACCTCTAATTCTACTTTTTTGAGGAATCTCCACACTGATTTTCACAGTGGTTGCACCGACACTCCCAGCAACAGTGGAGAAGAGTTCTTTTTTTCCCACAGCCCAATTAGCATTTGTTATTGATTTATTTCTTGACGATAGCCATTTTTTCTGGAGTGAGATGGAATCTTAGTGTTTTAATTTGCATTTCTTGAATGACAAGTGATATTAACAGTTTTTCATATGTTTATTTGTCATTTCTATTTCTTCATCTGAGAAGTGCATGTTCATCTCAGGTGTCTATTTTTGGATTGGGTCTTTGAATTTGGGAGGCTGGATTAAAAAAAATTTTTTATATGTTCTAGATAAAAGTTGTTTGTCTGAGGGGGAGCTGACTAAAATTTTTTCCAAATCTGTGGGTTTTGTTTTCACTCTGTTGGTGAGTTATTTTGAGGTGCAGAAACTTTTTAGTAAGATGAGAACCCAGTTGTTGAGTCTTTGAGGTACTTCCTGTGCAGCTTGGTTTTAGTTCATTAACTCTCTGTCTACACTTATGTCTTTGAGACTTTTACTTACTTTGTCTTCCAGTAGATTTAGTGCTTCTGTTTTAATATTCAGATTTTTTATTCATTTTGACTTTAGTGCATGGTGAAAGACATGGATCTAGTTTTAGTTATCGGCATAAATGAAAGCCTGTTTTTCCAGCACCACTCATTAAAGAGGCTACCTTTTCTCCAGTGAACATGTTTGGCCCCTTTGTCCAAAATAAGGTGGCTGGCTGTATTTGGAATTATACCTGCATCTTCTATTCTGTTCCACTGATTCTCAGGTCTGGGTTTTTTTTTTTTTTCCAGTATGATGCTGATTTTATCACAGTAGCTTTATAGTATAATTACAACTCGGGGATTGTGATGCCTCCTGCCTTGCCTTTGTTGCCCAGTATTACCTTTGCTATTCTAGGTCTCTTGTGTTTCCAGATGAATTTTAGGAATGATTTCTCTAGATCTGTAAGGTATGATAATGGTATTCTGACTGGGATTGCACTGAATCTATGTAACAGTTTGGGAGAATGTTGGTTCTTACCCATGAGCAAGGAATATCTTTCTATTTTCTGAGATCCTCTATATTTTTTCAGAGTACTGTACTTATCAGTGTATAGATCTTTTACTTCCTTTGTTAGATTGACTCCTAAGTATTTCACTATTTTGGATGTTATTGTAAAAGATGTGTTTTCCCTAATTTCTCTCAGTGAGTTTGTTGTTGTGTACAGGAACACTATTGATTTTTGAGTGTTAACTTTGTATCTGGACACACCACTGAATTTGGTTATTAAATCTAAAAGCCTTTTGGTGGAGTTCTTCTACATAGATTATCATGTCATCTGTGAATAATGATAATTTCACTTATTTCCTATCCTTATTTATTTTATTTCTGTCTCTTAGCTAATTGCTCTGGCTAATGTCTCCAGAAATTTATTGAATAGGAATGGCGATAGCGGACATATGATGGGAATTTTAACCAGCTTATTAAAGGCATGAATCAAAATGCCCAATAGGCACGTAGATTCTCCAGCTACCTTCACAAAACACACTCCTCAAAAAAAATAGGACATTTACCTGCTTTTTTTTTTTAGCCAGTTTGCAACAACAGATAAGCACAGAGCCGATTTTTCAAAACACTAGATGCTTTTTTTGATGCTCCTGTGACTGGAATCTGACCCTGAGCATTTGAAATAAGGAATAGTTTCTTTTTTTTCTTAAAGTAACCCTGACATGTTATGTGGTAACAAAAGGAAGTACGCATTCTTCCTAGAAGTGATAGTATGATTAAACAAACTTCCTTTCCAGAGATCACTATAAACTTCTCTCTCAACAAAGGAGCTATTTTATGAGACCTTTTTGTTTATAGTTAGATATAATTATTTTTGCTGCCAATTCTCAGCATTTTTGGTCATTTAGTAGGTGCTGAAGGTAAAACCTATTAGCAGGAACTGGGATCTTGCTTTAGAACCCCACTTTCCCCTCTAAGTCCCTCTTTTCCAAGAAGACTTAATTTATGAGCATTATAGGAGCATTTCATAAAACATAACAAACCAGAGATGACGCAGTTACTCTGAGAACATGTCATGCTGTGTATAGGAAAATAGTAAATTGTCCACTAATGTATTTATGAGGGTGCTTAAGAAATGGCATGTTAAAGGTACTGAAAACATTCCACTTGACCAGATACCCTGGAAGAAGTTATGTGTAGTAAACCAGAACAAAAAGACAAATCCTCCTAGCATGATATGCAGAGTTATCTTCCTCTAAAGAATACTCTAAAATTTCACCAAAAGACTTCTAGAATGAATTAAAAAGTTTAGCAGTGTAGCTGAACACAAAGTCCAACTTCAAAAACCAACAGCAATCCTGTACACAAATAACAAACTCACTGATAAAAAAAATTACGGAAAGCATACCTTTCATAATAGAATAAAAAAATACTTAGCAAAGGAAGTAAAAGATCTTTACATTGAAAATTACAATATGCTGAAAAAGGAGATCAAAGAGGATATCAGAAAATGGAAAAGATATCCCTTATTCTTAGGTAGGAAGAACCAATACAAAATCCCAAAACTGTCATATAGATTTAATGCAATCACAAGGAAAATACAATTAGCATATCTTACAGAACTAGAGAAAAATTCCTAAAGTTCTTTTGGAACAAGAAGAGACTTAGAATAGCAAAAACACAATTCTGGGCAACAAAGGTAAGGAAAGAGTCATCACAACCCCTGATTTCAAATTATACTACAAAGCTACTGTGATAAAAACAGCATGGCACTGGGCAACAAACAAAACCACACACATGCAAAGCCAAAAACCAAAACAAACAAAACAAAAACCCAGAAGATCAGTGGAACAGACTAGAAGATGCAGAATGAACTTCAAAGATACTTAGCTAGCTATCTTTGACAAAGGGGCCAAATATGTTCACTGGATGACAGCCTCTTCAGTAAAGGATTCTGGAAAAACTGGCTTTCCACATCCCCAAGACTAAAACTAGACTCATGTCTCTCACCATGCACTAAACTAAAATCAAAGTGGATCAAAGATCTAAATATTAAAACAGAAAAACTGAATGTACTGAAAGAGAGAATACATAAAACTCTTGAAAACATGCGTATAGGCAAAGATTTTGTGAAAAAAAAAAAAACCCAATTGCACAGGAGCTATCACAAAGAATCAACAACTGGGACCTCATCTCACTAAAACACTTCTGCACAGCAAAATTATCAACAGGGAAAAACTTTTTGCAAGCTGTTTCTCAGAGGACTACTATCTAAAAATGTACAAAGAAGGAAAAAATCAGACCTTCAAAATTTTTTTCAAATCCATTTTGTTTCAAGAAGAAAAGAGAAGAAGAAGAAGAAGAAGAGGAGGAGGAGGAAGAAGAAAAACTATAACAAAATTTCAAAACACATTAATCAGGGGGCAACAACAGTACATACATTACACACTATCATCCCCAAATCATTTACTCTTAGCACAAGACGTCTGCATCCATCTCTCCAAACAATACCAGCCCAAACCTTTCTCTTCAGTGAACTCAGAGGAATCGATAATATAACTATCATAATATATATATATATATATATACACACATATATATACATATACACATGTGCGCACACACACATATACATATGTTGTTTCAGCTTTGCATACTAATGAGACAATATAATATTTACATGTGTCTTATTTACCTAACTTATGTGTATGGTCTCAAGTTTCATTCATTTACCTATAAAAGTCTCTAATTCATCCCTCCTTATAGCTAAGTAGTACTCCATCATATAAAAGTAGCACATTTTAAAAAATCCATTCCTAAGTTGATGGGCATTTAGATTGCTTCCAAAATCTAGCTATTACAAATTGTGCTTTTATAAACATGGGTGCATGTATATTGCTGTGGTATGATGTTTTTAATCCTTTTGGGAAGATACCCAGAAGAGGAATAGCTCAGTCAAATGGGACCTGTAGTCCTAGTTTTTTGAGGAATCTCCACACTGATTTCCACAGTGGTTGCACCAGTCTACATTTCCACCAATAGTGGAGAAGGCTTCCTTTTTCCCCACAGCCCTTCCAGCATTTGTTATTGCTTGATTTCTTGATAATAGCCATTCTTTCTGGGGTGAGGTGGATTCTCAGTGTTGTTCTAATCTGCATTTCTCAAATGCCCAGTGATGTGAATATTTTTTCATATATTTATTTGCTGTTTGTATTTTTCATCTGAAAAGTATGTTTTCATTCCAGATGTCCATTTTTGGATTTAAATCTTTAAATCTGGGAGGACTGATTTTTTTTAGTTCTTTGTAATCCTTTATATGAGATACAGCTGGAAAACATTTTCTCCCATGTTGTGGGTCTCTCTTGCTATGCAAAAGCTTTTCAATAGGGTGAGATCCCAGTTGTTGATTCATTGTCATAGTTCCTATGCAGTCAGGATTTTGTTCATAAAGTCTTTGCCTACACCAATGTTTTGAAGAGTTTTACCTACTCTATCTTCTAGCAGATTTGTTTCTGTTTTAATATTAAGACCTTTGATCCATTCCAATTTTAGCTTAGTGCATGGTGAAAGATATGGTTCCAGTTTTAATCTTCAGCATGTGTAGGGCCAATTTTTCCACACCATTTATTAAAGAGAGTATCTTTCTTCCAGTGCATGTGTTTGGCACCTTTGTCAAAGATAAGGTGGCTTAGTGTGTCTGGAGTTGTTTCTGCATCTTGTAATTTGTTCCATTGATCTTTGGGTCTATATTTTTGCCAGTACCACACTTTTTTTTTTTTTTTAACCATAGTAGCTTTACAGTATAATTTCAAGTCAGGGATTGTGATGCTCTTGTCTTTGTTGCCCAGGATAGCCTTTTATATTTTAAGAGCTCCCAAATTTAAAGGCACAATCCAAAAATGGGCATTTGAAATGAATAGACACTTGTCAGATGAAGAAGTAGAAACAGAAAATAAATATATGAAAAACTGTTCAATATCAGTGGTCAGTAGTGTAATAGCATGTGTAAATAGTGCATTGTCCCTTTGGTGTGAGAAACTGAAAGTGTAAAGAGATAAAAATGTAAACTAGATATTATCAAATAGGAAGACGATGCTAAAATGAGAACAGAACTAGGGAGGGGGAAAAGGAAAAGAAGGAAGGGAAAAGAAAGAAAAAAATGGAATAAACACTTTCGTAAATATGGAGGGGACAAGGGATTGAAGATAGGGGAATGGGTGAAAAAAAAGAATTAAAGTATATTATGTACAGGACACATTCCCTACAATGAATGTGATCATTTGTGTGCCTAAAATGTAGCAATAAAATAAATAAATGGGAGTATGGCTTAAAAAAGGAAAAGAGGAAATGGAAAATGTTGGGATAAGAAGAAACAGTTTGAGTAACAAAAAAACTGCTTCACAATGATGGATAATTTGTAAACAATTTTCTATACTTTAAGTCAATTAAAAAATAAGATAATACCCAGAAAGTATTTTTGGTCCAGAAGATATATATACCCAAAGGTACATGTACTTGTGCTTAATTTCTAAAAATTCTGATAAAGGGAAATGCTCCTCCCATATATCCCTCCATTCACTACACTATTTAATACTCCCTACAGCTCTTCAACTGGTAACTTTAATCCTTAATCTAACCCTAGAAGCAAGACAATCTCCCTTTTACAGATAAGATCACAAGGTTCAGAGAGGGTGAGTGACTTGCTCAAGGTCACAGAGCAGTTGACTCTGGGTCTAAGCCTGAGTCTGCTTGACAAGGTTCAGTATCTTGTCTCAGGTCATCCCGGTTTTAATTTTTTATGTATCTGTAAGGATTTTTTGTGGTGGTGAGAGCATTTATAATAGATCTACCCTCCTGCCAATTTTTTGGGAATCCAATACATTATAGCTGATCATAGGAACAATACTATATAGAGAATCTCCAGAATTTAAGTGTAACTTTATATCCAGTGAGTAGTAACTGCCCATTTCTCTCTTCCCTGTACTTAGAAACCGCTATTCTTGGAGTCTATGAATTTGTTTCAGATACCGCATGTGAGTGGAATCATGAAAGAGTCTCCATTCGATCACTCGCTCATTTCAGTGTCATGGAGGCTCATTCATGCTACTTCCGGATGTAAAACTGACTTCTTTTTCAAGGCTGAATAATATCCCATTGCAATGTATGCAACATTTTCTTAACATGTTCATCTCTTGCTGATGTAGTGGTATCATGTAAGATTTCATTTTGTCATTTAAAATAAACCAGTTGCTTATAAGGAGGATTGAATAAAAATAAGTCCCCTTAGCCACAGGTTCTACTCTGGCATGGCTCTTTTTGGGACTTGAGAGAAATAAAATATAAGTGTGATTTGGAGGATGCAATTTTGTATAGACTTGTATAACTGGGTATTTTCCAGAAAGACTAATGTATCTTTGGGCTATGGAGATTCCTCCCACCTACAAGGTTGTTTGACCTCTTGAACTAAAAGACATCTTTTTAGTTGTTCAAGGGGCATAGGCAAGGACTAGGAGAACAAAGAATAATGGCACACTGACATCCAGAGAAACATCTGAAATCTGAGGAGTGACTTCCTTGGGAAAGGATGGATGACACTGTTCTTTCCTAGATGTACTAGTGACAGAACCTTTAGCTCTCTGTTGTCCTGACAAGGAGCAAGAGCACTTCAAGTCACACTTCTCCTTTACTTCTATCTATGCCTCTCAAAATTAGGGTTGCTTCTGGTCTTCCCAAGAACTGGAGAGAAGGAAGCAGTTCAATAAACAGAGTTAGCATCAACAAGCGTGGGGTGCATGTCAGCAATTCCATTCTCTCAGAGGCGGAGGCAGGAGGATTCTAAGTTTGAGGTCAGCCTGGGCAATTTAGTGAGATACTGTCCCAGAATAAAAGGGGATAAGAGGATGTAAATCAGGAACCCTGTGTTTAATCTCCACTATCACACACACAAAAAAAAAGATAAAAAGGAAAGATGAAGTCACTGCCTTGTCTTTTTCTCTCTTCCTCTGCCTTTCAGTATTTTATCTCAGGAAAATGACAGTAACCCTTCAGTGATTTCTTTTATAAATATCTATCACCTGCTAAGATGCAATTACACGGACTTTCCCCTGATTTTCAAAGCAGGTACTGTCATTAGAGTCTGAAATAATGTCTGCCAAGACCTGTGAGCAAAGAAAGATGAGGTTACACTGACATTTCAAGGTCTTTTCTCACCAAAAGGAGATCAAATAACCTGCCAGAGGCAGGATAATCCTGAATTTCAACTTCCTCTTCTCTCCTGGAGAACTAACAAACTGCTTTTGTTCCTGGGTCCCTCTATGGCCCTTTGCCCTTTTTTGTTTTTTCATTTTCATCTCCTATTTTCTTCATTTGCTCATTTTATGTAGAAAAATCTCATTAAATTTAATGCACAAACTCAAATTTTGTAATCTTTTGGACAAGGCCTTTAAGTTTTTGATGTTAAGTTTAAAAAAAAAAAAAAAAAAAGATCTGCTGACTAGCGGAGTGGACCCCTGGTACTCAGGATCTCCAGCAGGCTGGCTGCACCACAAGAGGTCTGTGATGGGCTCAGAGAGCCCACATTTCTAGCCAGCCCCAGGCATTGCCAGTACTCTGATCCCAGATGTAAATAAAAATGAAAACGAAGAAAAAAGTCAATCCAGTTAATAGAATTGTTTTCAACTTCATTTGCCTATAGCAAAACAGATCTGCTTTGTTTACTACTGTAATTAATGTTTGCTGGCAAAAAAGGAGTAAAAACAGCATTGAACTGGGAGCCAAAAGTCTGAGCCCTGCATGTCCTTGGAGAAGAACCTGGCACCAATTGGGCTTCAGTGTCCTTACCTGGGCGCTTTTTGTTTGTTTTTGGCAAACCCAGTATCTTGGACACACTAAATAAGTGCTTCACCACTGAGCTACACCCTCGCCCCTTACCTGGTATTCTCGGAGGCTGGGCCAAACTGTTTTTTCTATATCCAGTATTCTGAGACTGTATGAAAATATGGTAAGTAAGGCTTGTTCAACACTCCCACAATTCAAATGCTCATCAACACTCACCTTTCCTTCAGTTAATAGGAATTAGTAAGATTCTGTCATCTCCCCTCTATACAGAGGAAAGGTTTTCAGATACCACAACCTTTCCGGTTATACCTGCACTCTGCTCTGGTGCCATTCACTTTGAGACTGGAAGTACTCCAAAATGCAGGCAGACACATGAAGATGTTTTTATTCCTAGTTGTAAACTCAAGGCTCATTTTAAACATGTAATATTTAAAAAAAAAAATTTTTTTTTTAATCGGTACCAGGGATTGAACTCACGACCATGCACTTGCAAGGCAGGTGCTTATGCCACTAAGCTAAATCCCCAGCCCCTAAACATGTAATATTTTTTAAAAAACACATCATGTACTGGGCATCTGCAATCACAAACCCAGTGCTAGGTGTGGTCTCTGTTTTTGGTGTTTTTGGCTATTGAATAGGCACAAACTGTGGGACAGACATGGGACCCAGTCTTAAAGGACAGGTATAAATCTCATGGGTAGAGCTGGGCAAGGAGAAATTGAGGCAGAGGGCCGAACCTAGCAGGCACAAGGAAGCATCTGTTCTATGTCTCTCCACACTTTCCTACCACAATTCTCTCTCTTCACCAGGAACTGGAGAACTGTCAAGAAAAGTACTATGTCTTGTGTTTATCCCAGGCATTTAGCAGTTACATGGCACAATTAATTGAATAATTGTGCTTAATTAAAACTCTGACCTGAATTCATCAAATTCTAAAACTACCTAATCTCTATCAATCTCAATTAACCAATCCCTCCTCCTATCTCTCTGTCTCTGTTTCTGTCTCTCTCTATGTACTGGGGATTAAACCCAGGACTTTCCAATTGAGCTATATCCCAGGCCTTTTTAAATTTTTATTTTTATACAGGGGACTTGCTAAATTGCCAGTCTAGACTTCTCTTGCCTCAGCCTTCCAGAGTTCTGGGATTGCAGGCAGGCTCTACTATATCCAGCTAAGAAACTATAAACTCTCAAATTCTATAGAATGTAGATTTTAAAATTTTTCTTAATATTACAATTAAGGTTTTCAATGAGAAGCCAATGAGCGTAGAGATTATTTGGAGGGTAAATGGGAGCCAGAAGATTTCTTGGAAGAATGATGATTTGATGTTCCTATAAAAGGTCTGTCTGGATAGACACCACCAATTTTAAAAATGATCACACCAATCAAGAGAAAAATAATGCTGGTGGAACCTAGATCCTACATCTACAACAGGACCTATAATCCTGTTATATCAACTTTGTCCAACAAAGGAAACATGCGAGACATGTTTCCTGGTAAGATGTTATGATGATTAAAATGTTTAAGAAGCTTTTTAAGAATACCTACTATATGTATTTTCTAAGAACTTCTTACCTGTGGCAAGATATTGGTTAGAAATCTTGTACCCAAACTCTGAACACCGTTAGCTGTCTATACCTGAATATGACAACATGGTCTTTTGGTGCCCAGGAAAGAAATTACTTTGGTATTATGGCAGGAAGGGAAGTGTGTATTGCATCCTATGTCTATGTACATCAGGGTTTGAAAACAGAGCTGATATCCACTCATGAGAAACAACAGAGATAAGTTAAATGTCACCATAACAAAACAAAAGAGGTAGTACAAAATTAGGATCATTCTATAAAACAGGCACATTGATTTCTACAAGTCCATAGATGAGATAAAAGATGAAGATGATTGCAGCAAACTTACGAGACAAAACAATTAAATATAATGCATAGACTTTGTCTAAATCCTGATTCAAGCCAATTGACTGTTAAAAATAGTTTGTGACAATGAAAAAATAAGAAATGGATAATAAAGCATTATGTTCAACTTAGGTATGATAATAGCATTTCAGGTAGATAAGAAAAATATCCATATTTTATAGAATGCATACTCATTATAGCGAGTTCAATGAAATACAAAGACAAAGTTATAAATAAGTCAAATATGATTAAATCTTGGTAACTGATGAATCAGAATGATGACAATTGGTTGTATATCACACTATATATGTGTGTTTTGTTTAGGTTTATTTTGACACATGGTCTCACTATGCAGTTCAGGATGACCTTGAACTCAGTATGTGGCCCTCACTGGCCCCGAACTCACAGCAATCTTCCTGCCTCAGCTTCCTGAATGCTAGGAGTACAGGTGTGTGTACTACCACTTCCAGCATTCATTGTTTTGTGTTTAAAATATTTCATAATAAAACACTTCAGAAAAACAGGTAAGACTCAGTTATAGTTTCCTATATATGATAATGGCAATAATGAAGGAATGCTACTTTAGAACTGCAATTCAAAAAAATAAATTACTATATAAAAATTAGACAAATATAATCCAGATTGAATTTGAAAATATAAATTACTATACAAAAATGGATACCATCTAATTCAGGTTGATCTCATTGGCTTGAGTGTTCCAAGAACAATCACTAAGGGCTCAGATCCTGCTCCCTGGGACACAACTGCATGTTGAACTGACTTGTCTGATCCTAAAAGTGCTCATACTTTGTGCGCATGGCAAACGCAAATGTAGCTGTGGTGTCTCTGACACTGGTATCCTTTATCACGCTCAAGTCACAATACAGGTTGGGTCTTTTTGGAAATATTGTTGTCTCAGAAGACTGAATTCTGTCAGTTAAATACAGTCAAGCAAGAGCACATTTTCATGGAGCCCCTAGAATATGTAACGCACTCTGCAAATTTTTGCAGACAATACAAAGGCAAGATTTAAACAATTTGAAAGATTTTAAAAATTTAATATATTTAGCTACAAGATATCATCCAAATGAACAGACAATGGAAGAGTACATGAGTTTAGGAGAGTTTTTTTAATTCTTTCATTTGTTTACAATTCAGTCATCAAACATTTACTGAAGGCCCAGGCTACTATAAGGATTCTGCTGTCAGCCGCGGAAGGAGACTGGGCCTGGCTCCTGGCCTCACTCAGTCTGCAATGTGCAGGAGCCAGGTGTTCCATCCTAAACACACAGAAAAACAACTGCAAGCTGGGAAGTGCTGTGCAGAATGGTGCAGGAAACGGGGGGTGGTGGTGGTGGTGGTGGTGGTGGTGGTGGAGGTAGCTGGGATTGTGGAATTTCAGGGTTAGAGCCTCTCAGACACTGATGTTGAGAACTAAAAATAACTGATGATAAGATATCAAAAGGTTCCAGGCAGAAGAAAACTGGGGCCTCAGAATTGTAGGAGTTATATAAGTGGGCACAGGGAGGATGTGGTTGCCTGGTCACTTTCTAACACTTCTATGAGAGGCCATTTCAGGCCACCTTCTTAGAACTGTCATCCAGAATTTTGGCTGCCTCCTGACACACATGGACACTGTATGCACATTTCTACTGGTCTCTGTCACTACACTTCAGTGCCATAGGGAAAGGAGTTGGTTTCATTCCTCTTGTAATCACACCTTCTAAGACAGTGGTAGGCTTAATACTCAGGATACACCGACATTTGCCAAGTAAGGAGCAAGGAAATATTAAGAAACAGAAAGCTATGAATCACCTCCAGCTTAGCTAAGAATATCCTATATTCACCCCAACACTCATATCAGGACTATCAGGAGAGCTACAACCAAGCAAGACACTGACAAATAAAGCACCAATAATGCCAGGAGAAGAATATTATAATGATCGTCACAGCATGTCATTTTGGTTGCACAAACATGACATATGAATTGGAAAATGCCTGGCTTGTGGAATCTTTAAAGCAGAGTGTGTCAAAGTGCATGCTGTGGCCCACTACTAGATTGCAGAACCAATTTAGCAGATACTGATCAGTCTGATTATGATGAAAGACAACAGAGAAAATAAGAGAAAATAGCAGAGAGATGGCATCTGGAGCAGTGAGGTAAGCCCTGCTTTGCAGAGCGTTTGCCTTCAGTCTCTGTCTGCAAGTGTATATATGTGTCTGTTGCAGGTCAGTAAAGAATGTGTTTCTGCTGTGGGTCATAGTCAAATAGGCTCTATCAGCTATGGGGGTCCAAAGTATTCATGAATGTTACGTGGGGTCTGCCTGAAATGACAAACTGGCTCCTTGGTCTATTTTGTTAGACCCATATTTAAATCAGACATCAAGGGTAAGTGAAGAACCTTGACGGCAATGTTTTTGCAGCTGAGTTGATGGACACATTTTATACACATTACATAGAAATCAAAATAAAGAGACACTGAAGACTGGGCATGCTGGGTGGGGATGTGGGGTCTTGTCATGAGGACACTACCAGCAGCTGCCATATTGTGACAAATATACGTCAAAAACCAAAGTTATATCTGTTCCCCTCCAGGATCCTCTGGGTGATTGAGTCATTTAAGGAATGACTTAAAAGAGGGTCTAATCTTATCTACATCTGTGCTAATGTAACATGCAATACACGTTAGATATATATACTTGTAGACAGAGACTGAAAGCAAATGCTCTGAAAAGCAGGGCTCTTCCTCACTGCTCCGGATGCCAACTCTCTGCTGTTTTCTCTTATTTCATCTGTTTTCTTTCATCATAATCAGACTGATCAGCATCTACTAAATTGGTTCTACAATCTAGGAGTGGGCCACAGCATGTACCTTGACACACTCTGCTTTAAACACTAATGTAATATGCAATACACAATATAACACTATACAGTAATGTTATATACTACACACAGGTACAATATACATTAAAATATTCATTCTAGCATAACTATATAGACATGCATATGTATACAGTAACATACATATGTGTATCTATAATACAAAGTGAGTGTGTATTATATAATACATAATACTGTAAATATTTCCAAAATCTGTAGCATGCAAAGCGATTCCAGTGCCTTATAAAAAACAGAAGCTCAATAAGTATATCCAATGAATTCACTGAATAAGCAAAATCTTTTATGTTCTGGTTAGTGTTTCATATGATCACTGAAATATTTCATAAATGTCTATTTCATATGGACTTATGTGGGTGCCAGTTCCTATAATAAAAAGGATTTAGGTTTTATTAATTTCTTAAATAGTTATGGATATGCACAAGTACTGCATACAATTTTCTTAATACCTAACAGAAGTTTATAATATAAGACATGATATATCTACTAAGTCATGAAGCAGATTAGTAGTTACTGATCCTTTTTAAAAGTAAATTTATAAGCAAAGTTTATGAGCAAGAGTTGAAAAGGAGTCAGCTGTTTAGACAATGGGAGAGGTCCGTTTAGGTGAAACACAGTAAGAGTAACATCTCTAATAGAATAATAAGCATTTCACACAAGTAATATCAAGCACCATTCTTCCCATACATATCTAAATGCATAATTTGATCATTTAACTTTTATGCTTGTTATATATCAAAAATTTTTGAGAAAAAGTTCCTTAAAACACACTCCATAAACCATGAAGGTAAGAGGCAAAATTCAGAATACTAAGGATTTTATTCCTAGAAACAGAATGCCATTGTATGCATATATCTAGGGTTTCATTAGAGATAGGGCAGTAGAAAAATTAACAACCTCCCAAATCCTTATTAAACTAAATGTTTTCCTCTATTAGAGCAATGTGTTGCTTCTTTACCACTTACAGATTAACTTTTTCTACCCTCATTAAGTAGAAACTTAAACAGCCAATATCCACAATACATGTAATTAACTTTGTCTCATGTTTGCTTCTTCTCATTCACCTTTTTGAATTGTTGTACAACTGCTTATAATGTTAGGCTACAACTACTGTAACCACACTAATACCTGATAAAGGAAAAGAAGCAGCATGAAGTGTGGATTCATTTAACATTGGCTAACAAATGGCACCCTATTTTTTTAACTCATCAAAAAAAAGAAATTTTATTTTTTAAAAGTTGGAGAAGGCTAAGTCAAAAGCTAAGAAAAAATATTCTTAGCTAAGCTAAAAAAATTCTCATGTTTAAAACAAAAGAAGGTATATTTACATTATTAGTTAGGGGAAAAAAATCAAGCATAAATCCTCTGCCATCATAGTAAATTCTTTTTTCAAAATATTAAATTCTGCACTATAAGTTATTTTCCAAACATATATGAGCTGTTTTTATAGATCAGCAGTTTTCCATCAGTCATACTAAATCTTTCAGTGAAAGTTGTGGATAGAAAAATTCCATTACATCACAGCTGCCTGTTTCTAGCTTCATGTATAAGAGAGCAAAATCCTGCCCCTGAAATAGTAAAATCCCAAACCTAAGATCTAAAAGGCATTAGCCCGTCTCTGAGCAATAGCAGTCTAACATAACCCCTGGATGTAGATTCAACTCCTTCCTCCATTCTCATCCTTTAAAAACTTAGAAGAATCCTTACACTCAGCATCTAGTAACTGATTCAGTACTCCACAACATAACAGCCTTTCGTACTTACCAAGCCCTTTAATGAAGCTGATCACACAGGATCGTCTCCAACAAGCTGTAGTAATCTCCATGGGCCTCAAAAGAAACCCAAACTAACAGTCTGGAGAGGCTACACAGACTATGTTCCAGTGTGAAAAAGGATAATGACAGGCTCCATGGTTCCGCTGCTCACGGTCACCATAAGTGCCTCAGCCACATAGTGTATTTTTGGCTCAAGGTGTATTTTTAGTCAGGTGCAAAAAACCTACAGTAGAAGACAAATGAAAACAAGTTTTCCATCCAGGGCAGACCGTTCATACCGATGGGACAATTTTTAGCTGCACAGTAAGACACTGACCTACAACTCACAGAGTGCCCGTATGTCTATATTTATCCGCAAGAACATAGTATGCTGACAGATTAGTAAAGCTGCTCAAAGCACTCCAGGAATATGAGCCTGGCCCACAATTCATCATAAACAGTCCACGCATACTGAATACTCATGCTACCCCCCACCCCCAAATTTAACGGGCAATGTTGTGTCCTTGTGCTGGAGGGGAAAAAAAAAAGAAAGAAAGAAGGAAAAGATAACAAGGTGGGTAATAAACTGTTGCTTTGGAAACTATGGCTACAAGTACAAACAGCTTTAAACAGCTTATATTCTTCCAGACAGAACCAGCAGCACAGTGGAAGCCAAGAGCAGCAAGAAACCATACACTCTTAAGGAAAATGAAACACTGAACATCTGTTGACATAACTTGTAAAGAAAAGTGATTGAATTCAAATCTAGTTACATCACTTTATAAAACACAGCCTACACTGACTTGATAAAAACTTGAAAGTATAAAGCCAAGAAGGAGCTGAATTAACTACCAAGAGTGCTCCATCTTCAAACGAAAACTGTTACCGGCTAATGAGATTGAACAAGAAAATGCAAAGTTACTTAAGACCAAAATAAAAATGTAACTACTTGGTCTTTTGATGTCATTATTTCTGTTGCAAGAATTCCATGAGGGTCAGTGAAAATCTATGTTCTCAACCATTAAGAGCAGGAAACCCAAATAATGTTCTGTTCTTTATTTACTCAGGGTCATTGAAGGTTTTTCTTTTGCAGCATAATCTGGAAATACAAACAGCATGAAAACAGAACTGACTGATAAACTATTTCATAGGAAGGGAAAAAAATGCCCAAATTATCAAACTGAACATTTATAGTGATTCTAGCGAGCTTATCGGCAGCAAAACGTCCCATGGTGCCTCTGTGTCTAAACCGCCTTTTAAAGAGTTGACTGTGACAGTGACATTTGCTTATACTTTACTAAAAGGACTCAAAGCAATTCTAAGACAATAGTGTGCCTAAAATGGCTTGTGTTTGGAAAAGTGTGTTCAGCCTTGCTGTCTGTGTTTGCAGGAGTAAGAGTTTGGTCTTATTCTGTCTATATAAATTGGAGTTGAGAACCAAATGAATATTTGTACTTTGTCAGTCTAATTCTCTAATGCTACTGCTAGACTAGCAAACGATGAGAATGTCATTCAGTTACAAAACATTACTTAAAGCAATCTGACACATGTATGAAAAACAGGCCTTGTCATTTTATTTTCATTTTTTTACAGATACAAATTATCAAACAACATTTCAAGGAAAAACAGTAGGAAAAAAAATGAACTAATTATTCTGGGACTATGGAACTTGATTGATATTACGTTAGGTACTTTCCATTATTACATCATTAGATTCTTTTTTTTTTTTGATACCTGGGATCAAACTCATGTCCTCGCGCTTGCCAGGCAGGCACTTACACCACTGAGCTAAATCCCCAACCTTTCATTAGATTCTTATCTAAAATGTGTGCATTACCATTTTCATGTTGGGTTAGATGAAAAGACACAAAAATAAGATTAGTCAAGGATATTGATATTAAATACAAGACTTCAAAAACAAGCCAAGTAAGTTCAAAATTGCTACCATATTTCTTGCTATCTTTGAAATAGCTGCTCCTGCCATTGATTTGACATAATCAAAACAAAAGAAAATAAAACCCAATCCAATAAAACAATGGAAATGATACAGGACCTCAAAACAAGACTATAGGGAATCAACAATGGCTGCAACCCTCAGAAGGAGATCCCTCCTAGATGCCTCACTGTGCACTGCTACCCTCTGAACCCAAGATCAGGCCATAGACCTGCAGTGTTAGTGAAACAACAAAGCACCACAGGCATCCAACTGCATTTCACCTCCACAGCTATCATCACAGCCTTGTCTCTCTGGATAAGCCAGGTGCTTACAGTGGAGGTGTGGTGTGGTGGGGTGGTGTTGGTTGGTACTTCTTGTTTGCCAGCGTCGGAATGGGCTGGGGTCTGGCTGTTCCAGTCTGGTGACTGCACTTGCTTCTTGGTATGGTCTTCTTCACTCTACCCACAGTCTGAAAATGGCTTTAAGAATTACTTTCAAATAATCTTTTTTTTTTTTGGTACTAGGAATCAAACTCTGGACCTTGCGCATGCCAGGCAGGTGCTGTGCCATGGAGCTATATCCTCGGCCCTAATCTTTTTTTTTTTTCTTAAACCCAGAAATTTCACATAAAACCTATGAAGTCAGGCATTGAGGTTTATTCCTGTAATCCCAGCACTTGGGAGAATGAGATAGGAAGGTCAGCATGAGTTTGAGGCCAGCCTGGGCTACATAGTGAGCTCAGGATCAGTCTGAACTCTAGGATCAGTCTGAACTCTACATAGCAAGACTCTGTCTTAAAAAAACAAACAAAACAACAACAAACAACAACAACAAAAAAGAACAACAAAAAAACCCTATAAGAATTTGAGAAAGTGACTTACTTCTTTGAAGCCCTCCATACCACCTGGTCTATCCTGTCCTAAATTAGCTTATTTTTGTCATACATTAGACCTAATTCTAACAATTTTGCTCCCCTAACCCCCAATATATGTTTAGAGTAAAAGCAATAAATTATGGCTAAATGAAGGCTCCTAAAGTCAGACACATTATCATTATGTGTAAGAGGCAGCTGCCAGCTGACATTGAAAGTAAAATCGGAAAACAACCAGAAAAGGCAGACTTAAAATTCACATAGCTTAGCATCTAAGGATATTTTACTTTAAAAGAGATAGGCCTTTCCACTTTGAGAACTTGAAGGTAGTCATATATTTATAATTAATAATTAAAGCATTTCCAATGATCTGAATCCATTTAGGCATAGGTATAGTATGGTAGTGTTCTATATTACAGATGCATACAGAATCAAATGCAATTTAGAAAGAACTCAATGCCAAATTGTTAAATTGAAATTGTTTGATACTTCTAGGATCAAGTTCCCTGCTTGGGAGAAATTTACTCATAGATCTCTTAGTTTCCTAAAGATTCTGAGTAAGTATCATATATTTTAAACTATACTAATATATTCTATACTTAATAAAAGTATTGTTGACGGATTTAATTGTCTCATAATAGCCCTCAAATATTATCTAAATAAATGACTTTAAAGTTGGTATTTTTTCTGTAAAAGTTAATCTACTATGTATGAGAATTTCTGTTTTGCATGGACTGTTGGCATGACTGCAAGTATCATTAAGTGCAAAGCAAAGTTAAATCCAATGGCTTTAACTCAGAAACTGTAAGTAAGTTCCTCAGTATGTTTAGTTTTATCTTACTGCTTTCTGGAAGAACTATTGTTAGGCTACTGAGCAAAAGGTAGCAACTTAGAAGCATGAAGTTAGTAGTTGGGCATGGTGACACGTGTCTGCAATCCCAGCACCCTAGTAGAGAGGCAGAAGGATTAGAATTCAAGCCCACCTGAAAAACTTAGTGAGACCATCAAATCAATCAATCAATCAATCAATCAATCAATCAATCAATCAATCAGTCAGTCAGGCTGGGATAGCAGATCTGTGTGAAGGCCATGTGCTTATGGGGGGCAGAGGGAGAAGTTAGATCTTAAGTCATGGTTATCTACTCTCTATTCCCATGTATTTACTCTCATTAAATACAAACTAGTGGAGCCTGTCCCGGTGGAGCATGCCTGTAATCCCAGCACTGGGAAGGCTGAGTTACGAGGATCATTGTGAGTTTGAGACCAGCCTGGGATACAAAACCCAAACTGCGTGGCGTGACCCTGTCTCAAAAAGACAATCAGTCAATCAATTAATCAAATAAACCTAGTGGATTCTACACCTACCTTACCCTAGAGAGTAGTGATGATGAACCTTTTAGAGACAAGATCCACTTATTTCCCTCAAAAGGCCAGCACTGCAATTAAACTTGAATACTGAGGTTTTAGTTTAGAAAAAACGACTCATACATTAAATCTTTTGTCTTAAAAAGAAGCAATATGTGTGCCATATGTTCACTACCACTAGAGTCTATCTACCCTATTACATTATGGAAAGTGAGAAGTATCATTTTAAGGCATTTCAAAACATTATTTTTCTTTTTACAGCTTGAAGAAAAAAGAATCACACTGCAACATTGCCTATATAATTCAAAATCCCAAAGTGAAAAAAATATAAGCTGCCTCTGATTCCTCATTTTGTTAAATCACTGATATTCAAGAGACCAGGAACTTAGCTCAGTGGTGCAGGAATTTAGCTCAGCAGCATAAGTGCCTGCCTGGCAAGCATGAGAGCTTGCCCCAGTACCCCAAACAGAAACAAAAACAAAACAAAACAAAACAAAATAAAACAAAACAAAACAAAACAAATCCATTGAAATTCAATGCTTCTCTAAACTGTGAGGCTTTAGAACCAATCTGTGCTCTATGGATATTTCAACAATTAAAAGGTTACATTTTATGTGTGTAATTATAGAAGTTAGTCTTTCCAGAAATTCAGTAGGTACATTGTTGAACTCCTTCTAGAAGTTCAATAGATACAGTGTTGAAACACTATCACACAAACATGGTAATTAACAATAAATGCCAGTATCAAAAGATTATATTTTTCCATGACATAATGTATGAATATGTTTGCTTACTTGAATTAATAAACCTTTCAGAGCCCAGAGGCCTCTGAGGCTCCTGAAGAAAGGGACCAAACAGAGCCCAGCACGGGCAAACACTTCTGGCAGCCTGGCCTCTGCTTTGGGGGAACCATGACAAGGGCAGTGAACTTAGTAGAAGACAATGTGTCATTGTGCTGGGGTGTCCAGGCTTTCGAACAGGCTTCTAGTTGTGTGAAATATGAGCCAAACATGTCATTACTTAAAGACACTTGCAGCAAACAAATACAACCTGCAAAAGTTACCAGGAAGGCCTCAAGGAAAAGACTGGTTTATTCTGGCCCATGGTGCATGTGTCTGGAAACAAGCCACTAGTAAATCAGTTTTCCACCTACCAGGTGTGTTGTACTTGTTAGGCAGACTGCCTGAACCCACAGAGGCTCACTTTAATCCTGCAAGAATCAACCCAGCCTTGGAGAGGAAACTCAGTAAGGATTCTGTGTCAATGAGAAGTACCAGAACCTGAAAATATTAGGAATAGTCTAAGTGCTTTTTCTCCAAAACATTTCCACAGACCATTTCCATCTATCAATTTATAGACATTCTTCTGTTCTATAATACATGTGTAATTCCTAACTTGATTTTCCCTTGCTCTGAGCCTTAATTTCACTATTTTGGAGGATTATTGTACTGATCCTTTTCTTGAGGTCAACTCATTTATTTTTTAGAAAGGAGTCTGAGAAAAAAATCCCAAAACTACTCGAAGCTGGGGAGCTCTATAAAAAGTACTAGTTGCAGGACTTACTAGAGACAGATCTACAGAATTTGAACCCTTAGTTAGACTACAATGAGTCTTTTTTTTTTAAGTTCTGTAAGTGATTCTGATGTTCAGCCAGCTGTAGAAGCTACTGAGGGCCTTGGGAATATCTATTAGTCAATGAATAATTGGGTATCCAGTAAACTGTCTCCCCAGACAGAGGAAAGCCTAGAGGACTTTAAAACAAGTTACCACACTGAACAGCTCTATCTAGCTGTTAACCATCCATCTACTCAAAACATGATTGAACTCAAAAAAGTAGGGCCAAGGATTTAGCTCAGTGGCAAAAACACCTGGCCTGGCAAGTGTGAGGTCGTGAATTCAATCCCAGGTACCAAAAAAAAAAAAAAAAAGTAAACCTGAATTCTGAGGTTTTAGTTTAGAAGTAAACTAACTAAACTAAACAACAAAAAACCACTAAAGGAAGCAAACTAAAACAAACCTGGGTTTTGCTTATAATGTCCTTAATTTGTTTCTTACCTTTAAACAGCCTTTTGGGTTTTGCATCCCTGCCCCAGGGTCACAAAATCCAGGTACTTTACACACAAAGACTAATTCAAGTTCTCATTATAAGTCTTTTACATGCAACTCAGGTAAATTATGTTAATATTTTAAACTCTCAATAAATTGGATACAGGAAACAAAAAAACAAGATGTAAAAAATGATGACTTGCTAACAACAAAGGCAAAGCCATGTAGTTCAGAAAGCACCTCAAGGAACCCAGTAACAGCTCGTAAGCACATCTCCCGACCAGCTACCCAGAACTAATGCAGGATTGGTTCAAGACGATACCATGTCAGGGGTAAAGGATAAAAACTTCTGTAGGATTTCTGGATTTTCATTCAACACAGCTAAATATTTAATAAAATAAACCCAACCGCAGGAATTCACTTTGGAGTGACTTGTTCAGTACAGTCCACAGAGGCGCAAGTAGGATGACAATAAATGTCTATTTGTAAGTATGAAAGCATCACTTAAACCAAAATTTCCAAATCTGAAGTTTTGACAGGTCCTTCAGATTTTTGCCTTTTCTTCAAAGAACGTAAGTTCTGGTGAAAATGTTCGTGCCAGGAGCTCAGAGAATGAACTCACAGCCTTTAACCCAGTCTTTAAGAAGGTGCAGCAGATGAAATCTACCAGTCTGAGATTGGATACATTCAGTCTTAGGAAACTTTCATCTTGGTTGTCTTCCTTTAGCTGTAGGGGATGCATTCCAAGGCTCCTAGTGGTTTCCTGAAATCTTGGACAGTACCAAATGTGACATAAGGTATGTTTTTTTTTTTTTTTCCTGAAGCATAGATAGCTATGGTAAAGTTCAACTTATAAATCAGGTGCATCTCACACACCAAAAATCACTCATGATAAACTATGACAACTGTAACTATATCCTATAATAAAAGTCATGTGGAGATGGGCTTTCTCAGTTGCCATGGGATGGGGCAGCACAAAAAGTGTGCATACACTGGACAAAGGGAAGATTAATTTTCAGGTGGGATGAGGCAGGGCTGCAAAAGATTCCATCATGCTACTCAAAACAGCAATTTAAAACACAGTAACACAGCCTCAGCCTAGACTGCTCTGAAACGATGATGAATTTAGCTGCACACCATGAAAAAATGGAAGTAGTTCTGCATCACATTAGAATATACAATCTTTTCTCTAATCTAGAAATGATAACACCTAAAATGAAATTTACATTTCGAATGTCACTTATTACATTTATTAATATATACATTTTATATTATATTATTCTAGAGCCTAAAAGTCTGGCTATTGAAAAAGCAACTGATAATAATTCTCTGCACTGTCCAACAGAGTAGCTATGAGTCATATCTCTAATAACATTAACTACTACAAATGTGGCAAGTGTAACTGAGGGATGAAATTTTAATTTTTCTTGCCATTATTTTAAATTCAAACTTAAAAACTGATACTTGATTTCATACTTGAAAAAATTAGTTGAGAAAAATCTGCACAGGTGAAACTGTAGTAGCAGGCGGTTTGGGCATGACAAGGTGACCAGAGCAGCAGGTCACAGCTTATTACCACAGGTGCAGAACAGCAGCACTCAAGCCTGCCTTGGGAGCAAGGCAAGTCCTGCATCTGGTACCTAAGGCCAGAAAGTGCTGAACCTGGCACCTGCTATCAGTCTTCTAGCATGAGTTCAAGTGGGACCACCTGGATCAACTATCAAAGTGGCCATAAAAGGACTTCACGGCCACTGCCCTCTTGTTCTCGCAGTGGTCTACCTGTTTGCAGGACATCTCTTCTCTTTTGTCCTTTAAAGCACTCTTCTCCCTGGACGCTTCTTTTGGGATTCTCCTTTTTAAAAATTCTTTTTCTTGTTTCTGCCCTAAAATAAAATGTAACCTTTCACATCACCAACTGTCCTGAACAATTCAGTGGTCAGGACAGATAAGAACCTGGAAAACACTTGTTAGTCCTTACCATCCAATAAATTATTTTTGAGTCGTAAGTTTTATGAAATCTAAATACAGATCAATGATCTTAGATGAATTTTATGTTCAAATTTAGATATGCTGATGATATAAAATATACACTGGATTCTGAAGAATTATCTCATCCAAGAAGGTAAAATATGTAATTCTTATGTTGATTACATGTTGAAATAATATTTAAAATATACTGGATTAAGTTAAAATTAAGATTTCAAATGTTTAAAAGTATTTCATAGGAAGCGCTATAAAAGATATAGCTACATGTATGTTTAGATGTGTGGGATTGATGACCATATTTCTAGATTCTTGTTGGATTCTTGAACAGATCTGTTTGTACTCTCACTGCTTTAGTGTCCACTTTGTGTGCTTTAATTCTGTAACTTGAACAACCATCTCTAAAAGAACAATATGTAATGTATCAACTAGTGATTTCTATCTTTTCTTGAAATTCTGTAACATTTCTACCTTTTTCCTGTTTTTTCTCTTTAAATAAAAAAATATGAAAAAAAAGTATTTCAGGTGGATACTGAAGAACTTAGAATTATATACATGTCTTGTATTATATTCCCATTGGACATTTCTAGACCAATTACTAGTTTATGAAACACACTAGTTTATGGCCATGCATGGGAACCTGTTAAGAAAAAAACCGTAGTACTATATATTCACCAATTAGTAAAAATGCAAGTAGTCATATGTATTCACAAACAAGTGACAAGACAGTTCATATTTTTATATAAATTTACACATATATACATACACATATGTAAATCACACGGATTTCCACCTGCTCTGCTCCTCTGCTGAAAGTAGCTCCAGCTTTGTGATTCATCGAGGCATCCAGTACTTCACACACACCGTGTCATTGATGAATATATGCTGATTTATTTAAATCTGTTTTTTTCTTTTAACTTTTTGATGTGGGGAATTCTGTCCAGGGATTTGCACAGGCTAAGCACTGCTCTACCACTGAGTCAGAGCCCTTACCTAAAAAGCTGGTAAGATTGTAATAAATTGTGAACAGGTAGTTCAATAGCATTAGCAAACCAGGCACAGCCACTGCGGTGCTTTCCATCATCCCTACAGGCGAATCATTTATACTTCAAAGTCAGTGGTTTCCCAGGGTTAAAGCCCACCCGAAGACCCAGGAGCAAGGCAAACACCAGTGGAGAACAGGCTTGATACTTAAGCAGAAAGCTGAGCTGGCACATATTCATAGGGTTTTTCATTTCTTTTTCAGGCTTCTCATTCATTCTGGGAGGCAGCTCTTTAATTCCCTTCATCTGCTCTGGCCAGCCACCTCACCACTCCCTTCCTCAGCTTGACATGTCTTTTCCCTCTATCCTGCCAACCCATCTTCTCCTTCAAAGACCTTTTAAAAATCCCACTTGTACCATGAAACCTCCATTAAGTAAATAAAGGAGAATCTTTATTTTCCTCACACGAGTACATCCTGGGAAAAATAATTTTGCATTTCCAAACCAGAAGGAGATGGAAAGCATTAAACACGTACCCACATGAATGGAGTTTCAATGCTGCGTAGCCTGCTTGCAAGTATTACCTCTGTTCCTGCCTGTACTGCTGTGAATCCATCACTTCAATAATTCCCCTTAAGTAGCCCCCCTCTTTTTCTTTTTTCCTTCCAGTACTGGAAATTGAATCTACTGAGTTACATTCCCAGCCCTTGTATGTGTGTATGTATGTTTTTTTGTGATAGGATGTTGCTAATTCTCTAAATTGTCCAGGCTGGGCTCAAATATTTGATTCTTTTGCCTCAGGCTCCAGACTGTTAGGATTCCAAACATGCACTGCTATATTGGGATGAACAGTCTTTTTGGTCTGTTGACATGCTGATGTTATACTGACAGGTTGTATCTATGTAACACCAAAAGTTAATTTTTAGTCTCTTCATTTTGAAATAGTTTTCAAAGAACCAAGAATTCATAAGAGAGCACAGGTGTAAAGCTTATAGCCTGTTGTTTTATTATGACAAGTTACGTGCATCTGTGTTTTATTTTCTTATACAATGACTAATCATGTGCCATTATTTGTTAATTTCAACTGGAACACTCTGAGGTCATCACTGTCATGTCCTGGCAATCCATAAAAGTTACTACAATTTCCAAAAACTTTCTCACGTAAGGGTGAACAGGAGGCACTTGGAGAATCTGATTCAATTAGCCAAATGGATAAGAGTTTAAATTGCCATAAACATAAAGGGTTATACTTCATTAAAAACAAAGAATTTATACTTTCATAAATTCACCTAAGAGAAGCAGACATTTTCTCTAGAGGAGCTTGTGCAAGTACATATGACCATGGGAAGCACACTACTCTCCCTCGGGGGTAGAAAAAAGATGAGACAACCGGTAACGCCTGTGTGTCATTGGTGGTGTTATGTGGACATACAAGAACATCTGCTGAAAGAGAGCATCTTCAACTTGTTTTTTAAGAAATATTAGCTTAGGGACCCTTAACTATGCCTTGGTTTTCTGTGAAAATTACACTACATTTTCCTTGGAGGTTGTCATGTGTGGAGAGTGGTCAGACAACTTAGACAAACTCACATTCCATCACTCTCCAAGGTAAACCAGTAGGTTGTGCAACATCCATGAGATCCTTATTTTGACATTTAAATGGTTCAAGGTTATCTTGCCATCTAATTTGTGGGTTTCTTGAACACCAAAACCAATCAAACAAAAACAAACACCATAACAAAAAACTTCTGCCAATGTATAACCAAAACCAACCAAACAAAAACAAACACCATAACAAAAAAATTCTGCCAATCTATAAGCTGGAATAACAATAAGATGCATGTAATAGGGGTAGCGCATGGCTCCCATAGTGTCTTTGTGTTATTTTGGTGCATTAAATCAAGTATCAAGAGATAACACTGCCATCACCTTTTACCCACAACACAAATAGGCTATTGTGAAAACTTCTTTTTGGTTCAAAGTATAAACTTCAAAAGGTCATTCCTCAAGTAATTTTTTTCTTTAGCCCCAAGCTATATCATATGTTTTTAAAAAATCTTATGTTAAGATGAAATTCAGGATGGGTCCAGGAAAGTTAAGAAACCTTTGCAGTTCCACCTCAGATGAGGGGCTTGAATCTGCTTCCTCTCCATTTCCGCCACTACTACTACTCCTAGCCCCTGCCTTCTCTTTCATGGTCATCTTGGCAGTGATTCTCTGTCCCTCCATTCTCAGCCATGACTCGACCAAGCTGGGAGATGACCATTCTGCTCCCTCCTTGAAGACCTTGGGCTGCACAGTGGTTTCAGGATAAATCCAGGAACTTTGGCAGGGCCTCCAAAGCTCTGGGTCAATCATCTGTCCCAGTCTGTTTTTGCCTGCCTTCTGCCATTCACCGTTCAGGGGCCCCAGGATCCCAACTGCCCTCACTGAACCACTCAGGAACTTTCCCACTTCCTTACCATTGCTCACACTCTTTCCTCTGCTCTTTCCCCTCGGCTCTGTAGTATTCTTCAAGTTTCAAATGCCACAACCTCTGTGAACTATTCCATGGCATCCTTCTTACTTAAAATGATGAATCATTTCCTTCTTTGCCTATTTAGGTCAGTATCCCTGCGTCCAACACAAAGCCTGGCACAGGTGAAATATTTCCTCAATCTGCATTTTGGTTCTCTATGCAATTTCCGCACATCTCTTTTGACCAGATAGAGGCTGCCTTTGACTGTGAAGCACACACAGGGCAGGAGCTGAGCCTGCAGACTCACTGTGGATTTCATCTACCACAGTGCTCTAGACATATAAGCATTTAATAATTGATAAAAAGGGAAAGGAAGACTGTTGATTCCCTCTTGGGCATTTCCTGAAGCTTATTGAGGCATATCCAACTTATGAGAATGATTTGATCATATGCACCTCAAGCACTGTGATACAATCTTTGGGTTCAGAAGGTCTTTTTTTTTTTTTCCTAGAAAAGCAGCGCATTTTTCCAAAGAAACATGCAACAGCAGCATCCTGCACATGGAAAAAAGACCTTGAACAGACCATAAAGAGTTAGCTCAGTAGATCTCTCTGAACACAGTTGCCTTCCAATTTGGCAAAAGTGGCAGGAAGGTTTAAAAGTAAACTTGAATTAAATCCATGCAATTTAAATGACATTTAGGCAAATGTAGGAGTAAGTTAACATTTGCACTGAGAGCAATTCTTGACATGGCCAACTGATTGAAAACAAAAGAATTATCTTGGAAACACTTAGTTGGCTGATAATTATGTACATAAAAATTGTTTCACTCTAACTTCAATTTGAATTTTATGAACATGTCTGCCCAGAGCTTTGTGAGAACAGTGATGAAGTTTAGGTTATCAAGTCTACTAAAAAAAAAATTAAAATCAGGTGAGGGGTAAAGAGGCAGGATATTTTACACGTGAGTTTAGATCCTCAATTCCTGTTTAGACTAAAAGAGAAAGAACTCAAAAGATAAAACACTGGTTATTGCATGCTGGGTGCTGATCCACAGATGGGAAAAGTGCTAGTTAAGTCTGGTTATACATATCTCATACCCGGTCACCTAATTCAACATTTGATAGATTACTAACAAGAGCCAATGTGCCCTGAAATGTACTAGGGTGTATAAAAATGAAGACTCTTGGGGAGTGACTTAGGCAAAACACCATTACACAACAATGTCATCCCTGCAACAGTATGTACAAAGAGTAGAGGAACTAGGTCTGTCACAGAGGACTTCACCAAGATGACACTTAAATTCATCTGTGGTATGGGAGTTTGGCCCAGCTCCAAAATACTCATGCTTCAGGTGTAATTCATGTAAAGTGCATAGAAAAATGCTATCTCATATACAGGCGCATATACTGATTGACACCTTGCTATTTGAGCAATTACTACATACAGCTTGGAATCTGGAAGGAAGGTATTCATTCCATCTTGGACGGCTCCAGAGGGTTTATTTCCTGAGATCCAGAAACCTCTTGCCAAAATGTCCTCACATCATGATGTTCCAAAGAGACACTTGGACTTTTCAGTTTCTACTTATATTTTTGTTTGCAATGAGCCATAAACTCACAGGGAGATTTAGGCAAGTATTAATCAGTAAACTAATATAATGGCTACTGAGCAATTATAATAGTGAGTACACTGAACATTTCATAAATATTAACTCATTCAGTCACTATGGATCTATAAGTAGATATACATATTTATAGATACACATATATTTGTATCATATATATAAAATTCATATAATATATAATTTCTTTATATTAGCCTCTTTTCTTAATCAGAATTTAAGTAGCTTGTTGAGAGTCATATGGAGTTGAGGCAAAGCACATTTGTAGACATCCCAAATCATATGGGAAAAAAAAATAAAGCTTGAATCAATTCTTTTCATATCTTTATTACAATAAAAATGAATGAAGCTAGTGATCAAAGTCAGCAAAGAGTGACAAATAATGTGAAGCATCATTTCTCCACTAGGCAGAGAAAAGCCAAGACAGTGAAGAACTTTGCTTAGCAGCTCAGTAGTAGACAAGTGCTTTACATACATGAGGCCCTGGGTTTCACCCTCGGCACTGGGAAAAAAAAGTGAACCATAACTGTTTTGCCTCCCAGTGTGGGTACTGAACTTCTCCTTCCTCCAGAACACAATGAAGAGTTGGGTTTGCATAACAGGTCTTTCCTTTTTTTAAGCCATGTGACTAGTGTTGCATCATTTCCCTCTGCAGCAAGGCTCAGGAAGAGTGTGATTCACTTCTGTTTTCAACAAGAAAAAATAAAAGTAAATAATCTAAATGGGATGCTACTCCTGGCTGACTCTTTCGGACTTTGCTAACTTTCTACTTGAAGTGGAGGAGACAGCAGCTTGGGCTCGGGCTCAAGCTCTAAGCTCTCCTAATTTTGTCAGCTCTAGCAGCATCAGGCAATGGGTAACTTTCTTGGCATCAATTTACACCATCCGTAAAGAGCATTCTAGACCTCTCTCCCTTGTGCACAGAAATTTCATGAAAACATGGAGCTAATCAACTCAGCTGGGTAGTCATTCTTTTTTCCATTATAAAACAGCCCAATCAGACACAATCTGAAATGGGGAGAGATGTCCTAGGAACGGGACCAATAATTTATCTCTATCCTTTTCCCAGAGCCCAAAGAGCATTTTCATTCTCCTGGCCCAAGAAGTGACAGTCTCTTAGTCACTCCCTAAAACAAGAGCCTTGTCTGGCAGAACAATATGATATTTAATGAGCTCACTGGGCCAGTTTGATGGCTGTTATTTTGTGCATGAGGGACACTTGAGAATTGTTGAGTGGGTCTTTCACTGATAGAGTGTGCATACTTCATGGCAGTTATATCCTCTGCCTGAGTTCATTTAGCATATTAAACATATAATTATACTTAGCTTCTTGTCTTTTACTTAACTTTTAGCAAGCTTTTCCTCAATTTCAGCATCATGCCCTATCAAATCTAGGTGCTTTAAATTGCATCAGCATAAAATATATAGAGTAGTAGATGTTACTTCTTTACCCTAAACTGTTTCTCAAACTACATTAATACTCCTACACCATCTTTGGCCAATGACCATGACTAATATGCTGCTGAATAAATCATTTGGCATTTAGATTACAGACTATGGGTCAGAGAACAAGTCTTTTTCTGTATCCCACAGAGTTCTTAAGCCTAAAAAAAATGGTTTGGATAGCTATTCTTGAGAGAATTAATTTGGAAGATGACTTCCAGTTTGTAATATTTTAATTATTTCTTTGTGTTTGCAACCATCAGCAGTAAAAGCACTTATGCAGTCCTTCCCTATGAAGGCCACAATCTCAAGCTGATCCACAGTTGCAAGAGTGAAGGTGAAGGCTGACACTCAAAACTGTAGGAAGGACTCCACCAATGAGGGTGAACATTTTAGAGCTTTTAATGAAACAAACAGCCCACTGCAGTGTGCGTGCCACAGGTTCACCACCACTGGACTACACTATTTTGGAAAGTCAATGGTAGCAGAAAACCCACAGGGAGGAGTTTTGCGGATGGGAGATGAGGTGATGGGGGCAAACACCCACAGTGGGCAGTGTTCTTTGGGTAGGGAAAGATGACAGTTCTTAGGAGTCATGTAGATGAACAATACAAACTGAGATACAAAGTTAGAAGGAACTATAGTTTCTTGCTTGGGACTGAGAGTGAAATTCAGCATTTCTGATGAAGGAAGCAGAGCTTGATTAGGGACCTGGAGAAAGAGATGAAGTCACAGACAGCTGCACGACACTGGTGAGAAAAGTTCCGATTTTGGAGATCTACATCAACAATATGGGAAATAACAGGGAAAATTTGGCTTTAAGGGCCAACGAGTGATATCAAAATGTAAACAGTAGTTCATGCAAACATAAACAATTTCTGTTTCATGGGTTTGAGGACTGCTCATGTTTTTACTACTGATTTATATACATCTCTTTTCCCTGACAATCTTCTCCTTAAACTCATCAACTGGGTTTACAGTTAATCTTAACTCATCCCACACTGGGTGTGGTGGCACACACCTGCAACTCCAGCATTCAAGAGGCTGAGGCAGGAAGATCACCTCAAGTTTGAGGCCAGCCTGTGCTACATGGTGAATACAGACCAGCCTGAACAATACAGTGAGAATCTGTCTCAAAAAGTCATTTCAAAATATTAAACTTCTGTTTTATTTTTTTCTGCTATCTACATGAGCTGTCCAAAGGCTGGAAGTAGCAAGTCAATCAGACGAATTTCTCTTATTTTCAGGAAGAAAAATTTTCTCCATTAGTTCCTCCAGCAACCTAACTGCAGTTGCAAACTTGCCCTGAAGGCCAAGAAAGTAAACATGGCTCTTGGAGGTGTTCTGGTGGGAATGAGCAGAGGACAAGGGGTGTGGGAATGGCTCTAGCCGGGCTGCTAACAAGCACAGAGGCTCTGGAGCCAGAAGTGTGTAAATCCAGGCACCATCACTTCCTGCAGGAGTCTCTATTTATTAGTCTTCTGTTATTTATCTGTGAAATGACATTTATCTCAATAGGATCTGATAAGGTTTAAATGATATAGTACTTAGCACTGTGGTTACAACATAGCAATCCTTCATCAGTGATACTGATTTCTGACTATGACGCCCATGCAAGGTCTAGCTGAGAGAGGCTTTGGACAGGTAAATGAGTGAATGATAAAGCCTTTTCAAATTAATAGCTATGTTTAAACAAGATTACAATATAAACCTCCTTGGAAAATACTGATATACCTATGGAAATATATAAAAACATCCTTTTGGTATTTATATCCTTTTGGTATTTAAGGGAAATATGGAAGGCATTTCATCCACTACTCTCAGTATTAAATAAATAATATATTTATTAATGTGTAAAACATACTTCAATAAATTAATACTATATTACTTTGCTTGTTGTGTCTTCCAGCTGAGAACTGGGTACAATTTCAAAGGGTCCAAGTATCTGATCTAATAATATTCTTCCATATAATTTGTTTTTTAAAAAAGAAAATAAAAGGACTTAATTTCTTTTTGAGTGGGTATAACCAAGAAAGTTATCACACACTGCTCGTTTTGCTGAAACTAGAGTAAAAAAGACACAAGGTTTCTGAGTTCTCTTCAAAACATGCACCTGTGTAAAAAAACTTAGTGGGGAGTACATGTCAATGAAATTCTGCTCCTACTGAGTCCATCAATGTCATCTACTGCCAACCATGTTTATATCTTTTAAAATATGATGAGATGCAGTGTCTCTTCGTAGACCAAGTTTGGACCCTAGCTCAAACATCTTTCTCCATATGTAAAATGGTGTCAGGGTGACAATTAGAAGAAATGATACATATAAAGTGTATTAGCTCTTTTTTAAAAAAAACCTTTTTATTTTAAAGAGAATAAAACAAAACAGAACAAGGCAGATCAGAACAAAACAATGCAATCAATACAGGATTTCAAAACAAGACAACTGGACATCAACATTGGTTACCATAGTGTCTCTTGTTTTCTTTGAAATAGTTGTTCCTATCTTCACACATAATGCATTCAAACAAGACAAAATAGTATAAAACCATTCAAAACAAAAGAATAAAAGCACTACAGACCTTCAAAACCAGACAACAGGAAAAATCAACAATGATTACCATAATGTCTCTTATTTTCTTCAAAATATTTGCCCAGCCTGGGATTTAGCTCAGTGGCCTAAGCGCCTACCTCGCAAGCACAAGGTCATGAGTTCAATCCCCGATACCAAAATAAATAAATAAATAAATAAATAAAAGACTATCCATACACTTAAAAAAACAAAACAAAAAACCCCCAAAAAAATATAGTTGCCCATACCTTCACACATATTGAAATTAAATGATACAAAACAGAATAAAACCAATCAAAACAAAGAATAAAAGCATTACTGGACTTTACAACAAGATGATAGGAAATGAGCAATGGCTACCATAATGTCTCATTTTCTTCAAAATAGCTACTCATACCATCATACATAATAAAATCAAGTCTTGCAAACCATTTAGGAGAAGTTCTAGGCATCTATAAGCATACACACATGCACACATACACACATCTATCCTTTCTGTATAAGAGAGAAAAACAAAAAAAACACATTATGAGAAAAACAAGAAACAAAAGAGACAAGTAAATAACAATAACAAAGAGTCCATAATAGCAACAATATAGGTTTTCAAAACCAGGAGGTCGGGGTACCCAGTGCAGGCCGAGAGAGACAGACAGATCCACCTTTGTCTGCCATGTGCCGCCACCAGAAGGCCACGTCCTACAGGTGGCCAGTATGGGCAGAGAGAACCAGCAAATCCACTTTCACCTTCAGGGAGCTGCCACCAGAAGGCTCCTTCCTGCAGGCAGCCAGCAGGAGCAGGAATACACAGCCAGGTAAGCCCTCTGCATCCATAGGCCACCATTGGAGGCCGTTGGCTCCCTCAGGCAGCCATCACTCACTAACAGAATCAGACAAACACACTCCTGTCTCTCTGCCACCATCACAGGAGTCCCAGTGTAGACAAACAGGTTGAGAGAAGCAGCCCCACCCTCCATACACCCCTGATCATCAGGGGAGCCCCAGTGTAGCTGCATAGGTCTGGAGAAGCCTGCTCCATGCCCTGCTACCTCCCTGTAAATCTGAAGTTAAAGGAACCCAGGTGCCTGCCCCATCACCCTACACTGCGTAGGGACAGCCAATGTGGAAAGTACCTGGGACCCCACAACCAGCTTGCTGGGAGGAGCCCAGGAGAATGTCAAGATGAAAGAGCAAAAGGCAAACTCAGACCTCTAGCCCACACAGAACAAGTCTGGAAGATAGAGTCATGGAAGAAAATGGAAGTCACACACCTGAAATCTCTGAGAGGATAGCAACTGAAGTAAGGAAACAACTTCATGAGATTGTAAAAGCAGTCAAATCAGATATAATGTCTCAGGTAAAAGGAGAAATCACAAACATACTGAAAGAATTGTTCAGCAGGTCTAAAGAAGACGGACAAAAAACAGGTGCATAGGAAAATGATGGAAATATTGAATGAATGTAGAAAGGAATTACAATGCATGAAACAGTTTCAAAGAGAGATCCAGGAAATTAAAAAATCAATCAAAAGCTGGCAAAACCACTTGAAAAAGACTGAAGATAGACTTTCAAACCTTGAAGATAGGATTGCAGCTAGTGATCATGAAAGGAAAGATCTCTTAAAAATAACATGGAATCAGGGAATAACTCAATGGCTACAAGATGACACAAAGAAGCATAATTTAAAAGTGACAGGTGTCGGTGAAGAAGCAGGGGACAACAAAAATGAAATTAAAAGGATATTCACAGAAGTAATAGAAGAAAACTTTCCAAACATGGGAAATGCACCTGGCATGCAGATAAGTGAGGCATATAGGACTCCAACTAGCCATAACCAAAGTAAATCTATACTCAGACATATAATAATCAAGATCCCAGAAATTCAGCACAACAACAGAATATTAAAAGCTGTTAGAGAAAAGAGACAGATCACCTATAAAGGAAAACCAGTCAGAATCATAGCAGACTTATCAACACGAACCATCAAGTCAAGAAGAGTTTAAAGTGAAGTGTTTCAAACCCTGAAAGAAAACAACTTCCAACTTAGATTGATCTACCTGCAAAATTATCTTTCAAAATTGATGGAAAAATAAGATACTTCCATGATAAAGAACAACTGAAGGAATTCATGACTACTAAACCAATCCTACAGAGAGTACTAAAGGATATTCTAGAGAGAGATAAAGATATCCATGGTTCCAGAAACAGTCGCAGAGGAGGATCACCAAACAATACCAGCAATGGAATGAAGGGGAAAAGTGGAGGGCCAACAACAAGAGGATAGCAGGGCAGAGACAAACCAATGTATGCTGGTTGTAACCATTAATGCAGATGGCCTCAGGTCAACAATAAAAAGAAATACAGGGACAGTAGATCAAGAAACAAGATCCATCGATATACTGTACACGAGAAACACATTTAACTGGAAAGAAATTCATAGACTGAAAATCAAAGGAGAGGAAACAATTGTTCAATGTGTCAGGAGACAAAAAAAAAAAGCACTAATAACTTGCCCATCAACCACAAAATGGATAAGAAAGATACAGTATTTTCATGCAGTGGAAAGCTACTCGGCTATCAAGCAGAATAATCTCAAGGCTTCTGTAGGTAAATGAACACAACTGGAGATCACGTTCATGGCCGAAACGGTTCGAACTCATACGTGTGAACCCTAGCATAAGAAACAGAAGGAGTTAATGGGATCCGAAAGCAAAATAGTTAATGTAAGAGGTAAAGGGAGGAAACACCTGGGAGGGAAAGGTGGAAACTACTGTTAATTTCTTATTGTCTTGCCCTGAACTCTTGCATTGTTTACACAATTTTGTTAGGTTAGGCTTTTTTCCATCTTGTTTTGTTAGATTTTATGCTGTCACATGGTAGGGCAGCTTTTTGAATATAGTGGGATATATTAAGGTAATCATGGTTTCCTATTACATTGCTTTGAAGTCTTATAATGCTTTCATTCATTTGTTTGATTGGCTTTGTTCTGTTTTGTTTGATTTTATCATGTGTGATGGTATGAACAGTTATTTTGAAGAAAATGAGACATTATGGCAGCCATTGCTGATTTACTATCATCTTGTTTTGAAGTCCTACCATGCTTTTGTTCTTCTGTTTTGATTGGTTCTATTCTGTTGTGTTTTATGTGATTTTATTATGTGTGATGGTATAGACAACTTGACAACTTTTTTGAGGAAAATAAGATGTTATAGTAGCTATTGTTCATTTCCTGTTTTTTTTTTTTTTTTTTTTTTTTTTTTTTTTTTTTTTTTTTTTTTTTTTTTTTTTGTGCTGAGGATTGAACTCATAACCTTGCATTTGCCAGGCAGGTGCTTATGCCACTAAGCTAAATCCCTGGCCCTGTTACTTGGTTTTGAAGTCCTGTAATGCTTTCTTTCTTTTGAATGGCTTTATACTATTTTGTTATGTTTGATATTATTGTGTGTGAAGGTATATTCAACTATTTTGAAGAAAAGAGACATTATGGTAGCTACTGTTGATGTCCTGTTGTCTTGTTGTGAAGTGCTGTGTTGCTTACATTGTTTTGTTCTGATTCGCTTTGTTCTGTTCTCTTGTTTTATTCTCTTTAAAAAATAAAAAAAATTAAAAAACAAGGTGGTAGGAACATAACTAAGGTTGTTATTTTGCATAGTTATCTTCAAAAGAGTTTCTCAGATTACCAGATACAAACATGGGAATTGATCTAATCCTATGACTGTTAAATGTTTTGTTTCAAGAGCTAATAGGATTAGTAGTATAATCATCTTAGATATCTTAAGTGTATATATACAAATTTATATTTTTTTTCCCTTCCTTATTTTCTTCTTTTCCCTGAGTTATTTTTCCCCATTGAGCAACTTCTTACCTTTTCACAGTATTTACTGAAGATACTGTATCTTATTTACTCTTTCAGTTTTATGTATTAATCATAATATTAATCTGTGAACTCCTTCCTTCCTCCCTCCCTCCCTTGCTCCTTTTTCTTTTTTGAGACAGGGTCTCGCTGTGTAACCCAGGCTGGCCTCAAACTCATGAAGATTCTCCTGTCCCAGCCTCCTAAGTACTGGGATTACTGGCCTGTGCCACCACACCCTGAACAGCACAGTATTTCTCTATTGTGATTGGCAACAGCAGTAGTGTAGAAAGTCACTGATCTTCAGAATCCTGTTTCAGTCATCTCTCCCTGCCTTTCCCATTCTTTCTTTTTGTAAAGTAGTTGACTAGTGGTAGATATGATCTAAATTTCAATGTCCCTGACCTCTAAGAAAGTAAGGTTAGCTAACAAAATGGATAATGAAGAAGGAGGAGCTAAATTAAATGGATTTGGGATATTTAAAATGTGCTAGAAATCTTCAATTGCTGCCATAATTTTGATCTCTCTTGAAGTGCAAACATTTTAATGTATTACTTTGAAAGCAATTAGTTCATCCTGCCAGATGACGATGGGCTAGGTTTTTGGTCAGCTTCAAAACAGGTATTGTAAGGGGCACACACAAGCATAAGCCTTTCCATAATGAAAGCACCAGAGGTTTAAAGTAAATGGATTCCACAAAACACAAAAGCACCTTTGACTTTCCTGTTTTCTTGGAGCCATATACAGTCAAAGATAACAGAAAAGGGACAGGCTGTCTTTACTCTTAACCAGAAGGGATATGGAAGATGGGCTTCAGGTCTACCATCCGAAGATGAAGAAAGTGAGATGAGACACTCAGTTAGTGGCCTCCCAAATCCCCCAAGAAAGCTGAAATTCTTATTTAAAAACTCCGATTAGTTTTGGGAAGGTTAAAATAATAAAATGTTACTATAGCTAAGACCATGTTGTCATTCAATCCAAGACCTAATTTTTAGGGGAGACTCGTTTAAAATGTGATTTTCAGAAACTACAAGTTGAAAACCAGACTTTACAAAAGCAATACACTACAATTTGTCTACTTATTAACTGCTTACAATTCATAGGCACGCTACTGACCTAGAGCAGCTTTTTTAAAATTTCATTCAATGCTGGTACAAAGCTTTCTACCTCACCATATACAGGCACGAAGGTGAATAACAGAACAAACCAATGTTTTAGTTTGAATAGCCTCTTGTATCCATACCACCTTTTTATATTTCAATATGATTTAGTTGAAACATGGTATCTACAAAACCTAGGAGACTATCCTTTAGCTTTATGCTCACTTACTTAAAAAACCTCAGAATGCCAGCAATTTCCATAAATGGCATATATCAACTGTAGGGAAAAAAAAGTCTGTCTCCAGAGAAAGAATGCTGCCACTCAGACTGGAGACAATTCTGGTCTAATTCACTGAGTTGGATACACAGACACTTTACTGTAGAAAATAATCATAGGGAGAACCTGATGGGCTGTGTAGGGTAACATCTTTTTCTTCTTCAGGTTACTTGGAAGCAAGCTATTCCAAGAGTGACCAAGCATAAGATGCCACATCTGAGATCCAGCTTCCACTCATCAGTCCTGTTGGATAAGGTAGAATTAAACCTCCTTTAACCTGGCTTTAATGGTGTAGGAGAAATAAGTGACAAACTTTGATTTTCAGTGGAAGTGTTAAAAATCCTTGATATTCGTCAACAAGAAGCAAAGAAGCAGGTTCGTTTCTGTCTCTTAAGTAAGAAGAGACAACCAAGGTCACAAAGAGAAAAATGACAGGAATACAGGGAAGAAAAACATAAATCTTGTATTTGCTCAGTTGAAGTATTTTATTGATTTGACTCTTACATAACAAATCATTTTCTTGCCTAGTCAAATCCCTCCTGCATAAATATAACAATCCAATGGAACTTTACTAAAGTATTGCCCTGGTTAATCTAATACTCTATGCTTTCCATGGTTGCCAAAATACATATTTACCTCTTTAAGACTAAACTCAAAGAAGTCAGCCTAGTGCTACTTAAGACTGGGGAAAAACTATAGAAATTTAATTGTATAGTTCCATAATATTGTACTTGTGGCATTGGCTGAGAAATCCTAGAATCTGAAGGCTGTCTTGCACTGCTAAACTACTTTGTGCTTTGTAATTAATTAGGAATGGCAGAAGCAGTCAGAGTTGTATATCAAATTAGGACTGATAAAAGCACTTAATGCAGATTTGAATGCCTTCTTAAAAAAGATTTCAACTTCCTTAAATTGATATGACAACAAATTCTTACAGCAGCATAAAAAGTATTAGCCCAAATGTTATGGCTTTGGCTTAAATTTCCATCTGCAGCTCATCAAATGACTAAACAGTGGAAAGGAATTAAACCAAATCAGACTCATTGCAGAGTCTGATATGCTGGCAGAATATAAACTTTCATTGCCTAGCATCTGGAGTTTTGAGGAACTAACATTTAAATGCCTGTGTGCTTGTATATTCTCTAAGAAAGAAAATGTAGGATTATAGGTGAGTATCTGATGATTAAAGTTAACTTATGGAAATTCATAATTCATTTTGCTTTTTAAATGCACAAACACACACTTTCCCTTTCATCAAATATACTGCTGAGTGAAAGAACCTCTTCTACTGAAGAATAAATGGCTCTAAATTTGTTTAACGTGCATTTTTTTTTGGTGGTACCAGGGATTAGACCCAGGGCCTTTGCATTAAGCTATATCCCCAACCCTCTTTATTTTATTTCAAAATTTATTGTACCAGTAAAGTCTGCATTGTGTCTGGCACATCATCAGACAACTCTTCTTACAGTTCTACAAGTCCTGGAAACTTCTTCACTAATGTACCTATGTCCTGAGTCGAACAGGGCAGGGAAGTTCTGAGGACCTTCATGTAGTATTCAGATATGAAGCTTCCAAAACATGTGTGATGCTCTCAGTTGATGCTCAATAAACAGGCATTGAGGAGTGCTTGCCTTGCTTTTCTAAAACTACTGAATACAAGACATGGTGGTACAATAACTAAGAAAAACTGATGCTCAGGTAGTAATTTTTGTAGTACGATCTAGCACTGAAAAGTGTAACATCGAACATTCTCTCCTTCGTGCAATCAAGAGTTCCACAATGGAGCAATATTTAAATAAACATGATGAATGGGAACTAACAAGTGAGTGAGATTAGTAAAAAGAAACAATGAGGTTAAGCTGTATTCTACCTGGTAGCCAGCTGGGTTGCCAGGAAGTGGTTGCTTGCTAAACTTTTCTGCAGTGGGATACTGTGCTTACAGTGGATGGGTACCAGAAGGTACAACAGTGTAAAAACTATAAATATTTAAATGCTTAAGAAAGCAGGCTAGAAGAAATGTTGGGGTTCAAGTAAATGCAGAGCATCTTAGTACATATATAAGAGATATATTCACTTGTGTATATCTTAAGTGATAAATATCAACCTATATTACATTTAAAAGTTCAATTCTAAGGCAAAGACAGTGGACTAAGAAAATTATTTATTCATTTAAACCTGAGCTGAAACCTAATGAGACATACTTCATGTGTCATATGGATATCTCCTATCACAGAAACTGAATTTAGAAAGAATTAAGTCTTATTATCCTTAGTTAGGTACATTTAAGAAAAAGTTACTTTACTTAAAATCAATGCATCTCACTCATCAAATGATGTGATGTACTTAAAGATGCCAACTAAAACACTGAGTACTAAATAAATGTAAGGTTTAGTATCAGCAACAGAACCTGCACAGAAAGCTTACAGGCAGGACTGTCAACCTACAGAACAATCTCTGCAGGTAAACAACAGTAAAATATGATTTCTCATTGGCCTAAACTCAAATCTGACCCCAGCTCATTCAAAATATCACATAAGGCTCAAAAATGTAGGCATACTACTAAGATAATCAGGACATTTGTAACCTGTTCAATTCCTTGAACTGTACCCAAAAGTAAATGTATGAGTCATGAGTATTAAAATGTTTTGAAACATATGTTTTAAATAAAAAGATTATTTGCACTTTCTATCAGTTGAAACATCTAAATATTGGCAACTGTCTCAAATATTCTGAACTGTTCCCAGATTGAAACACTATTCAGGATATTTCTGCTTCCCCATTGCTTTTTGCTTGTATGACCAGTAACTCAATCCTTTTGGCAATTTTACCAAGAAGCATGCAAAAGCAAGCAAAGAAGGGGAAATTCAATCATTTTCTGTTACCACTCTTGTAGATGATTTTTACGGAAGGATAGGCCACAGCTATCAGGTAATATGAGTGTCCTGAATATATTTCCATTATCCCTGGAAATAGTCTCCCTACTCTTGCAGTTAATGATAATTAGGCATGTTCTACTGTTTCCTAAACAGAAATTCACCCATCAGAGAAACCTCACCAATGTAAGCAAACTACTACCCTAAAAGAAGCAAAGATCATGCATGCATTTTTATTTTCTGTATTAAGTGATGCCATTTATTTATATTTTTGAATTTTGGGGGGTCCTGGGGATTGAATCCAGGGCTTGGCATGTGCTAGGCAAGTCCCTTACCACTGTGCCATATGCCAATCCTGAAGCCTCTTAAATTATATATTTACATACCCCTTTAAAACTAAGAGAAACAGCCGAGTATAGTGGTGCATGCCTGTCATCTCAGCACTCAGGAAGCTGAGATAGAAGGATCTCCATGAGTGTGAGGCCAGCCTGAGCTAAAGTAAGTTCAAGGCCAACCTGATCTACATACTGAGACCCTCGAAAAAACAAACAACAAAACAAAACACTAAGAGAAAAATCTACATAAAACATTCCTTCCTCTAGCAGAGGAAGAAATACACCTTTGAACTGTCATACAAATGGGTTTACCCAAAAGATCATGGGATGGGGGTGGGGGGGTGGCAGAAAGGCCTGTGTAGTATTTGCAGTAATGAGGAGAAGACTTGTGAATACACAGGAACTTCATTTAGGCATGCACTAAGGGTGAGGGAATGGTGGTTTTCAGACAGAGGGAGGGACCAGGCCTGAGGTACCCAGGCTTAGAGATACCCAGGAAGGAGGGTGGGCGGAGGAGGCTAACAACTGGCACCATCAGTTGATAAAAATCAAAGTACTCCTAGAGTACCAAATTTCCAGCAGTGTTCTAGAGACTTATGCTGCCTACTAGTATCCTGGCTTTGTGCAAACAATTTTCTCAAGCCTCCTTTTTTTCCCCATTTGTAAAATATAATATGTAACTTCATAGGGTTATTGAGAAGAGTCTAATAAATAGAGTGGACATGTGTCCCCCTTTGCCCAAGGCAGTCACTGTTGACACTCAGTATTCCAACATAAATATTAAATTTCACTCTCAAAGTATACTACTTTGGCCGAATAATTGCTATATGTGGTTGTCCTATATAGAAGTGACCCATGTTTGTCACAGAGAGGCAGTTACTATGTATTATTCTAGGACTATTCATACATTTGGATTATAAAACAAAACAAAAGAATAAAATCTGTGATTTGCCTCAGACATAAACCTAGCGATTTCTTGACCCCTTTCTGATTAGAGTGCATAGATGCTGATTTGGATTTTGTTTCTCATGAGGGTTGTAAACATCTTTAGCAAAAGTGAAATGGTGGCCAGAGAGAGGATGGGACCACCACAGAGAGGATGTGAGCTGAGTGCCTGCATGCAGCAGTGCTGGGTCCTTCTGCTATGAAAAGGACGGAAGTGGGCTGAGGTGCAGCTCAGGGGCAGAGCCTATACTTAGCATGAACAAGACCCTGGGCTCCATCCCCAGCACCACAAAAAGTAAGAACAACGGAAAGGAGGGAGGTGCATGTGCTGCCGAGCTGGACATGAATAACCATCAGCAAGTACTGCTCTGCAGCCAGCCCACTGTGCTCTCCATTCCCACTTGCCCATGATTCCTCTTTGGCTCCAGAGCTAACCTCATACTAACAAGCATTTCTATGCTAGATAGATATTGTATTGCCCTTATGAACAGAATTCAGCTTACTACAATGTGCCTAAAAAATGTTAAATCTGATTTTTTCCAATGGATGCGAGGTTTTTCCGGCGTAACACTACACATCTTCCATGCATACTCATCTCTTCCTACAGCAATGAGTCCTTTCAGTTTTCTCAGGGCTGTTCATTACTGAATGGAATTTTAAATCCTGAAAGTCTTAATGGGTATGAAAAAGTTATCCTCAAAAGTGTAGCAAGATTTACCAAATGTTTCAGGAAGAGCGCATGCTTCCCTGGAAGAGCAAGGTGTTGAATGGATTCTGATTGTACCTTCATTTATTGGAGCCATTTATTCTCACTGGGTACCATGGATGGAAGAAACACAAGAAAGCCATTTAGAGTACTCAGATTGATGTGGGAGTCCACACACTAGCTCTGCATAGTCCTTCAACGCATGCCCTCCTTCCCTGTGAAACATCTTGAAACTACCTACTCTGATTTTTTTCTGTAGCAAATCCAAGAGGCTAAGGTGACTTTTTGCCACCTAGAAAATTCCCAGGCCAAATCCCATGCTACTGGAAGGCATGCATTTAGTACCTGAAGTAGTAAAAGGGAGATAAAGTTAAAAAAGTAAATACGTAAAAAATAAAATGGACCAAAGTAAGCAATTAATTTTGGCCTGTACCCACATAATTCCTATCTCTAGGGGGGGATAGCAAGTGTTGATTATTCATAATACAATCTGCTGAGAATGCCAAGGCTAAGGGAAGAAACGGCCTAAATCTGATTTTTAAGGTTTAGAAGGGAGGGGAGCAGTAGAATACACTTTTATTTACTGAGCATTTGCAATGAGGCATATATTATGCTAAATGCTTTCTATCTTAGTATCTCATTTACTCCTATGAGATATGTATTATTTTTGCTTCCATTTTACAGACAAGAAATCTGACATACAGTAGTCAATTAATTACCCAAGGCCATGTTAAGTACAAGAGCTAGAGACCACAACCAAGTCCACTTGGCCCTCTAATTTGTGTGTTCTAGGTAAGGGCTTGTCACGTAAGGAGGCCAAAAGGCACAGATGTGGCAACAGATTAACAAAATACAGAAGAGAGGAGCAGATTAAGCAGGACTGGAACAGAAAATCAGGATGAGAGGATGGAGAGAAGCACAAAGAGGTTACTTGATTGCTACCCATGACTCTTAGACATAAGAGGGAGCTGGGGAGCAGCCTTCGACTATTAGAAGATCACTGAGGATTCCAGGTCAAAAGGAAAAGTACACTGGTGGCCATGGCCATGGCTACCAAGGAGCAGCAGCTGCATGCATCACTGATGCTGAAGGTCTGGCTAGGAGTGGGGAAGGAGAAACAAGACAGGTGTCCAAGGGGGAAAGACAATGCTCCCAGTGAGGTCTGCCAAGAATACTGTAATATCTCCAGACATCAAGGCCATTTTAAATTCCCATCTCCATTCAAATCAAAGGGCAGCCAGACAGGATGGGTGTGCCAAAAGGAGAGTGTCAGAAAGAACACTGAACAGAAAGCCAATACATCGCTCCAGGCAGTGACTGATTTATTTAATTGGTTTGTTAATTCTCTAGAGATGACAAAGATGTATAAAGCCCATTTACCCCAAAATATGTCTTAAAAAATAGAAATCTTCACCTGGAAATGCATATGAAATCATCTTTCCTCTTACTCCCACCAAACTGTAATTAAGCAGTCAGCCATAATTACAGTTTGTTTTATTGCTTTTTAATTGTTGCACTTCTGCGAATAAGCACCACCATATAATTAGGAGTTGGTTCCCTATTCAAGTATGTGGACATGAATCCTCACCTCCCCAACCTGGGATGCTAGGCACCCACATGCAGTGTGGTAGGTTGAACCCTGAAGCTTTTGTTTTCTACTTTGTCTTCCACACAGATTCATTTCTCTCTTTGCTGCTGAGAGTATATAAAACTTGGCTTGAGAACAAAGCTAGGTTGTAGGCAGGTAAGTGTTGAAACAAGCTTAAAGACCATAAGAATAAGGCATAGTTCCTATTCTTTTAAGAAAGTGCTAAAAAACATTCTGATCCTGAAAGTAACCCTGGAGACAGACCAGCATCACTCCTCTGAAATAAGGAATTAAAATAGAGGGCAAGAATGGTCTCTTATCTGCCTCTATAAGTGTTCAATGTTTTCTGAAGAATTCAGAATTGGATCACAGATACCCTGGAAGTGGACATGAACAGTTATTTGGAACCATTTTCTGGTGTGTATACGTAGGGAGAGGAAGAGGAGTTTAGGAAGGATGGAGATAATACACACTTTCTCTACACATCTGAAAACAGAAAAGGGAGAGATTTTAAAAGAAATCCCACTGGCTCGATATCATTACAACATACTTTTGTATCTCATGAGGCCACAACAAAAGTTGATGGAAAAATATAATCTGAAATAACCAAATTATGATTAAAAACCATATGCACTGATATCAAACTCACATGTGAGTTCTTTTCAGTAAGAAAACTGTCCTATAAGGTATCTTGTCTGTGAGATTCTTTTCATTAACCAAAGAGTAGGTAGACAAAGGAAGAGTCATCCTGGAGTGTGAAGTATACAAACAATGCAACCAATTTAAATGATTTATGGCTATAACTAGTAAAGGAATGCTGTTTGGGAAAAAGTATTACTCTCAAAGCACTTCCCATTCTCACTATGTATAAAAACAGCTTCTGACAAGGCCTATGGTGCTACAGTGGTGCAAAATGACCTGGAAAAAATGGTTTCTGTGAATATCATCATGTAGACATGCACATCCCTGAATACCTTCCCATTCAAGGTACTGTGCCTTTTTTCTTAAAGCAATTACAACCTAGGTTTTTCTGTTCAGGTTTTGCTTATATAAGAATAATCTTGGCCCCAGGTTATGTATTTAGGAGCTAATGGCCACCTCTTTGAGCACAGGTATGTTTACCGGTATGTACATAATTAAATACTAAATTTTCCTAGGAAAAAAATTTAAAATTGAAACAATTAAGGATCTGTAATACCTGCTGATCTTTACCCCAAAGCAAGTACAAAGGCTGCTAGTGAAATAGAGAACACTTTGTTTTTAAAGTGTTTAGAAAAACAGAAGGCATCAGTGATCATCTTTAGGCCTCATTTTAATTTGATCCTGGATTCAGGATGATTTAGAGGTTGTCTTTTTGAGACAGCATACTATATTGCTAAAATCTTTATGTAGGTCAGAAAAGGAACTTCAGAAGTCATAATATTCTGCTGTTCTAATGAATGATTAGGGTCAGAACCCCACTTGTTTACATTTCAGAAAAGCAAGTTATTTGGACTAGAGCAGACATCAGAATTTTTCAGAATGCAAATATTAAATGGCATTCTTAACCTCGTCCACTTGAAAAGGGAGAGATTTATCAAGCAAATTGCAGATGCCTCTGTATAAAAAAGATGAGTCTCAGGTTCTGGGCTATTAAGTACTTTTCTCTTTTCAGACAATACTCTACTAAAACAATTATGAAGTATTCTGAAACCCTGCCACACCCCTTTGATTAAACCACACTGCACAAAATATTTAGATACAGCCTGAACAAATGAAATAAACATCAAGGCAGGAAATGCAGTCTGGAATGTTCGATCTGGCACTCACCAGGCTCTGAAGGGCCGTCTCACTTGAAAATTTAAGCAAACAAAATCTACTGTAATTCCATTGTAGCATTTGCACTTAGGCAAAGCTACCTCATCTCTGACATTTTGATTTTTTACAGCAGATGGAAGCAAACAACAACAACAACAACTTCCTCGCCTCACAAACATATGTGTCCAGTTGAAATCTGATTTCTCAAACCTTATGCACCAATCCAGCGAGCAAACAAACAAAAAGGTTATTTTTTATTACTCACTATTACTCCAGGATTTCAGTAAGTATTTGATACTGATCTCAAAGAAGCCCGAATCCTGTTGGCTGGCCATGTCTGCAGCATACAAAGAGGCTGCTAAGGACTGGGAGTGCTGGAAGAGCAGGTACCGGGTGTGGAGATGCGCCTGTCACAGGTTAGTGATGTCAGCGCTGGGTCAGGAGCTGAGACGGCGGCGGTGGCAGCAGCTCTGCAGATCCACCTCAGTCTCTGACACGGAGTCCTCATTTAAAGGACAGCAAGGAGCGGGAGATGCTCAGCCGCTCCTCCTCCTCTGGGGCCAGGTCTTGCTTCTTATTTGCTGGGTGCTGATCTCCCTGCAGCCCTCAGAAGCGGCGGTGGCTGCTGCTTTCATTTCTGGGCTTTCATAACCAGAAATGCCTCCTGCCGGCCACCCACATGCTCTGCTCCAGCCAGGTACAGTGCAGAGGAAATCCCCACCTGAACCAGGATCTGCTCTCCTGGGGTGGGGTAGGGTGGGACGGTGGGGGGCGATTCTCTGCCAGCTTGCCTGACCCGATGCGGGCTGCCTCCTGGACCACACGGTGGCCGCGGAGCCTGGGGATGAGCTGGGCCCTCCCGCTCCCTGTCCCTGCCTCTGTCACAACCTGGCTGCCACTCGGCCTCCACCAGGGCTGAGGTGGAAGAATCCTCAGCTTTTTTGGCTCCCTCGGTGCAGAAAGTCTTCAGGGGAACAGCCGGGAAGGTGCTGGCTGCTACTTCCCCTGGGGTCTGCATACAACTGCAGCACGATGCGGTAAGCAAGCTGCACCCTTGCATCTGGTTGCAACTACGTTTTGAAAAACCCCATCTGTCAGCCCCATTTCAGTAAGGAAGCTCCGCAACGTGAAGTCATTGGTCTGGGCTTTTCTTTCCTTCCTCTAATGGGCACAGTAGAATCTGCATTTCATGCTTCCCCCTGCCAGAAATGTGGTCTTCCTGAGAGGCACCCCAGCCCTGGGGTGTTCACCCACAAGGGACAGAATAAACTGCTTAGTCTGTTTGTTCAGAGAATGCCACGGATTCCACCAGGGATCTGTTTCTCAAGCCTTGTATTTCTAATAATCACCCAGCCCAATAAAGCTTATTTTATTTGTATTAAAAAGATAAGGAGTTTGCATTGGATTCTTTTCTCTACAGTGACATTTTGCTTCATGAATTCTTCATATCAAGTGTCCTGATTTTGGTTAGCTTGGCTTTACATTATCATTTAGCTTGGGTATGAGTTAAATAAGAGTACTGTATTTTAATAATGACAGGCTGTGTTTGAGCAGGTGGGATTTGGCCAAGCATTTGAGAGCCACTAGATCCTTTTCCCTCCTCAGTAAATCTATGATTTATGTTTCCAAAAGAATACTTTGTAATAATTATTTAACATAATAAATGCTAGACAAACTCCCCAAATATATTCACAAATAAGACTTCCCTGATTAATAGTTCATTTGAGAAATGGGGGGTAAAGAGTATGGTATACTTTCATTTTTAAGACAAAGAATCTGAAACGTTCAGAATTAAACAGCGCTTTAAGAGCCAATCCTAGCTTATCACTACAGCACAACACGCTTCTCACTCCTCACACTTCACACAAAAGCAAGCCCTCCCTCACCCACTTGGATCCCTACTCTGCTCAGAGCATTTTATTCTCATGAAATTTCTCATCAGGCTGACTTCTTTTTAATTCATATATATATATGAATATATATATTAAAGTTGATGAGCTAAATGTCTTTGACCACCTGTACTTTGTATGGATTCTGGGTAAAATAGTACCCAAAGGTTTTGCTTCAGAACAATTTGATTACATCTGAACACAACTGCAATGCCTGTGCCCATCTGGTCTGGTGCCTCTCTCCCCTTTGGCAGTTGTGAACACAAAGGGAGGCTGCCAGGTGCCTTGCAGTGAACGGCACATAGGTGCTCAAGGTAGGGTCCTGACTTCCACCTGGTGCCAGTCCTTACTAGCTTTGAGAGTTAAGGCAAGCTCTTAACCTTGCTAAACCTTCATTTCTTCACCAGTGTACTGGGAACAATCATTGCTCATGCTACTAACAGTTGTTGGAAAGAATAAAAGACATCATGTATGGAAAAGACTCAGTATAGTGCCCTCTGCACATAGTAAAAACCTCATCAAATTTTATTATTAATTCTAATTTATCTTATTCATTTTTATTATAAATTCTTAGTGACTCCAGAATAGACTCTTCTTTTGAAGTTAAATAGTTTTTACTGTTTCTCTGACTTAGTATGTTGTTTTTGAGCATCAATAGTAACTATTTGAGGATAGCAGGTTAAAATTTAAAATCAGCTGCAATAAAAATACTTGCCATCTTTGTTGTTATACAGAGGTTCTCTAAATACTTATAAAAGAAATCCTAACTGGATTTAAAACGTTTTCACTAGTATTATAAACATACTAACTTGTTAAGAATGCTACTTACATATATTTCAAAGGAAATGATCATAAAAATTTAAATGCTATTTAGAAATAACGTCTTTAATGGCATCTGGTTTTGCCTGTGAACAGTGAATTAGCAACCAAGAATCCTGTTTTTGTCTGTCAGAACCCATAATCTTGTCCAATGTACGCTTTATTTTTCCTCATTTGATCAGGCTGACTTCTTTTTATTTTTTCTCATCAATAGTACCTTTAAAGAGGACATATATTGAAAAAGAACAGAAGAGGTCTTTTGTTTTGTTGAAAGGCCCGCAAATCAAACAGAAAGACACATGCCATAAGCTGGGATAAAACATTCTCTCATTTCCTCTGTCTCTCCCTCCTCTTTCCCTCTTTCTTAGGAGGGAGACACATAAAAAAATGTACTTGGAACAGATACCTAGACAAATGTACTTTAAAATACAATAAAATCTGCATCTGACCCTGGCTTGTTTTCTGATTTCAGTTGTCATTTAAGATGACCTATCTGAGCATTCATAACAATAATAACAAAAGATAATTCCTTAAATATCTTGGGAAAACATACAGTGAATCAATAAACAAAAAATTAGGGATAGATGTTGGGAACTGAGAGAAAGATAACAGTACTATAGGAATAGTGCAAGGCCCCAAGAAATGGTATGTAACAGTGGAAAAAAAATCAGAAAATAGCCTGAGATAAGTAAAATTAATGAGACCATCTGCATTCACTCAATATTAATATGGTGATAAAAACACACATTTTAAAATCATATTTAAGAGCTGGGGATTTAGCTTAGCAGCAAAAGCGCCTGCCTTGCAAGTGCATGGTTGTGAGTTCAATCCCCGGTACCAATCAAAAAAAAAAAAAAAAGACAAATGTAATTAAAATCATATTTAACCTTCACTTCAAAAACACGGGATAAGACCTATTATTAGCCCACTTTATAGAGAGGAAATTAAGGCTTAATGGAGCATAAAACAAGGTCAAAATCATATGGTAAAATTTAGGTCATGCCAATTTTAGGCACATTTATCCTATTATTATTATTATTATTTTAATTCTATCCCATTGTAGAGTCATTTATTCTAACCTTACTGTGACTTGCAAATCACAAGAGAGAACATCTTCTTTGTTTTTTGGTACCAGGGATCGAGCTCATGATCTCACGCTCACCATGCAGACACTTATACTGCTGAGCTAAATCCCTGGCCGGAGAGAACAACTTCTGTCAAGAGAGTTCAAGAAGAGATGCTAGGAACTTACCTCTGACAGGTGCCCCAGGTCACCCACAGCTCTCCAAGCCTATGCATGGCTTTCCTCCTGCCTGGCTTTTGTCTGGTTAAGGAACTGTTCCCTGGAGGCTCCAGTCTCCATCAAGAGTTTAGAGAAGAACACCATCATTTTTTATATTAATTTGGTTCACTGCACAGAGATGCCTAACCTGGTATAGAGGTAGGGTGGGGTAACTGTGGATGGAAATCAAGCCTGAATTATACTCTTCCAGTTGTTCAGGGATGGTAATGGTTTCTGCTCACCCTGATGTGGGTGGAGCTGCATCTGCTCAAGCCTTAGTCTATTTTGTGATCAAGACATTGTACGGGCTGGTGGTAGCCCTGTGTGATGCAGAGGACGCCAGGAAAGCACAGTGTTTTAAGTGACCAACTTATCCACTATTTCCCACTCTGCTGCATGGCAGCAATGAGGTGGTAGAGGGCAGGTGGATTGCATCTTACAACCCATATTTTAATTTCTATTATAAGCATCCTTTCCCTCTCCTCTCCAAAACTCTGTTTTATATCCCTCTCTGCTCCCAGCACACATTTAATAAACACGTAGCCTGGGCGCACGGATAGGACTGCAATGCCTATGTAGGGTTACCTGCTGCATACATGGGAGGATGTGTATCAGAAACACAATTCATTTGTATTTTAATTCATGCTCCATTTATACTTTCTTGGCATTTTAAACAAGTTTTTTGAGACTACACTATAGTGTTCTTAAAAATGTGAAAACAAAGCTAGGCAAACAGTCTGGATGCTTGCCAACCTCAAAAGCCATTACTTAATGATTTTCAAGCATCTGACTGAGCTGATTGGGTGAGAGTTAGAGCCCTCCCTCTTTCTCTGCGGATGGTACACATGGGTACCCACGTGCAACTGCTGTCACAGAGTGACATGCGTATCCATGCACAGTGTCAAGCAGAAGAGAAATGCTTCAAGAACTATCTGAAGAAACAAAGAAATCTCTTCACATAAGAAAAAAATGGCTTTATCAATTTTTGATCAACTAAGTCCAAAAATGCATCAAGTATATTTGTGCTATTATATACTGTATTGTAAGAAGAATTAGTCCAAATCCAATTATGTCCCAGATAGCAGTTGAGATCAATAGTAAGGAGCATGGAGAAAAAAAATTTTTTTTCATTAAAAAAGAAAATGATAGGAGGCTTTGTAGAGGTAAAGAACGAAGTGTCCAAATAAAGAACAAATTTCTCTTTTTATGTTTCAGACAAACAATTTAGATGATCTAGTTGACTCTACTAAATGGAGAAAAACATCAAATGCCACAGAATGTTCATATGGTAAACATAAAATGCAATATTTTAATTCCTTCAGGAATTAAAAATCCAACCTAAAGACACAAATTGTCACAAAAATAGATTTTGTTAGTTCTGAAAACATTTGCTTCATTACTATCCACTGCAAATAAAATTTTCAATGGACTGAAATACATTCAATTTTTTTGAATGCAACAGAATTTCATTAAAGCAAAGCTTGTTGTTGAACAGATTTAGACACAAACAAGGAAAATCATGTCTCTTAAAATGGATTTCATTAAAAAAAAAACAACAACAGCAGCAGAATCCAACTTTTTTTTCCCCTCCACTCAGCTCCTCTGAAAAGGAGTTTTATGAGAAAATGAAGCCAGCCGAAGCAACTGGGTGTTGGTCTAGTGCAGTGATGGCAAATCTTTTAGAGACAAATGTTCTAAACTGCACCCCAAAATCCATTTATTTATCACAAAGTGCCAACACTGCAATTATACCTGAAAATAGAGGTTTTAGCTTAGAATTAACAACTCACACATTAACATCTTTTGTCTTAAAAGAAAAACAAGTAACACGCACCCCATAGGTTCTACCACACTGGTCTAGTGTAAGGGGAAGCCCTTGAAGGATTCAAGCCCTGAGAAGTGCAGCAGGGAAAGGAGGGGAAGCCAGTATCTACCCAGATGCTACCCTGTGTGTGGAAGGCCCCTCCACACGCTCATTGTCAGGCAAGATGAAAACTGACATTCACGAGTGCTTAACATTGAGGTCCTGCGCTGGGCTGCACCTTGGAGGACAAAGCCAAGCCAAAAGGCACAACTGTTGGGCACCCTTTTAAAACCAGCACTGCGACATCAGTGGAGGAATAGAGGCATTGGTTATCTCAGACCTGCACCATGGTAAATAAAAATTAGGCTTAAGGCAACTGAATCTAAGTTGAAGAACAAATTGTCAAAGGATATTAATTAGCAGGAGAGCGATACGGTGTACCAGAGCTGAGTCTACTCTCTATTACACAGGGCCTAAGTTGCTGGCAAAGTTGTTGAGCATCTCCTGACCTCAGTTTCCTTATCTGTAAACCAATGCTTATCACACAGCTCTGTTACAAGCATTAAGTGAGTTCCTAGGTAGGTGATATGTGATAAGGTAGCAGATTTTAGCAAGCAATGAATTCAGAATATCCAATAAATGTTCCCTTAAGCACACAGGTTGGGAAAAGAGGGAGAGAGCAGTCTTCCCACTGCAGAGGAATTCCCTCTGCCACCTCTGCTTGCTACCAAGGTAAGGTAGACTGGCTAACAAGACTGATGGTGTGTCAAGGACAGGAAAGCCCAAATATGTACACATACAACTTTTGGGGCCTAGGGTACACCTTGATTTGAGTACAGGTTAGGGTTAGCTTAGAATCATTTCAAAATTTATCTCATTAGTCTTCTCATCAATCTCTCAAAGCAGGGCCTGGATATTTGAATATTATTAACCCAGAGCCTAAATAGATGTTATGGTTCATACATATTATGTAAATATGAATATTTGCTCTCAAATTCTGTAGAATAAAGGTATGGCACAGTTAATATTTAATGTTCTATTTATAGATATGTATACAAAGAGAAAATATTTGAGGGCCCTCCCCTTACTGTGAAAGTAACACCATAACTAAACAATGCCACTTTCAAATACCCTTAGTGGCCTGAGAAATTATTCACACTCAGATTTAAACAGGTTTGGTATAACTGGCTGCAAGAGCAGCCAAGAATTAATGTATGATTGTAAGACATTAGACATTAACCACTAAAAAATAACATTTGCTTTGCATATTAGTGTTTATCAAAAATACACAAGTAATGCTCTACCAGGATAAAAAATATTTACATCGGCTGTCATCATTCTTTCCCAAACATTCTTTGCTATATAAAGGAGAATTAAGAAAATGTTGGTTCTTCCCCAGATGAATGATGAGCCATCACTCAGAAAAGAAGCATTCTCATAGTTGCATTAAAATTAGTGGGTGATGGATATTTTTATGATGTAATGATATAAATTAGGTACCTTTTAGAGCTACAGCAAATATTCCTATTTTTATTCTACTCACATTATTTATTTCAGGCACAAAAATAAATATTAGAGCTTAAGTCACATGAAGCATATCAAGTTTCCTAAAAGGTACCATTTAATGTATACAGTTACTAAAATCTAAAATTTTAAAATTAATTAAGCTAGGGAATATTAGATATTTTGATGAGTTTTATTTATATGTTTACTACTTAAGTTTTATATACACTAGAATTTTTTTTTGTTCTAGGTATATTACAGTTACCTGCTAAAGGTTGGAGGACTGTAACTCAGAGAACTTTTAATTCTGCTTTTAATTTTCACCCTTATACTATGATTTTGGTGGTTATTTCTCTAAAAAATGAAGAATGCTCCTCTTCCCATCAATTTGTTTCTTGAGGAAGACCCTAAGATTTTCCATACTCTTTGGAAGAACCATGGTAGGTGAGAAGTAAAACACTGGGTAATAAATTATTTAAGTTTTTAACAAAATTATTATTTTTTTAACAACAGATTCATATTCTCAATACATTTTGATAAGCTAAGTGTCGAGGGTATCCATGAAGATGTATATACCAACTGGCTGGCTACAGAAGCAGACATGAGACACCCCCCCCCCAAATTGGGAACTAGAGATAAATCAATATGAAAATAACCAAGTTATTTGCTGTGAAAGTAATGAGGCAATATCAAAGTGCTTTGTTCATCTTAGAGAAAAACTGATAAAAAGTGTACATGGGGCTGGTACTGTAAGGCAGAAAGAGAGACCATAACTACGAGCCAGGTTATTATCACTGAGATTACGTACTATAGACCTGAAGGAATTGAAGGTGCAGACAGCACCACTTCATTTAGAGCTAACAATTTAAAAAGACATTTCTGCCTCACTGAGCAGCACTGATTTCACCTTCAAAGTCCTCCAAGTGCTCATGTGTTCAGGGATCTGCCTGGTGTGGATGCCCTGGTCTCTGCCTCTTAGGAGCCTCTGGTGTGAACCTGATGACACCGAAGTACAGAGGCATGTACCTCACCTTTTCACCTTTAGGTACCGTTCAGACATATTAGAAAACCGAGAAGGGGTGAGTCTATTTCGCAGGCCAGAGAAAGTCTTGCAAGGCATGTTTATAGAAAGGGTGGGAATCAACGCCCTATTTGACCAGACAAGCAGGCCTTTGTGTAGGAGGGTGGGGCTGTCAGAGGCTGAATGAGGGATGGCTGCAGCTCAGCAGGCTCCTGGGAAAGCATTTCCAACTGCCCAGCACAGGAGTCAGCAATGAGGTGAAAAGTAATGAGCTTTACAGACCAGCAGGCGGGTGAGGTCACTGGGAGAAACCTAGGGCAACAGAGGAGGAGGGCCATGATTCTAATCCGTGGTGTTAGCTGCAGAAAAACCAAAGGTCACAGTCAGGCCAGTCCCTGCTTCACCAGGTTCTTGGCACAGAAATCCACCTATTGCTGTTCCTTCTTCTTTTATAAAGTGCAGCTGATATTATCTTGTCTGCCCTTTACTTGTGTCATGATCTTAAAGATCCACTGTTGAGCAACTATAATTCAAATAATAACACGTGAAATTAATTTAAATAATGTTGTTATATTTTGAATATCAAATGTTCCCCAAAAACTGATGTGTCAAAGAAGATCATGTGGATGGAAGGGCTTTGTATTTTTAGGGTGCCAGCATTAGATGCTCAGGGCTCCATCAGTATGAGAACAAACAGCCAGATGGTTCCTCCTCAGACCTTCACCCGAACAAAAAACACTAGCACCTTCCCGGTCAATTGTGCTAGCCTGCCGCACTTTCAGTTTTTGGTCTAGAAATGTGCCCAGGGTGTTCTGCTCTGTAAGTGGCCGTTCACCAATTCCAAGAATGTGCTGGTGGCTGGTGGTTTGACTGGGCCCAATTCAAATGGCCCTCTTGCTTCTCCAGAAAAATGCAGGATGGGTATAACTGTAGTAGAAGAAGGAACTCCACCATACTTCAAGCCTTATTTTCGTCATCATTGTTCTCTAAGGGATTTTTTTTCCCTTTTATCTTTAAAATTGTTCTTGGACATTAATGTCATTTCTATCCTTATCGCTCTTTGTATATATAACTTATATTTTGTTCATGAAAACAATGGTTAGCAGAAGAGTTAAAAAGAGGGGGGCATGGGTGTGGTTTTCTGTTGGACTTTTCAATGAAAGACAAGACGGTGGAGCCTTCCTGATAGGGAGAAATGCATTAGTCAAAAGGCTGAATCTGGAATACACAGTAATACTTTCCCCACTGGCTTTCTATTTACTCTCACAGATGAAGAAACTGATAGGTCCCCTGGCTAGGGTGCAACAGATCAATGTCAATAAAAATGATGATAATTGCTGGTCATGGGATATAGCCAAGACTGGGGCTCAGATCTGATGCTAGGCCAGTGATATTCAATAGAAATGCAATGCAAGCCACAGGCACAACCTTAAACTGTTATTCATACTCAAATAACAAATAATAAATGGGTGAAATTAATTTCAATTTGAATAATATTGTTTTGGTTTGAAATCTCAAATGTCCCCCAAAAGCTCATGTGTCAAAGATTTAGTCTTTGGGTTGGCAGCAATGTTAAAAGGTGGGGCTTTTGGGGTGTGACTGAATCATGAGGGTCTTGATCACATCAAGGGACTCACAGTTGAATCCTCTATTGGGAGGATGTGGAAACTCCAGGAGGTGGGGCCTGGATGGAGGAAAGAGGTCCCTGGGGGTGTGGCTTTGAAAGTGAAATCTTGTATTTTTCTCTCTGTATTTGTGTCTCTGTCTCTCTCTCCCTCCCTCTCTCCCACTCTCCCTTTCCCTCTCTTCACTTCCCTGGCTGCTGTGAGGTAAAAAGCTTTCCTTTGCTGTGACCTTCTGCCACAACACTTCTGCCTTACGTCAGAGCAGCACTAGAATCAGTCAACCATGGACTGAAGCCTTTGAAACTGTGAGCAAAAACAAACCTTTCTTCCTTTAAGTTGTTTTTCTCAGGTGTTTTGTCACAGTGACAGAAAGATGCATGACACAAACGTTTTATTTAACCTAATATACCAATACTATATTTTTAATATGTAATAAATATCAAAATTATTAGTGGGTATTTAATATTTTCACACTAAATACTTAAAATGGGATGTGTATTTTATGGCACATCTGAATTTGTATTACAGTTCCTAAGGCAGAATAGTCACCAGTGGCTAGCGACTTACTGGACACAGTAGTTCCTCAGGGCCCTAACTATTTTTGAATCTTTTTGGTGGTCTAATAAAGCTCAGGGGTGACTTCTTAGGATGATATGTTTACATGAATAAAATATATAAGATTATATAGATAATGAATTATTTCAAAATATAATAATAATTTTTTAAAGACACATAATTGTGGTACACTATACACCTACTTCTTTAGTAACACATTAAATGACATAATCTAGAGGCAGGTAAAATTATAAAAAATTTTAAATAAAATACTAAAAAGTATATATAATATTTCCACATACCTAAAGCAACTGTCACATTATGAATATATCTGTGGCTTCAACCGATAGTAAAGTTACAGGTACTACCAATATTGTAGTTTGTCACCTATATTTATAATTGAAGAAAATACTAATTTTTTTCAGTTGGAGGTTTATGAAAAGTGAACTGTAATGTTTTTGCATCTGAGTCCATGGATCCTCAACTCAACCCATGATGCTGATCTATCACATGGGCTTTCACCTCTGCACTCTGTTGTCCCCAAGATGCCACTCCTTCCAGAAGGCTCACCGTTTCAGGGGACACATGTAAAGATGGTAATAAATAACCACTGCACCTCTGAGAAGCTCCCCACACATTCCTTCAAATTTTCTTGATACTCTTTCTCTTCTTCTATTACTTGCTTTTCTTCTATCCCCATATACTCTTTAGATATTTAAAGGATAAAGACTAAATTTGTTCAACAAATGCTAACAATATGTATCACTAGACTTTCCTGAGAAATTCCAGCTACAAAAGTTGCCCCCAAATTGGTGCTTCAATATAGAACACCTGCTAATTACAACCTGCACAGTATATTAAGCACTCTCTGTGCTGGAGTACATATAAAATATTGTCCTCACAAATTAAATAAGCTTCTCAAAAGAACTTGTATGTATTGAAGTAATTTCAAATTGGTGAAAGATCTACTGGATTCACTTATGACCCTAATAGAAATTGTTGGTTATATACAGTAGAATAGTACTCTGGTCTCAATAACGTCTAATTTTTTAAAATTTGTCTGGCTTACTAGGTACATTGATTTATTATTATCATATTGATCATGTGAGAGTCTTTAACCACTATGGGGAGTGAGACTCTCCAGAAGCCTTTCTTAATGGTATCCAGAGCTGTAGCCCAGAGGTTATGCTTACAGGATGGACAAGAGTATTAGTTCATGGCCTATGCATGAGCTTTTCTGTTCTTACTCAGAAAAACTGCTACTTGTAATTAAAAGCAGCATCTGTTTGTTTTTTCTTCTTGGGAAACCTCCATCCCTCAAACCAGGAATATTCCAGACAGGAGCACAAGCAGGAAAACTGCTGGTTTCTCTGGGGATCTTGCCTACTGACTTGCATAGACTTGAGAACAGAGTGAAGAAGGTCAGTGACCAGGATTCTATACAGAATCTCAGGATCAACTCCTGATAGGGTTAGGGTCCGGTTTCACCAAAGAACCTGTTCCTTGAATATCAGAGTCTAAATGTATATTATCATCTTTATTAATATTATTTTAAAATGCCTATTTTTTATTATTCTCAAACTGTCTTTGGGAGTTACTAAAAAAAGACTCTCAAAATTTAAGACTGAGGAGGGGTGCAGGCTCAGGGGTAGAGCACTTGCCTAGCAAGCATGAATTTCTGGGTTGTTCCATCTCCAGCACAGCCAAATAAATAAATAAATAAATAAATAAATAGAAACATAATAATATTTAATTTTGCTTTGAGTTGTGGAATTTGGTAGGATGAAACCAGGACATTCTCCTAATGAAACAGAATAGAAAGAATATATTAGAGTGCATCAGGCACCAATAAAAGGTGAACACTGTTTCATGAAACTCCCATCATATAAATGTACACACATGCACAAATGCTATGTTGCAGTGCAATGCAAAGATACATTCTGATTTTATTGTACTGGAGATCAAACCCAGGGCCTCATGCAAGTGTTCTACTACTAAGCTATATTCTCAGCCCGTACGGTTTATTTCTTATTACAGGTTACCATTTTAAAACTCTGAAATCCCCTTCCCATTTGAACATTTTCTTATTTCACAATACCTATTATACATTTTGGTTCTTATTTATCCTTTGGGCTTCTCACACAAGAGAAATGAGGTAATATTTAAACATGTATGTCTGATTCATTTCACTTAAAAGTATGGTCCGAAGTCACCAATTTATTTTTTAAAAGTCTGAAAGCCCTTGGCTCTGGACTTGTCCATTTGCATCCTGCCTGCTTGCGGTGTTACTTCACCTCCACCTAGTGGCGAAGGCAACTTCCACGGGACTAAGGAAGCCTGCCACTTGTACAGCTGAGAGGCCAGCCATTACCTCTACTTCTTAAACATCTAGATATTGCACAGATAAACAGCAGCCAATTTGAACTTTAGGCAGGAAAGAATGATAAATTCCAGTCTGGGCACTAGAATATTTGTTGAAAGTTACTGAGTCATTCTAGAGCTGCCCGTTTATAAAATGCAAATATTTCCTACTTCAGGTTTACTAAGAAGATTAATGAAAGATGGACAAAGAAATGCATCTAGGACAGGTAGATGCTCACAAAAGCTTACTTTCTTTTTCTAATCCTTCCTGATTTCTAAAGATACTTGGCATGGAGTTTCAGACATCTTGTTCGGTGTCTGACATCTTGTTTGATGACTCTTCCCTGAGGGTTTCTCTGCTTTAGACTGCCATTAGAAGAAAGAAAAAGACTGTGGGTGTCCAGAAAAAACAAACAAACAAGGGTCTGGAATAATTACAGAAAGAAGAGGGCATAAGCATCAAAAAAGGAGGGGGGAGCAGAAACTCAATGTAATACAGGGCCAAAAGACAAAACCTTCAGGTATGTAACAGGAGTGAAAGAGAATGAAAGCAAAGTTCTAACAGACTTTCTAGTTATTACCAAAAAATGCTGCCTCCAAGTGAGAGAGAGAGGGTGGAGAGACACGCCAAGAAACACACAACAAAGTATTTGGAGTTTTTTCAAGTGAGCTTATATGAAAGATTCCAACTTCATACCATGTTCTATAAAAACTGGATGGAAGTCAGTCTGAATTGTGACAAGTAATTATAAAAAAAACACACAGAAAAGAGCTATGACAAGCCATGGACTTTTCAAATGATGAGGCAAAGAGTACAAGCAATATAAGAGGTAATAAACACAGAAGAAATGAAGGAACTATTATGAAATTAATCTGAAATAAAGTAGATTATAAAATTATCTGAGCAGAAAGCATTGCTCCTATGTCAGAATACTCAGGATTTACAGGAAATTCTATAAAGTGGTACAGTTTGGCATTTGAAAAACACAGGAAACAAAAACAGAACACTGTTATACATAGTAGTCCCACTTTATTTGGGGGGATGTGTTCCAAGACTCCCCTAAAATTAAGGGCAGTGCTAAATCCTCTACACTACTTGAACGTGTGTACTACAATGGTCTATCATGGACTACTGACTGACTAATGGGTGGGGTGCCCACATAGCCTGGATATTCCGGACAAAGGGGTAATTCATAACTGAGTAACATAACAGACATATTTCATCACACTACTCAGAACACCGTGCAACTTAAAACACATGATTTATTTCTGGAATTTTCTATGTAATATTTTTGGAACACAGTTGATTGTGGGTATTTAAAGCAACTGAAAGTTAGGAAACCAAAACCAAAGAGGAGACTTTTTAGGAATGCTGAGAGGCTCTATAGGGTAGATGATGAGTAGAAAAGAAAAACAGACAGAAACAAGGAAGCAGCCTCACAGGCCCAAAAGTAGGCCTGTCTCATTCTGCAGTCATGTCTGCCTTCCTCTATTCTTTCTGCTTCCTCCACTGATCCTGTTCTGGTCTCAGTGATAACCCTGCCTCCTAGACAGCATCAGACAGCAACTGCCATTTTTCTACCATCGAATCCATAGAGCCACTTTCCACTCTCTTCTGATATCATTTCTGCCATTTCCTAGGGACCTCACCCCCAGAAGTCCCTTGCATCCTAACCTTTCACTTTCTGTGAGGTCTTTCCTGATTTATGGAAACATACTCATGACCTCTCACCATGTAAGCAAAGAATAAACAAAACAAAGCTTCCTTTTATCCCACATTTCCTTCCAATTTCTGCCTCAATTTTACATACCACTTTCAGTCTCCCACCTGCTCCAGTCGACCTGGATGATTTCTTGGCAATAGCCTCCACCTAGCTGCTGGTTCATCTAAGTCCTTAACCTGGAACACTCTTCTTGAAGCTCTTGACCTCAGATTTCTTCTGTGACCTAATGTTTTCCTGATTTTCAAGGCTGGGCCTTGCCTACTTCTGCAGTACTGTCTTGCTCTTTCCCTGCCACCTACCTCCATCCGCCTTGCACTCTTCCACGAGGGTTTTAGCCAAGCTGTGCCATCTTCCCAGAGGCCCTTCCCTCTGTTCTTACCATGGCTAACTCCTGATTGTCCTTCCATCAGCCTAAGTATTACTTCCTTAAGGTTATGGATTTATACTGGAACCTTCCCTTGACTCCTGATCCAGTGTCACTCTGAAACTTTCTTATTATGTTCGATTTCTTTAATGGTGTTTTCACAATTTTTAGGTATGATCATATTGTATATTTTTCACTGTGCTATTATGCAGACCCCTTAGGACTATCAATTTCACTATGTAGACTCCAGTTTATTTTGGTTACCACTTTACTTCTTTTTCCTAGGTGAGCACAATGACCATAGTACAATGGACCGCTGTGTGGGTCAGTGAATGGACGAGCAAATACTCGTACCCACACCCGGAAGGTGGAGCGTGTCATTGACTTCACCATGGCTGCTTTCAGGCCTTTCATCTTCTCTGTGCAAACACTGTTCTTATTTTTCCAGGCTCTCAGATATCTGATGGAACAAAGTCCCATTTTGGCTAAGAGAAGCGCCATGGAGAATAAACTCTCAGTAAAGGGAGGCTAAAAGCCTAGGAAAATTAGCTGGAAGAAAACAGTCCAGATTTTCTCAGTATCTGATTTCTTACTTCCCTGACAGAATCTCCAGTCACAGCAGAGGTCATGGGCTGTTTCCCTAGCAGGGCCTTCCTGACCTGAAAACTGCAGGAGCTGGATGAGTGGAAGAAAGGTACAACACGGGAGGTATAGGAGAAAGGAAAACAAAAAGCAGCTCAGAAGATGGCATCAAATCCAGTAGACCTAGGAAGGGTGAGTCTTAACAGCTGTCACTGGGTTAAATCCACTTCTAATGTGCATGAAAATCTCAAACCAACCTATAAGGGATTTATGCCCAGTCTTCACTTGTGGGAGAAGTGGATGAGCTAAAACTCTTTCTGCATACTTCAAAATGCCTCTTAAGAAAGCCAGCTAGAACATCCACCCCATCACTTCCTGTATTGTAAAGGAAAGGTTTCTCAGTGCAGATATTTCATATTCATGACATTCAAAGCTGAGTTTTGGCTCTGCTAAAAACAGCTTGCATCAAAGCCATAATATTTCTAATTAGATCCTGAAACTCCACTTAAGAATGACTGGAGGCATTAGAAATTCCAATGGCAGATATCTAACTAGGTTTGACCAGAAGGTGGAAAAGTGTGTGGAAGGAAAGATGGACAAAGGATGGTTAATGGGTGCCGAGAAGCAGTCAGATAGGAAGAATAACTTACAGGTGTGTTCAACCTATGGCTGGTATGCTCCTTGCCTTTTTAAAAAATGTTATAATAAAAATATTTTTAAGAAGTACTATTGTTACTTATAGGCATTAGCTATACTATATAATTTATATGATACAAGACAATTCCTCTTCACTCTGTGTAGCCCAGTCAAGTCAAAATGTTGGACAAGCCTATCGTACATGAGAATAACTATGGTAGACAATATTAAGTTGAATATTTAGAAAAAGATACATAATAGGTAGAATTTTGAATACTCCCTACACAAAGAAACGATAAATGTGTAGGTGACAGATATGCCAATTACTCCAAACTGATAATCAGACATTGTATACATGTATTGAAATGTCCTATTGTACCTTACATGCATGTGGAATTAGGTGTCCAAGATAATATGCTGGGGATGTAGCTTAGTGGTAGAACACTTGCCCAGCATGTACAAGGCTCTATGTTTACTACCCAGTGCCACAAAAGTAAAAACAAACAAAAACCAAAATAATAATAATAACAAAATCTTCATTTGAAAATATTTGACCCTTATCCTTTAAAACAGCACTGCTAAGGACCTGCCTGTTGACCTTGGGAGGTGCAGGGCACTCCTGGCTGTTTTTGGTCACTCAGGCTGGGAGAAACAGCCTTAGGGACTTAGTGGTACCTTATTAAAAAAAAACAAAAAAGCAAAGCAAAGAAAAAAACCTCACCCCGGCTCCTTACAGTCATGTTTAAGAAGCACCTTTTTCATCTCCCTTCCCTAAACCCACTCATTCTCCAGTTCACTGACATTCCAGCTCTGGAGACTGAGTTTGTCATGACCACTGTGGAAGCTTCCAACCCACCACTTACTTGGTCTCCTGGCAGCACTTGGTATTACTGGGAGTCTAATATTTTGTTACTTTTACCTTGACTGGCTCCATTCTCTGCCTACCTTTGTGACTTTCAGTTTCAAAGTCTTGGGACCTTTCCACTGTCCCTCTTTTGTAATGGCAAGAGTAATCTAGAGCTCTACACTAGGGCTCTTTCCCTCTTGTAGATATACAGTATATGGCCTAGGATAGGTCATCCACAGTCGCCTGATGTTTTCCAAATTATTTTGTACCTCAGATCTCTTCATGGAGGTCCACACCCATATGGCATCTTTTTAGCATCCTATTGTCTGCCTTTATCTATCTTCCCAGGTACCTGAAATTCAACATGTCTAAGTCTAGCTCACTACTTTCTTTCCTTAGTTCCTACTTTCTCCTTTACTATCTAAATGAGATTACAATTTACTAATCCTCAGGTTAGCAACCCAGAGTTTCCTTCTTTCTACTCCCCAAATCAGCGAGCTCTGCCCTCTTAGCCACTTCCTGTGTCTTCTCATCCTCATTCCTGCTACCACTGTCTAATTAAGGTGCTTGTCACTGGCTGTCTACTCAGTGCAATAGTCTTCCTGGTCTCTCTGAATACCATAAAGCTGCCAGAGTGTTCGATGGTCCTGCATCACTCTTGGGATAAAGCTCAAACTTTGGTTGCCACATAAGGCCTCTTCCTCCTCCTTTAGCCTGTTGCAATTCTGTGCTTCACCATGGGACACTGTTTCCAGGGACTCCAAGGCATTGCCCTGTCCTATGCTACTATACTACATGGTATTTGCACTGTATACTTGGTTTTCGTTTTTATCTTAATTCCAACTCCAAGCCTCACCCATACTCTGAGAAGTGCTGACTTCCACAGATGAAGTGGAGTATCTTCTGAGCTCCAGCAGCACCTGCATATGGCCTTGGAAGGACTAACTCTATCCCTCCGCCCTTGTTCCTAAATTACCAGCATCTAGAGAAGCGGCTGACACACAACAGATTCTAAACATGCTGGTTGTATAAATAATTACTACCAATAATAACAATTTTAATGTAAGAATGTGGTTTATTTTTGTGGATAAACCCAGAGGCAAATGGTATGATAACGTCCCTTTCAATACATTTGATATGTAACATATATTCTTTTTGGTGTGTATCTGTCAAGTGTTTTCACTCTACAGAAACAAGTGAAAGGAAAATTGTTTCAAACAAACCAAAGATTAAAACATCACATGAAGGTATGAAATATCTTGTTTTCATTAAAATATCCAGTGTGAAAGATGTAGCTTCTAGAGATTAATTTTGAAATTTTTGCCATTATCACGAAATTTCCTTAAATCCCACACATCCACCAAGGTAACAGTTGCAGGATGTGGCCCATAAAATCTTATAATGCTCTCCAAATTCCTGTGAATGGCAGGCATGGTTTTACTGGAATATGCTTACCTAGATGATTATTCAAAAAGAAGCAGTTCTAACTCAGGACGACATTGGTACCTTACTCTTCTGAGGCTTTTTTCCCCCAAAATAGCTAAATAATCATGAAGGTCTGCAATGTCCCTGAATTTCACAGATGGAGAAACTGAGGCCTTAAAATAAGATAGTTATGATCAAAGGATGAGTCTAAACATTATTCCTGCTTCTGTAAATCTTCTGCTGAGGAACAACTCAAGTTTTATTGATGGCATCTTAGAATATCTAACCATGAAGCAGTTACAGTTTCACTCATTTGCACTGGAGTAGATGCTCTTGAACTGCAAGTCTGTAGTGCCCTCAGTGGTGCTTGATAAGCTCGTCAACAGCCAGGTCCTGCTGGGACTGCACAGGCCAAGTCCAGGGTCAGCTGTGCACTCCGCTCCTGCTTGACCTGCTGCGGGGAGCCCAACACACATAAATACTTGGAAGCACAGATGCATTTGCTTTGTGACTGAAACACTCCTAACATTTTTCAAGATGGGTGGTGCCTAGGAGCTCAGGTCAGACTAACCATGCCTGAAATAGAGCTGGCCTCAGGAGACAAACTCATCCTGATTTCACTTATTAAGTCCTCTGCCACCACAGCAAAGCTCCTGCATTTGTTAAATGTAGGCTTGGGGAAATCTGTAAACATTCAGAGTCCTTTCTCAGGTTTGAAACTATGTTTGGCCCTTACTCAACTCCTATGTTTTACCTGGGGGATGAAAATAATAGCATTTGTAGGATTGATTGCTAACAACAGATTACATAACAGACTACAAAAGGGTTTTATATCGGATGGACCATAAACTCACAATCTTACATTCACACTTCAAAATGTATGCCTCAACTTCTTTGCTTATTTTGTGAAACACATACTCATACTCATGGATTAACTTCTTAGCCAATTAAGAATCGAGTTGATAGAACAACAACAAAATACCCTTTGGAAAGGACTATGCTCTGTGTGGCATTTCAGAGTGGAGGCGGGATTAAGGATGTTTACTTTAAAGCCACTCCCTCTGCCCCACATGAAAACTTCCTTTTTCTTATCCCCATGGTTCGAAAAAGGCTCCAATCAGCCCCCTGTACGTCCTCAAATGCCTGCCCTAAGCGCCATCCCTGTCAGAGTTTATAAATATATCCAACACCCCACTTTCCGGTCAGAGGATACCAGGCTTCTGTAGCCATGGAGTTCTCTCCACATCCTTGTAATAAAAGCTACTTTTATATTTTTTCTTTCTTATTGCGCCAAAAACCTAACACCTTTTCACACGTATTTTTCATTTACAACAAGAAAAATGGGGCAAGTCTAGCAAAGAACAACCAGATTCTTTGTTAGACTTTCTTGAAACACGAGCAATGAAGAATAAGCACTGGCTCCAGGCCAGCTCAGGTTGTTTGCTATTCTTTGAGAAAGCTGAGTCTAGGGCCTTTGCACTAGTTTTTCCTGCTACGTAAACTCCCTCTCCCAAGATAGCCCCATGATTTGACACTTCTTTTTTTCTGCCTCTGCCTAACAATAAGATGTTCCTGACCATCACATCAGACTTAAGGTTTCATTCCCTATTATAACTTCCTTTCCCTGCTTCATTTTACTCAAAACATGCTTCACTCTCTGAATAATAGCTATTTATGTTTGTAGTTTGCCTCACCCCCACCAAAATACAAGATCTGCAAGGACAGCAATAGTGTCTGTTTCACTCCTTGCTGTAATTCTAGTACCCAGAAAATGTCTGCATGTGATAGGTGTTCAAGAAATACAAAGTGAATAGAGACATGAATAAATGACTTTTGTTGCAATTTGCTCTCTGTGTGTTGTGTAATGTAATGTGCCAAAATGGCATGTAAACAATGCCAAGTAATATCTACATAAACAAACACTTAAACTAGTACCTCTCTGTCCTTGAACCATGACAGGTGACAGTCCAGCTAAAATTAAAGGTCTGGTTTATCTCCAAAACCATTTCATTTTCTCCACTTGTCTCTGACATAGCTCTTGGATAGGTAATCTTGTGATGGTCAAGGCTGAATGATAATGCTCAATCCCTGGTTTTCTGAATTTGCTTAAACATTCCCTGCCCCAAACAGAGTCAGTTCAGTGGCCTGCTAGCCAGCCATCTAGTGTACCTTTTACCTAAACATTGGATGCAATTGCAAAAAACAAAAGCGTCACCTGTATGGGAGACCATGTTGAATCAGGGACAGTGATTACAGACTGGCCAGCAAACCAAGGATGACGGCAGAGGAGAGAAGGCACCTTAGAGCTTCTCTAGGCAAATTTGGCCCTGGACACATATCATTTCAGAATTCTAGAGTAGGTCTTTGTGGGCAGGTGAGGACCATTTAAAAGGAGCTGGTGGGCACTTTCTTTAAGGCCTAGGATGGTGAAAGGCATTCTGTTTAGCAAAGAGTATCCTTTCTGGTTAAACAACTTTTGTTTCCCCACACTACAGTGAAGCACTTTAAATGGACTTGACCTTTTAGAATCATCAGGCAGACAACTTGAAAGGCCTTTTGGTGATATATGTGAGACATCCAGAAGCACATTTAAGACTCAGCTTGTGATACAGAAAACTTAGCAGTGGGGGAGCTTTCATCTTTTTTTTTTTGTTTTTGAGTTCTGTTTTATATACAATGGCTACACCTTCAGCTATGTTTGGCTAGTAGATTCTATCATTATTTCTACTACACAGTGGTACTGTTCTGACTTGTTAAGGAATTTTAATTAATGATTTACATGAAGCCAGAAGTATCACATTAATCACTTTTAGGAATAAAGGGAAGGGGCACTAAATATAATAAAAGACTTCCAGAACTCTTAAGAATGTCTGGAGCAGGGTGGAATAAAAATATGTCAAATATAAAGTACAGTATTTTATTTCAGGATAAATGTTAAATTCTATACTTTGCCTCCATCAAAAAACTATCAAAAGGTGCCTCGTTTTGTTTATATGTTCATTCGCTTCATAAGACTACAATATATTTGTTAACTGATAGGCTTCAATTATATATTTTAAACTCCCAAAGAAACAGGGACAGTGTCTACTTGTCCTGCTGAATAGTAAATGCCTACGCCTAGCAAGAGACAGGTACTCAGAATATATTTGTTGAATAAGAAAAATAAATGAATGAATAAATTATGCAAAAATGGGACAAAAACTGAACTATCCCAAGTGTTTAAAAATTAGGATTTCTTAGGGGCTGGGGATTTAGCTCAGCGACATAAGTGCCTTCCAGGCAAGTGCAAGGTTGTGAGTTAGATCCCTGGTACAAAAACAAAATTAGGAATTCTTGTTGAATATAAATTTAACATTAGTCAACAATGCTTGGATTATGGAAGGTAATTTAGATGTCTAGAACATGGAATGGGACTGTCCTGACTAATTTCTCCCACGGAGTTATCCTTCTCTGTGTTTCAAGTGAGGAGGAATTTATGCTAGGCTGGCTTTGTCCCCTCAAATTCATACGCTGAAGTCTTAATCTCAGTATTCAGAATGTGGCTGTCTTTGGAGATGGGGCCATTAAAGACGTAAACAAGTTAGCACTAAGTCATTAGGGTAGGCCCTAATCCAATATGCCTGAAATCCTTATGAGAGGAGGAAATTAGGACACTAACAAGTGCAGAGAGACAACCTTGTGAAGACACAGGGAGAAAGTGACCTTCTATAGGCTGAGGAGAGAGACCTTAGAAAAAACCAGTCCTGCCAGCACACTGATCTTGGACTTCGATCATCCAGAGCTGTGAGGAAATAAATGACTGCTGTCGAAGCTACAGTCTGCGGTGCTCTCTTACAGCACTGCTAGAAACTTAGTGTACAACTAAGTGTGAGCAGCTTAAAGCAAAGTGACTTGAGAGCGCAATGAGAACTTTCTTCAAATGCCTACTCATTATGTAGAAGAAAATAAAAGGTAAAAGTTTCTCACAAAAGGAGAGATCTGAAAATGGAATGCTAAAGTAGTATATAATTTGCTTATGTATTGAATGTGTTACCTATTCTCATACACCCCTGGTTTGCTGTAAGCTCCTTAACATCAGGCACATAGCAGTTGTTCAGAGGGTTAATTTCTTTGGGGCAATGAGTTTCCTATCACAGGGTATACAGGCTGAAGTGGCACACATCCATTACGAGCATGTCATTGAGAAGCCTCTTGCAGATGGCACATGTCAGGCTACTTCAAGGTCCTTTCCCAATGTTGAAATTCTATTCATCTAATTTTTCTTCAACTAATGAATGAAATAGGCATTCCTCACAGAAAAGGTCCACATTAAAATAGGTGTTCTCCTCTGAGGATTCTGATCAAAGTATTGGGATCATACATCTATATTTTGTATTTTTTCAATCTGAATATACTATCCACCCATGTTCTTTCTAACACAAGAGAAAATAAATTTTAAGTAACGTTTATTATAAATTGTTTTCTTAAAATCCAGCTCTTTTCATTTTTTTAAATAATGAAGATAGATATTTCTTCTAGTTCCAGTTTGGTGTCTTATATCTGTTTAATTTAAATCATTAGCTCCAAGAGCAAGAGACTGTGGAGCCTTAATAAATGTCTAATGATGAATAATTAATAACATTAAAAATTATCATTATCTTCTTATCTTCCCAAGAGGAGCAGCAGATGGTGAATTCTGGCTGGGCCTATTTCTAGCTGTGCCTGTGGCTGCCCATAGTTCTTAAAAGAAGCCAGCATTCAAAGAACAGAGTGAAACTTGCAGGAATCTCATGAATTTTCCTGTTATTATTCCAAAGGTTTTTTTGGCACTGAGTCTGAGCCAGTAGATGAGTCTGTATACTTTGTCACAGCAACCCAGTCTTTAAAAACTCATCAGAAGATCTTAGGGATTTAAAAAAAAAAGTTTATCCTTGAATGTGAAAGAGTCAGAGGGACAGGGCCCCCTGATACTTCCACTCCATGGAAGAATGTGAGTACCAATATCAGTGCCAAGAGTTTAGACTTCATATAACTCAGAAATACCAAGCATGACAATGTTTAGGTAACTGAAAAGTGCAAACATCCTCCAAAAATACAATTTCTGCTTCATAATTTACATTGGCAGATATCTAACATTTGTCTGCCCCCACATACTTTATTTCTAACTTGTTAAAATTCTACTGTGTGCAAAGAACAATACTACATATGGATCCAAGACAGCAACTTCTGCAACCCAACATATGTATAGGTGTGCAGAACCTTTCTTCCTACTCTACCTGTACCCCAAAATATTTACTCTTATAGGGAATGCTATCAATCAGTGGAACCAAATACACTGTTACCATTGGTAGTAAATATATTTAAAAAAAAAATTGGTGATGAAATAGATGGTGAGAAATGAAAAACATGTCTAAAATCCCAGGAAGTAGTGATCAATATTAAAAGATAGACTCTGTTGAACAAATCCTAACAAAGTTCCTATGCACTCCTAAGCTCTCTGTGTGAATGAATGCACTGGGGAAAATGTAAGAAAAACAAAAGGGAGAAACTGTGAACAGCATATATGTTCCACGTTTCTCCTTGTTTTTGGACAGGTGGCTCGAGGTTATCATTTTACCCAGTAGTTTCAGAATTCTTGGATGAATCTTGTTTTACGATGTATTTGAAGGAAAGTGTCATCTTGCCACATTACAAAGGTTACAGTCAGTACAGGCCTGGTGCAACACCATTTGATTTGGATGAAGAAGATCTGAGATTAAGTTTAACCTCATCAACTAACCAACTGGAAACCCTAAGTCACTTACCTCCCCTGCTCTTCAGTTAATGCCCATGTAGAAACAGAACATTAACAACAAATTCCAGGAGGTCTATAAAAAGATAGAGACAGTATATGTGTATACTTTCTATACTTCACATTGTTAGTCTTTGTAGCTCCATAAATTTGGCATATTATTACTTTATTGATGAAGAAAATGAAGTTTAAAGAAAGCAAGTTCATTCATAATAAGGACATGTAACTTTTACAGCTTTCTTAGTTCCTTGTCTGAAAACAAACTGGACCTAAATTTAACACATATCTTAAATTTAAATAGCCTATCCTCATCCAACAGAAGACATGCATTGAGTATAGTTATAGTTTGTGTCTCGATGTCCCCCCAAAGCCTCATGTGGTCATGGTGGGAGGCTTTTCCAGAGGCAGCTGAATCTAGAATTTGTGATTGATTCATGGGTGGAAGTAACTAAGACAAGTCCTTCTATTGCTTTACAATGAACTATTTTATGTTTTTGCATTTAATCCACAGACATGTGTGTTTATGAATGAGGTATTACACCCCTTTAAAAGATGGGAAAACTGAAGTTCATTAAGCTATTGACTACAGTGGTATAGCTTCAGTAACTTTTGATTTCAACTCAAGCTTTACTTAGCACACAGCCTTGTTTATATGTTCATATCTATTATAAGCTTAATTAACTGGATAATGGCAATAAAAATCATAAAAAACAATAAAGTGAAAACATTTTCTCCTACATAATGATTTTTTATTTTAATTTTTTCTTATTTAATTCTTGCTTTGGGATATCTGCTTAACATGACTACTAAACAATATAAAATCTGACCATGAATATTTCATTTTTACTGATACAAATACATTAAAAAACAAACCTCTGAAAAGATTTTAAAAATAAACAATATGTAATTAACTTCAGGTTTTAAAAAGTTAATTCTGGTCAAAATGAAATAATCTTTCACTTGGTCTATACTCAGCCAAACAATTCCCCTTTAGGTAATCACTTCCTTCTCACCGTCACCCATGGCCATTGTTCCATGCCTCCCATCATGTTAAACGTCACCTCTCAACCTTTGTTATGTTCTTCTCACTGCACCTAGAATATGAGCTCCTCCCTAGGTCACTGAAATTCTATCCCTCACTTCACATGAAGGTCAAGTGTTACTGTCCCATGGCCTTCTGATTCCTAATGACTTCTCCAGTCCCTTACTGAATTTAATGGCATCATTATTTCAGATGGGACTTGTTTATTAGCTTTAATTTTTCTAAATATATAGTCTATATCTCAAAGTAGATGACATCCTGGGAATGGAGATTTTTATTAGTTTTCTATTACTGTATCCACGATGCGTTTGATATTTTTATAACCAGATTTTTTCAAATGAGAAAAATCCACAGATCTATAAATGTTGCTAACATCTCTTTCCATATGTTATACTTGAATAATATTAATAAAAAAATCAACATATAAAACCTGTTTCAAAAGAACATTGGTTGTTTTCTACATTTGAACAATTCAGCATTTAAATAGCTTAATAGTAACATCTAAACAATGAAGTCTGGTAAAAGTGGAATGTATTACTAATGAAAGTGACATTGGTTCCTCTAAAAATAGGGTAAAAGTTCCTGAGTCTTTATTCATTTGATAGGTGGCTTTAATTAGGTAGCACTAATTGCCTCTGGTGATCTTGGCTCTCAATAAGGGGGCCAATCCCAGTAGCAAGACAATAGTCATCATTTCATATGATGATAGCTATCATGTAGGTTTCTATAATCATCATACTTTAATAAAATAGAATTGTATTTATTACCACACACCTTCATTGTTCTATGAAAGTGATTCTCATTGGATAGGCTTTTTAACTGTGGGGTGTTTTTGGTCAACTAGTGATGGAAGCAACTGCTCCAGACATTTCATGGGCAGGAGGTAGAAATGCTTAATATCACCCCACAAATGTGGAGCTCTCCTGTACAGTGAAAGATTGTCTCATGTCCCACTTGACTTTCAACCCTCCTTCTCCATGTCTATATAGATGAAAAACACGTGTCTAATTTTCTAAGTCTGAAAACTGTTTTACATATAAAAAATCACTTTTTATATAAGATTAATATCTTCTAAATTTTCAAGGAATGCAAATATATAAGTTGAAGAAAGAACGGACTTTGTTTTGATACAGGTTTTAACAATAACTGATCTCCAGTTTGGAAAATTATAATGCTAAAGGCAATGCCACATGTGGCCCACATCTGTGTCAATGTGCCTTGGGTTGGCAGGGGCATGTTCACAGTGACTCTGCAGGAAGTGTGTGTATCCAACTGTCAGCATGTCAGTACAGAATGCAGTGCCCAAGTACTGATGTGTTGACATTCAGAGTAGTTTATCATGGATTACTGCCCTTACCTCTCTCTTTTATACTACAGATAGTTAGTTGCATATAATTATTCTTTTAAAAGTTATGTACAGGTGAGTTACACTTTTCAAATTTCATTTCAAGACTATAAATGAAAAGGGAGCAGGGTCTAATGGGTAGAAATTCTCTACCTAGGCTCTTCAAAGCAATTTAATGATAAAGCTCTTGAAGAAGCTACTAGAGTCAGCCTGAGAGGAATGAAAACATTCAATCAAGAGAGGAGTCACAGAGTAAGATGGTATAGTCATTCATTCCAGTAGACATACTTATTAAAAAAGGATAGCTGAAAAGGTGTAAAACAGATCCCTGAGCATCGTGAACATAGCTGAATACAAAAATACAATATGTAGGTTCTTGCAAGCAGGACTGCTGAGGACATTAAAGAGACTGAATCTGATGAGGAAGGGATGATTTTCAGAGCTACACCTGCTAGTGAGCCCCAGGCAGGTCATTCATGCAGAAAAGTGATTCAGGCTGAATTATAGTAACAAGGCAAGAACAAGCCAGTAACATTTATGGGAGCAATTCACTGAGAGGGGAGGGTGACAAAAGGATGACGATGGATTTTATGTCAATATCAAAGTTAAAGTCCTATTATTTATTTATTTATCTATAATTGTATCTTCTGGAGAAGTTTCATAATTCTATTTTAAAGCAATTTTCCATTAAGAAAAAATTGTATCATATAATAGTGAATAACTTTTTGTCTTAAATAAATGTTTACATATTGATTATATGGTACATAATTTTGAACTTTAGGATTAATATATGATGTGAACAGGGAAGTTTAAGCTGGAATTAAGTAAGGGTAAATTTGAGGCACTTTAAGACTAAGTAAAAATTCTGGCTAGGCCACAAAACTGACAAATTAATAATCTGCAAAAAGGTTGCAGCTCAAAGAATTATATTATTGGGAGGAAAAGGACAATGCTAACTCATAAAAAATGGTTCTTTGGTGTATCATCGGCCAAAGAAATGTTTTGTGTGAAGATTTAACCCTGGTTATTTTTGTAGTAGAAAGAGTCTCGTTTTTGAGGAAGCAATACAATTTTCATTTCTTCCTTTAAAGGGAAAACATTAAGATAGGTAATCCATTTTAATTGGTGGTAGCTTTGGTCTCTTATGGCATGGGTTTGGCTGCTTCTAACATGGACAGCATCCTGGTCTGCTTCCTGATCCTGAAGTGACACTTGACCTTCTCTGTTGCTGCCAGGTGGGGGCCACACAGCATGCAGAATCTATACAACTAGGCCACCCTGTCCCAGAGCTGCCATAACAGATGTTCAGGAGAAGAGATCTGATTTACTGTGCTCTCAAAGTGTTCTTAAAACTCCACCAAATAACCCACATTCTTGACTACTCTTAAGAAACAAAGGAGCCTACAAGGGAGAGCTTTTCATCATGCACAAATAAGGCAATCATCAGGGTCAGGAAGCATATTTTTCCCCGGCTTCTGCTCTTAAATCTATTGCAGTATGTGACTAACAAATTATGTCAAAATTCTCCCATATACTAGGCTGAGTGTGGACGTCGGCACTCTTGAGAATTGAGATAGTCAATTAAATGCCATCTTTGAGATAAGCAAGAAAGCTCTCCAGGTGTGGTTTGAATGGTAAACCCACCCCCTCCTTCCACAGGAAACACAAAGCCCAGAAAATTCCTGCCAGGAAGCAAAATACAACTAGATATTTTTAAAAGACTCTAAAACTATTTTTTCCTCAGAATACAACACGGTAATTACAAGAAAAAAATAGAATTTGGGCCTCATCTATTTATTGAGAGTTGAGTTATAAGTAATAATTACATTAACAATAATATCTGCTACAAGATAATGCCTGATAGTTTAACAACTGATATATGATTTCTTTCTGAATTCATAATATCCCTCAGGAGTTTTGAGCAGGGAAAAATCAGACTTATTTACCAGTTAGGAAACTGAGGCTTTGAAATGGGTAACTAAAGGAAGACACAGAGGTAAAAGCCTTTCTTGTTCTTGATGCCGGGTGTCGAACTCACAACCCTACACTTGCTTGGTGGGCACTTACGGCACTGGGCTAAATCTCCAGCCAAAAATCCTTCTTCTTACACAATTGAAAGCCCAGTGAGTTCCTAGAGAAATGGCAGACGTCACAACCACTCCTTTGTAAGCACTGGAAACACTCTCATCACCAGATACTTTTACTAAAAGCACACTGGCCATGCATACACAAGGCTGTCCAGGCACAGGGGCTGATTATAAATTATGTCAAAGAAAGGAAAAGGAGGACCCATCGATGACAGAATTTAACATCTTTTCAGGAGTTTGTCTTCTGGAACCACCTGAAGAGCAGTAAGTGCTCACACAAGGAACAGATCCCTAGCAAAGACAGGCGAGGGGCAGGGAAGGGTTGTTCACAGACCTTTATGTGGCAAGGCACACCTGTGACTGACTTCATGTCCTCCCCAGTCCTTGATTATTTGATTTAGTTACAACATTAGTTGCTTGGGTAAATTTAAAACTATTTGTTTTCTTGTTAATTCCTCATATTCTAATGACCCTCTTTAGTGCTGGCAGAATGCACCTAGGGCCTTCTTACTGAATCCCCAGGCCTTTAAATTTCTGAGGAATTTCTTGCTGAATTCCTCCAGTTGGACTGGAACTAGTGATCCTCCTCCCTCAGCCTCCCAGAGTGGAGACAGGTACAGGCAAAGGCCACCATGTGCAGCTTCTGACTCCCTTTTGAGGAAGTAGTAGAAAACTTGAGGCTGGGTGGGTACAGCTTACTTGTAGAGAGTGTTCCTCACATGCCTAAGGCCCTGCGTTTAATCCTAGAACTACTGAAAAAGAAAAGAAAAAGCTGTACTCCTCAACCAAGAATAATGTTAAGATTGACTTTTTTATGCATCATAGAAAGAAAAAAATGATCTTACTTATGATTCATCTTTTATTTTTAAAAATACAAGAATATCACATACATAAGTAGATGGAACTTAAGTGATTTCTGTAGAGAGATAATATGAATAAATAAAATATACTTTTAACTTGTGAAATTTACATTTTCTTCAGTGGCAATGGTTTACAAAGCTACATGCATTTACTTCCAGAGAATCCTGATAACTAGGGTCTAGGGCTGAAGGACCACGTAAGAGCACACATCCCCTCACACCACAGTTCACCTCCCCACCACAGTGACACCTAGAGATGTCACCGCTCCCTAAGCTCACATCCTACGTTTGTAGGAGAGAGCTCTTGACAGGGGCTGTCTTCTGCACTGTCGCTTACATTCTGTTAGCTACCAGTCTCAGTCCTGGACTCAGACCTTACACAGTAGCTCTGTCCCTGTCCTCACCTCCCGCTAAGTACCAGGCTATTTATAAACTTCATTTATTTGACCCAGTGAAGAACAACAGGAAACATGGTCTGGGTCCTGAGAGTCAAATTTTCCAGGGCCCTTCGCAACAAAGAGTCCACCACTTCCACACACCCTGAAACGTCTGCATGCCAAAACATTTTGGTTTTTGCTTTGGCTGGTGCCATCCAGCCTTTCTTGAGAGTGCAAAACCGCTCTGCTTAAACTGGCAGAGCAAAAATCACATCACTTCCTCACCAAAACACACTGGGTCATGTGGCCATGGGATCAAGGCAAAAGGAGTGTAAATTTGGATGAAGCATGGCAGGTCCCTCTGCTCCCCCACCCCACCCCACCCCACTTCCCACCATCACTGTGTCCACTCTGTGGAAGACTTGAGTCCTGCTGAATCACTCCTGGCTTCGAAAGCCCTCCAGGGTGGAGGAGCAGTGCATTCTAGAATCCAAAACTCAGGGGGGACTTGGGTCTCTCCAAATGAGGTCCCCAATAATCAAGGACACAGCCTTAGGAGTTTATCTTTTCTCCAGCTGTATAAGTGATGCCTAGTGGCAGCAGTTCATAAGCTCTCCAAAGGACAGGGAAGTTTGTAGTCACAGACCTAGATGAGGTAGTCCAGCCTGTGAGTCTTGCAGGAGAATGTCAGACTCCAAATCTATGCCATCTGTACCCAGGGCCACCTTCCTCGCTATGAGGAACATGGTTCCTGAAAAACTTTGTATTTATAGTGCATTTTTTATAGTTAGCATCATATACATCTGACAATCCTGTGAGCTTGTGGTGATTATATGGTTAAAATTACATCTTCATTAACTTTTTAGTCTCTAATTCTTTCACTTTCTCTTTACAAGTGAAGATGCAAGTTCTTGTCCCCTCAAAGATACCCTATCCTAAGTCTTGGAACCTCTGTATGATGAGGTGTTTCAGGATGTTAGGTGGCAAAAATTATCTTAAACCTTGGAGATTCTCAGGTAGATCTAATTACGTGAGCCCTAAAAAGCAGAGAGCTTTCTTTGGCTACACACCAGGTTCTGCAATCTGGCCCCGCTGGTCTGGAGACTGAAATGCCATCAGAAAAGGCAGCCGGGCAAGTCTTGCGGGGCTGACAGGGACTGAATTGTTTGTGTTTTCCCACTTCCAAATTCATAAGCTGAAGCCATAACGTATGTGATGGTATTTTGAGATGGCGCCTTTGAGAGGTCAACCAGAATTGGATGAAGTCACCAGGGTGAGTGCATAGTCTGATGAGATTAGTTCCCTTACAGCAGACACTAGAGAGTGCTCAAGTGCTTGCTCATCTTCCCCATCTCCCTCTGCTGCTCCTGCTCCAGCTCTTTCTCTCTCTCTTCTCCTGTGTGAAGAGACTAAGGGAGCCAACTGCAAGCAAGAAAGAGAGCCCTTGGCAGGCCGTACCCACTCATGCTGGCAATCTGATCACTCACCTCCAAACACCAGAACTGTGAGAAGACAATGTCTTATCATCTAAACCATAGTCTGTGGTACTGTTAAGGCAAGTGGGCAGAGGAGAGCCTAACTGCCAGCTAGTTAAAAAACAGGGACCTCAGTCCTTCAGGGATAAAAATCTAGATCCTGGCAATATTCTTAAGGAGCCTGGAAATAGTTTCTTTGCCAGAGCCTCAAGGTAAGAGCCCATCTTGTCTAAAATTCTGATTTGGCCTTGAGGGCTCTTAACCAGAGGATCATGCTTCAACCTGTGCCTGAATTCGTGACCCAAGGAAAACTATTGGATAAGAAGTGGGTGTGGGTCACAGTTGTAAATTAGTGGCAATCTGTCAAGCAGTAATTGAAAACCAGTATAGATTGTGATCAATTTTTGGTTTAGCCCCAAGTACAAGTCCTCATTATTATTTCACTTACACACACACACACACACACACACACACACACACAATCACTTTTTTAGTTTTATTAGTGAATGAGTACATAATATTTATATTCTTTGTGTAGAGTTGGTACATGTACATAACACAACTTCTTTCATTCCCTTTCCCTTCTGCCTCCATCTCTTGATGCCCTCCCATTTGAGAAAGTTCTATTTCCCTACTTCCTATTCTCTTTTATACTATTTTACATTATGCTGGTCTAAACTCTACCCTGAACTATTTGTCCCATTTCTCTCTTTCCTAGTTAGTCCAGTGCTTGCTCACTAACTTCATACCCTCTCATTATATTTTATATGGATTCTTCCTTGGCTTCTGTTCCCTAAATTGTTTATCCTTTTGTGTAATCCTGGGCAACTCTGTACCAGATTCAATTTCTTGATATCATAGCTCCAAATACTGCTTTCTAAATAATACTGACAGGAGTGAAATTCTAACCAGTCTAGAGTATAAAGAGGTTTTCACAAAAGTGGTTTATAAGACCAGATATATTATTACATTTTAGGAATTTTATTCCAACTTTTTTGGATAAGATACTCTTTCTCTATGAAACGGTCATTATGGTGGTAACAGGTGGTAGCACAAATGGTCACAAATTTATTCCTTAACAATGTGACCTTGAAGCTCCTTCTGTGAGGATAAAGGATCTACTTATCTACCTCTCACATCTGGGCTTGCTTGTGTCACGTGTTTAGACCAATGAAACTTAGCAAACATGAAATAAGGGCTTGCAGAGATGGTGAAACTTTTAGTGCTTTCAATGATATAAACAGCCCACTGTGGCACATGTGCCTTAGGCTCATTACCACTGGGCTAAGGCACTGGGATTCTTTCTTTTACTATGGGAATCCTTTGTGACAAGTGAACAAGCCCCAGCTGGCCTCTTGGGATTACAGACCCTGTAGAGACAGGCCCCATTAATCCTGGCTGCATAAACTGAGGGTGCAGGTATATGAGGAAGAATGTACCTGCTATCTGACTGTTCAGCCCTGGGTGAGTTCACAGAAACATGTCTCATTACGATTGAGCTGCTTTAAGCCTCTGCATTTGAGGTGATCCCTTATGCAGCAAGCTGATACAATAGAAAAAACTGGCTTACAGTATTTTTTTTTAATGCTCTTAGAAAACTAAAATGTGAGTAAACTCTTTACAAGTTGTTATGGTTTGAGTCTGGATATTTCCTCTAAAGCCTCATGCAGTCATAGAGGTGAATTTCTAGAGTTTGTGACTGATTCATGATCCAATGCTGGGATTATGGGTGTGAGAGCTACACCCACCCTAGGATGAGTAGCCCACATACAATATAAGGGAGGGAACAGGCTTGCCCTCTCTCTCACCCTTTTGTTTTTGCTGCTTTTGGTGTCTTTGGCCTCCATGAACAGTTTCCCCTCAACCATACCACTCTGTCTTGGAGTCAGCTGAGTAAAACCCCTTTTCCTTCCTTAACTTTGGATGTCAGGTATTTTATCGCAACAAGGAGAGAGAAGTAACTAGGACACAAGTATTTATAATTAACATGTAAGTAGCCCAGGGAGTTTTTAAGAATCTTTGAACTACTGCCTTAACCCTAAGGTCCAAATATATCTTTGTATTGTTCAAAAGGCTATGCAAATTGATCCACAGAGAATGATTTGCATGACCAATTATAGAGGAAGATTTTTCTGCTTGATAAATAATAGCTGGCTAGGTAAGGAGAACAAAGACAAATAGAGAGCTGAGTAAATAAATCTGTGTCTAGATAGGGTGAATGGCATGTTTCAGGGCAGGAGAGTTGAGGCTAAAGAATTTTTCTGCCAAGAGCACCAGGGACCTGTTGCAAAGCTTCACTAAGTAAGATCTATCTTCCTTGTTGCTTTCTGACTAGGACCCCCTCCTGGGACTTTGTTCTTTGAAATTCTTTTCTAGAATAATGTTTTACAAAGATTCTACTTAACATGCCTGCCCTCTTGATACCTGTCCTTCTAGATTCAATTTCTCTTAATATGCTACATAGCATTAGCGAACTGGAAGAAACACATGTTCTCTGGACAGTATCATGCCAGAGGATGAGACCTTATGGAGTGTTAGTGGCTGGAACAGTGTGAACCAGTCTGTACCCTCTGAGCAAGGGCACCGTGGTTGCTCCATTATGGATGGTACAGTGATAACAGAATTAGCTTAGGTACATATAAGTACCACTTTCATACAAAATGAATATCTTAGCTGTTTAATCATGTTTTCCTGATGCTTATTGGATCAATTTTTTTAAAATAAGTTGCCAATACTAAAGTTGAAACAACAGATTTTTAAAAAATACAGGAACAGACTGGCTATTTGGAGACCATGTATGTATGTATCAACCTTCCTGGTAGAAACTGCATCTGGAAAAGGTACTGAAAACATCTTAAGTATGTCAGTGAATTAGTAAAGAATAAACCATTTTTGAGCCTAAATTCTAAAAGAACTTGGAATTCACCAGGAGCTCAGAGGCCGTAGCTGACTTTCTTTTGGGAGGAACTGGTAAACTGTGAACTTCAGCTGTACTTTCCATGATCATTCAGAGTGCAAGTGAAAAGCCTAGAGATTGTCTCGTGCTAGACATTGGTCTAATAATAGTTCCTCTCCAGTCCTCGGTTTGAGAGCCCCTAGGAAGCCAGGTGCCCTAACCAAGTTGGCAGCCCCTCCCAACCTGAAGTAAAATACAAAGGAGACAAAAGGAGGAGAAAACTTATTTAGTATATAAAATATATTCACACCTTGAATATATATATAGTCACTCTAAGGTCACTGTAGTACTGCTCTAGACACACACACACACACACACACACCTTTTCTTAAATCATTAATTCAACATCATATGTAAGACTCCTCTTAACCAACCTGTAAGTCCCAGATATAAAGCCTTGACAAGGACAAGTGGGCAAGAAAAAAATCAAACTAGGCCCACCAAAGGAATGTTCACGTAGGCCATGGTGCCTGTGTTAGGCTCTTGTGGCCTGGTATCTGTTCAAAAACAGCCAATCAGGTTGTGATAAATTCCAGGGGGAGGGGTCCTATCTCCTAGTAAAGAAGGACAAAGACAATTCCCATGGGTATCCCCTCTTCAGGGCAGTTTTGTCTTCTTCTTTTTCCGTCTTATACAGTGTCTTCCCTTTTGTTTTTTTTTAAAGAAAAAAATTAAAACAGAAAGAGGGTAGAAATAATACAAAATTTCAAAAATAAAACAAAAAAAACCCCAAATAGTAACCAGTAAGAAATCACTAGTTTATAATTACATATTTTCCTCTTAGAAGTAGTTGTTCAAGTTACAAAAGTAAAGCCTACAAAGTGGACATTTAAACACTGAGACTGCAACCAGTTCTGTCCATCTATCCAACAAAAATTTAGTAATATGGTTATCAATCTTACACACTTAAATATACATGAAGTTATATCCTTTAGAATACTTTCTTTTCCTTTTTCTTTACAATAACTATAATCCATTCTTGTAAACTACTTAGAAGTTCTACACATGTATAAGTCTCTACATGTATACCTAGCCTTTCTGTATTAGAGGGAGAAACAAATCAAAAAAGTCAAAAATACAAATTCCTAGAGAAATACGAAATGAAAAGGACATATAAAACCACAATATTAGGTGATCTACGGTAGTTACTATGATGTCTCTTATTATTTTCAATAAAATTGTCTATATCGTCAAACAGTACAATTAAGCTAAGCATTGCATTACACTATTAATAAAAACTAAACATTGGAGACATTATAGGACTTCAAAAGCAGTTAATAATCAAACCAGAATGGGTATCATATTGAATTTGTCATCTTCAGAGTAGTTGCCTCTACCTTCAGACTTAATACTTTCAAGCATACCAGATTCAAATAAAATAAGTCAAGATAAAACAGCTATATAACCAATCTTCTCTGTCTTATCTCTGCTATGCTATTTTTCTATCATTGTTGTTTGTTTACTTTTCTCCTTCATTCCATTGTCTGCCCCTTTCTTTGAGGCCTTTCTGCCATTGTTCCTGGAATCCTGGTGATTTTCTTCTCTCCCTCTAAAATGTCCTTCAATATTCTTTGTAGGGTTGGATTGGTGGTTACGAACTCCCCTAGTTCCTCTTTGTCATGGAAATAACTTGTCTCTCCATTAATTTTGACAGACGGTTTTGTGAACTTCAGATAAATGAAGCATACAGAACTCCAGCCAGCTACAACTGAAACAGATCTACACCCAGACATATAATAATCAGGATCCCAGAAATCCATCACACGAACAGAATATTAAAAGTCGTCAGAGAAAAGAAACAGATTACCTATAAAGGAAAACTCATCAAAATCACAGTGGACTTCTCAATGCAAACCATCAAATCAAGAAGAGCTTGGAGCAAAATATTCCAAGCCCTGAAAGAAAATAACCTCCAACCCAGATTGATATACCCTGCAAAACTGTTTCCCTTTTTAAAAACTCCGCATCTTTAATTGATTACTGATGCTGAGTTTATGATCCAGCTGGCTGCTCCTCTCTGCAGAACAGCAATGGTACTCACCTGGATGCAACAATGACAACAGCCGGCCCAAGTGGGAACTACTGAAATGTTCGTCAACAGAAATACACAAGCAAAACAGGGTATACACATATAATGGGATTCCATGCACCCTTAGAAAGGAAAGAAATTCTGACATATGTACCAAATAGATGAATTCTGAGGACATTATGTGAAGTCATATATAGAGACATCCTGCACTGTATGATTCCACTTATATGAGGTATTTAGAAGAAGCAAATTCATGAACTCTAGGAGCCGGTAAAATCAGCATAACTAATTAGATCACAGGCAGAGTGTCATAGAGAAAGGGTAATCTACATTCCACTACTTTGTGGTGTTTGCCAAAGCTCCACATTACATTTTTGCTCTTGTCCAGGCAATAAACCTAAAACGAAGTACTTTCCTCTCATGATAAGCATGTTACAAGTGCAAATACCACTACAGAAAGAGAAAACTGTGGGACAGTAATGAAAATCACATCACAATAGAATTTAAATTAAGATATACTTCATTATGCTTCTATTTTTCAAAATAAATAACCTATTAATATGCTATATGAGAAAATACTTATATACTAAATGGATCAATTTGAGAGGTATTCAGCATCTCCTCCAGTGACGTCTTTACTTTTTGGTGAAAAAGTCATTTTTGCCTGCCTAGGTTTTATCTCTTTGGAACATCAAAGTTCTAACCTTCATTCTCCTTATATAATTATTATTCTAGTTGCATACAGTTCAATGTATTGTTCCTCCTTTGGCACCTACACTGTAACAGAAAAAAACATCAAGTTCATAGTTTACCCTCTGATTTTTCTTAAGTTAGCACATACATGCTACTTATGGCTGAATTACCTCTCCTGTGACATGCAGCCTTCATAACTATAGATGCAGTGGACAGAGAAAGGTTATTAGGTTTTTAGTCACTGTGTCTAAAAGAATGCATAAGCCATAATAGCAGATTAGGAATACTTTGAACTATTCCAAAGTTTAAGCAAACAGAGTTGAATACAAAAAGATTTTAAACATCTTTAAGTCGCCCTTGAATCAATCTGTCGTTGGTCACATGGGATGACACTATACATGTCATAGACTAGGCAGCCTATGAATAACAGAAATTTATTTCTTACACATTGGAGGCTACAAATCCAGCATCTAGACACTGGCAAACTGAGTGTAAGGTGAAGTTCTCTTTGAGTTCACACACAACTGACATTTTCCTGTGTCTTTACTGGGCAGAAGGAGTCACAGATTTCCCTAGGGTCTCTCTAACTAGGAATCCCATTTCCCAAAGGCTTCACCTCCTAATATTTTCACACTAGAGCTTAGGTTTCCACATGTACATTTGGAAGGAAGGCAATCAGTCTATAGCACTCAAGTGATTATCACTACTGAAAGCTTTCTCTCTTGGGGAAATGTTTTCGTAGTTTTTTTCAGGGATTTCTTGGGTCCATGACCTCATCTTTGTGTTTCTAGGATCAAGCATGTGACCGGTCTGTTTGCTGAATATCTGTTGGGTAAATAAATGAATAAATCAGGCTAAGAAATGACAAAATGATTAATTACTTGATAAAATGTAAGAGATGAGATTATGAGTGCAGATTTGGAGCTTTACGTACACAGCATGGAATTCCAGTGAAGTGGTTTGAGACTGTTTCTAGAGGCAGCGGAGAGCCATGGATGGTATCAGTAGGATCATAAATATGCATTGCTCCATGTCACCTGAAGGTTCAGGATACACACATCCAACTCAGTAGTAGCTCTTGTGCCTATGGTTCCTTACTGGTCTCAGGTGTTGCCTTTCCTTCCCTTGGATCCCACGTTGGCCAGACTGAGCAGCATTGAGCCCTCATTTTATTTTTCCAGTGATATGAAGTTCATAGTATAAAAGTAACCATTTTAAAGTAGCCAATTCCTATCAGCCTTTCTGAAGTCATTACCACCCTACAATGCCGCTATTGGGCACAGGCCACTCTGCTCTCTACATGGAAGTCAAGTCTTATCTATTCTCCTTTCTGCCTAGATTACTGAGGTATTTTGAATAAAGACCTGCACGGCATTTCCATCTCTTTGCCTGAAGTTGGCCTTGTTTGGACCCCAAGGTGAAAGCTGTACTACCAGCCTTTCTCTAAGCCCAAGCCTGTCTCCTGGGAGGTCCTGCTTCCCAGGCCAGATCTACAAACACTTGGCATTCACCTAGTCCAGAACCTGAGGCTTTGTCCCCTTTCTCCTCAGGGGGATTAACAGTGGGGCACATCATTTTCCTTTTGTTCCCACTCAACCCTCCATCCAAACCAAAAACTTCTGTTACCTTTTGACAGCTCATCATAAATAATACTGAGTCTGCCAGGTGTGGTGGTACATACTTATAATCTCAGCATTTGGGAGGCTGAGGCAGGAGGATCACTATGAGTTCCAGACCACCCTAGGCTATGTAAGTGGGTAGAAGGCCAGCCTGCACTACATAGTAAGAACTTGTCTCAAAACAACAAACAAACAAAAACAAACAAAAAGCCCTGAGCCTTTAGCGCTTCCCTATCCATGTATTTTAGTTTTTAGAAAGAAGGACTCATTGTTCACAAGTCATAATCCTTCCTCCTGATTTAATCCATCCTCTTTATTCCATGAAAAAGACTGAGAGCAGGGCCCCTTGCTGCACTGGACATAAACATGTGTACACAGACCACAGAAATGCCTATTACTCAGTCTGTGGGCCAAGCTCCCAGTCTGCACTACTAGTTTTATGTAAACACTTCAGATCATTTCTTGAGAACATTTTGCTAGGGACAGGGTATTGAGCACACAAATATTTGAGTAGAAAATATTTCCCCTTCATTAAGGGAAACTGTACAATAGGGAAGACAGTGATCTCAATCTGGCACAAAGCAGCCCTGAGGGTGTGCGAGTCCATGTTCCTTGCAAGCTGAGGATCCATTAAATGTCTGTGTTAAAGAGAAGGATGCTGCACTCAGTATATTATCTACATTCCCTAAGTTCAAAAGAGTAAGACCACATGGAAAGACAAAAGGAGCTGTATCACTGTTCCACAATGCTATGCCCAAAATGTCTGCACAATCTGAATAAGAGATAAACAAGAACTTAATAAGGTGTTTGGTTTCTTGCTTCACAGATGGCATCTCAAGTGACATCTCTAATTCACCAAAATCTTCATCCTCCTGCAGGGACAGTCAGCCTGCATCTAGAGGCCAACAGCCATTTCTTAGCTGTAGGTACAAGTGACATATCTGGGAAATATTTCCTTCATAAGGGCCATTTGCATAGTTTGAGGGGATGCTAACTTCAGTCTACTGTCAAAAGTTACTTGCTTAATATAATTAGTCAAATTTAGTACTGTGCCAAGTAATCATGTAGAAAAAAATCAGATTTGGAGCTTTTAAAAGCACTTCATCTGGATGTGGAAAGAATGTGCCCTTCAGAGAAGAAGGTGCTGGCAGGCAAGCAGCCTCGGGAATGTGGTCCAGTGCAGACTTGCTGACACACTTCATGTGCGATGCCTGTTTGCTCAGGTGCCCTCTTGCACTGCACACATCCCACCTGGCCACCTGGCCAGAAGGATCTTTACTCATAACTAAAAAAGCAACAAACCAGCCCTTTGCCTTCATTCAGTAACTGCTGGATCCTCCTCTCTCCCCACAGCTTTCTCCTATGTTTGTTATTTTACAATGTGTTTTCAGAGTCTTAAAATAAATTGAAGCAAGTCAAAAGTGAAGAAATAATCCAAGTATTAAAGAGCCTCACCCATAGAGGGGCAAAAACTCAGACTATAATTACTGTACTCCATTACTTTTCAGTTGAAATTTTTTAAAAAAATGATGGTCTTTGTCCTTTACCCTGTAGATAACATCTTTCATTTAAACATCCCATGATCACAAGAGGAGGTCTCAGTTCCATTTAAAACATCTTACCACTTACACAATGAAACTTCTTTGTTCACTTATTTCCCTAAACATGTCATACACACTATTATGTATAACAAAATTCCTTTTATTTTTGCTGAGGACAGGTTAGGCGTTGAGAGTTTTCTTGTACATGCTGAAAGATACAGGCAGATTTTCATATATCCACTAGTCTGTAAGTTCTGAATTTTGACACATTGGTGGGGATTGCAAAAATCATTTTCATCCATTAAAAAATCCTTGCTTTGGATGTCAGAAATTAAATATAAATTCCTTTCTATACTTTACATTTATGTTGAAACAAACCTAACCTTTTGTGAAACAGAAGTGCTCTTTGAGGAATAGGGAGAGACTGGGCTTAAAGGAAATGCAGAAGAGAATCCTACTAAAATGAACCTTATTATTCATACATGACGATTTGTAGGTTGCTTCCTCTTGCTCTTCTACTCTGCACTTGCTGCATATCCACCACATGCCAGGCATGCTTTGTGTCCTCACTGAGTCTGACCTGTACTACTCAGTGTGGTAGCCACCAAGTCACATGTGACTCCCAAGCACCTGAACTATGCTATTCAACACATGCATCAGGTTTCAAAGACTAAGTCTAAAGAAAAAAGTATAAATTACCTCATCAATAATGTTTATATTAATCATGTTAAAATGGTAATAGACATGTCAGTTTACAAAGAACATATTAAGATTAGTTTGCCTGTTTCCATTTTATTTTATTGTGGTTATTAAGATCTTAAGTGATACATGTAATTTGCATTACGTTTCTAAAGGATCTGGTGGTCTGAGGGTGAACACCATTAGATGGCGTAAGTAGTGACAGAAGTAGCCATGGGGCATCACGGGAACAGGAGAAGGGTTCCCTCCCATCTCAACCCAGACAGGGCAGGTTTTTGGAGAGATGATGTCTTTCTATTAATAAACAACTCCTAGAGAGGTGACACTTTGGTTTGGAAGAGTGATTAGAAGGTAGGCAAATGGAGTGGGAACAGAAAAGGCCTTCCAGATAGTGCACTACATATTAACAGTTCAGTACTTGCCAGGAAACACACATTCCAAACATGAACATTTTATAGACATGGAGAGGAGATATAGCATGGAGAATGAAGGAAACTTAAAGTACTCAGAGTTTCTAGTCAGAAGTTAGTGGCAAGAAAGGAGACAGGGGAGGCAGAAGAATCTCCATGAGTCGCCCTTTGATAACTCAGAAGAATCAATGGGTGCAATATGTAATTATGACAATGGGAAGAAGTGATAAATTCCAAGAAAAGGGGAAAAAGCATTTTTAACTGCAAAATTATAGCATGGATTCTATCATTTGTTCATGTTACAAAACAAATAGCTTTTAAGTACTTTGAATCAGTAATCATTAAGAATCTGTGTATTAACTATATCAACTAGTTCTCATATCTTGGTAGGACTGCCAGATTAAAAGAGCAGGGGAATGTAACAAGGAAATTCACAAACATCTTTCATTAAATTCTCATAGATAAACTAGGAAAACTAGATCTGTTACTTCAGGGGATCAATAATCATACAAAGGAGTATGTACCTTGCCTACTTTTAGTACTTTCTCTCAGTAAAGACATATGTATTAAATGAATGAATGCATGAATGATTAACCTTTACTAATTTCCCCAGGCAGTTCATGTCCCATCCTATGTTTTAGAGCACTGAGTTCATATGTGTATCACATGTCATATTGTAATTATTTTTTATGTGCCTGTCACTCCCACTAGAATAACATAAATACTCCAGCCAGACACTTACTCATCTTTTGTCTAATACTGAACTTGAACTAGAATAGTGATTATTAGTGTGTGTGATTTAAAGACAAAAAAATAACACAGAACACATATTCTCAAAGATCAGAACAGTCGAGAAGTGGTAAGCTGTCTTTACAACATTAACACAACAAGTAAAACAAGACATAGTCTTCATCCAGATGAACATGATGAAGAGTCTCCCTGTTATTCCGGCAGTGTCTGGACCACATCCAGAGTGGCTGTCCCATTTTAAGAGTACCTTTGAGGCAGGATGACAGAGTGTGGTTAAAACTGGTTGGAAAAGGAGGTGTGAGGAAACCCCCAGACACACATGCAGAACCATTTCAAAGCGTGGCAATAAATGCTCTTCCTGTGAGAACTCTAGCAAGTTTTTGGTAATATTACCTGGATGTGACTAGTATGGCAAATATAAAAAAGGAACAGTCACCATAAGCACTCCCTTTTATGTCTCTTCTATGCTGTTGTAGGGTATATTTGTATTTTTATTTTTTCCTCTTTTTTTCTTACTTTCACTTGGTCTAACTTGCTATGCAGAACCCTTCCCCCCATATTCTTATGATTTCCCCCTTACCCTTCTGCTTTTTCCTACCTTTAATAAATGTAAAACTTTGCCACTATTTATACTTGCTTTTGTTCAATATTTTATTCAGGATGGAGGCTAGAAATCATCTCTAGTAGGCAACTCAAGCACCCCAAAACCCAGTAAGACCTTGAGAGACTGAGCCTCGAAATAGTGAAAATCATGGAAATGAGCTTTCTAAAGAATGATTTTAAAACAAGAGATGTTTAGATTGGGAAGATACATTTTGAAGGACCAGGACCAGTTTCTTCAAGTATTTGCCAAGACTGTGACAGTGGAGAAAGGCTGGACTTATTTCGCAAGCCTTCAGAGCACAGAACTCGCAAAGATGGTACAGGTAGGTGAGTGTGGTTGGACTATAAGGAAGAGTTCTAACAATTACAGTTGCTCACTCACAGAAAAGAGTGAGAAAAGACAGAAGCTCTTTGTGTCAGAAAATTTCCATAAGAAATCAAAGAATCATTTCATAATCCAACAAATGTACTGGGACGTTCTGGAGGGTGTTCTTGTGTTGAAGAAAGACTGCTGAGGCAACTACCTAATTTCTTCTAACGTGTGGCTTCTTCTGCATGATCCTTGCTGATGTATGATTTTATTATTGTCCTCAATTTATACGCTAAAAATGGACAATTTCCATTACAGGCAGTGTATTTTCTGTCTTAAAATTCACTTTCATTTTTGTTCTGGCTGAGCTACATGGGTCTAACTCTATCCTGTGTTTAACTGTCAGTAGGCAGGTTGGCCCTTGATGACAGCCTTTCACAAGTCAATGTTGATTTACTCATATTCAAGGGCTCTTATTTTTATGGTTAAACTATATAATGAAGTTTTCTTTTCAGAAAAACATGGTGTTAATGCCATCCTTCACTGTATGTCCATCTAGAATTTCTTTTTCTGCTTTCCTCTTCATGTCTAGCTGCTCTGTAAGAAAATTTCACATCTCCAGAATCTTGGTACCAGGCAGTCAAATACCTTAAGAGTAGGCCATTAAGAATATAACTGTGTATGAGTAAACCAACTCTGCACGTAATTTGTTAAACACTATATTCTATCTGTAATTTTTATATCCTTGTAAATACAATGGCTTTCAGAGCTATTTTTCTTTTATACAGAATGGTTTCCAAATGTAGCTGGCTTCCTGACATTTGCCTTACAAATATCCATTTATGAAAACAGAAATAAATTGCAAATATCATTTTCTAAAGAAACTAGATGGAGGATAAAGAAACCAGTAACTATATTTCAGTGATTAACTGGAATATGAGGCAAAATAAAACCATTCATTACTAAGGAAATAAGTAAGGAGTTAAGATGGGAATGCAGTTTATTGTTAATGACGGCTTTAAAGGTTAGCAGGTTTAAGATGTTCCAGTTTCAGGAACACAACAGGACAAAGAGCTACCTCCTGTGTGGTCTCATGATACCTGGGTGACCTCTCCAGAAGCAGGGTTGCCATGTGCCTATTCCTAGGCACTGTGTTCTTCACCAATTTGCAAACCCAGTCCTAGCTGTCTACAGGGCTCAGAACACTGCAGACAGTTAATGCTAGTTGAATGTATATATGAATGAATAAATGCCAGGTGGGAAGACTGCAATATCAACAATAGATGGCCCTGGTAGTTAAACTGGATCACAGATGATAAAAAGTTAAAACTGAGCTGAGCACAGTGGCACACATGACTGTAACTGTTGTATTCTGGAGGTTGAGGCAGGAGGATTTGTACAAGCTCACGACCAGCCTGGGTTATGCAGTCTGAGACCAGACAAGACTAGAGGATTAGATTCTAGGTTTCCCATCTCTTGGAGCCACTTTAATTTTTCATCTTTTCTCCAAAAGAGAACCCATTAAAACTGCTGCTTGACAAGGAGTGTACAGATTGGCCTTTCTCCCAAACTGAGTCCTTGAACACATTTTTAGATCTTTCAGTATCTTTTTTTAAGGATTATCCTACCATATGGTTCCTTTAAAATACCTTTCATTTTCCATCAGAATCAGTTTTCTCAAGCTTACAGTCATTCCTCAGTGTTTTCTAGTGGAGAAACAGAATTGCCCAGTACTATTTTTAAAATTAAGCTGTTGTAGTGGCACATGCCTGTAATTATAGTGCTACTGGGAGGCTGAGGCAGGAGGATCACAAATCTGAGCAATTTAATGACTAAATGAGACCCTGTCTCAAAATGCCTAAAGATGTAGGTCAGTGGGAAAGCCCCTGGTTCAACTGTGAGTACCCACCTCCCCCACACACAAAGCGTGGACTAAAACTGAATGGAGATCTCAGTGCCAGGAAAGGGGATGACAGAGGCTTTGTCCAGAGTTCTGGAGCCCTGAACATGTGGGTGTTACGTCATGCACTCCTAGAGGACATTCAGGCTAACAGTCTCATGGCTATGAATCAGTTAAGGGTGGCAGAGTTCAGCGATGGCATTATCGCCTCAAATCTCACAACAACACATTCTTTTCATCAAGAATAATGCTAAATTATTCAGCTTTGGTCTTCATTTTGGCTAAAAGCTACTGTTCATTTCAAGGTTACTGGTCTTTAAGTAAACATGTAGGTTGCAGCAAAACATTAGACACACTGGAAAACGCAGTAGGTGCAACTTGGCCCAGGGCAGAGTCTCATGCCAGGTTTTCTAAAATGCACAATGATTACATTAGAGCAGAATGTTCTGGGGGAGGCTTTACTTAGCTAGGATTTCTAGTTTCATCTTTCCAATAGTCAGGGTTCAACTACAAAGTAAATTACTTGTAACTAAAAACTCAGATGTGAACTTCGTTAAGGAGCAGTAAGAGCAAAAGGAAGTTTGTTAAGACACAAAAGATACCCATTATTAAGGAAAAGATGCAAATTTGATAAAACTATCATGACCACTTATAGTTTTACTTCAAGATCATACATGTCTCTTTTAGAAAATATGCAGTCACTTTGGGAATTATTCTTTTTGAATGAAGTAATGAAAGCTTTTTATTTTATTTTTTTGTTGTTGTTTGAGACAGGGTCTTACTATATAGCCCAGGCTGGCCTCAAACTTGTGTCGATTCTCTTGCCTCAGACTCCCAAGTGCTGAGATTACAGGCATGTGCCACCATGCCTGGTTAATGAAAGTTATTTTTACAATAAAAGTGTTATATTTTACACGGGGCAACCTGCTTGGGACTCCTTTTGTCTCTCTTAACCTCTGTTGTTCTTAAAATTCATTCTTCAATTTTAGAGAACACGAACTCGCCGAGATAGTAGGTCGGGAGTCTCATTCCCCTATATCATTTGGAGGTCTTCGACCAAGATCACTGGATGGAGGTGAGATTTTGCTTTTGCTTCATAGACTCTAGACTGGGACTCATTTAGGTAATGAATTTTTATGCTTCAAATTTTGCTTTGTCTTTGCCAGTTGTTTATAACTATTTGTGATAATTGCTTGTTATTTACCCATTGTTTTATTTTGTCTCAGATAGTTTTCTGAAAATAATGTGAATCTAAGTTAAAACATACAACATTTATAATGTTATGATATTTCTTTAATGGTATATTATTATTATTTTGTTCTTGTACAAGTTAAATTTAAATTGGTTGCTAAAGTTACTGGTACTCCTTGCTTGACTGTATTTAGATAATAGTACTAGAGAAAAACATTAGAACACCTCTGATAGGCTTTAATGTAAACTTCTGTAGAATGGCTCTCTTAAATGGAAATCTAGCTCAGACTTAGAAAATATACGTGCCTACAATAAAAACTGGGACTCCTTCCACCATGTAAGCAGCACTAGGCTGGTGGTCGGTCTTAAGACTTGGAGGACAGGTTTCACTGGGACAGACTGCTCTTATCCTCCTCTGTACTCTAGAGGAAATGTCAAGCCTTTTCTGCTTCAGTTTCTCAACTTTGACTTTACTTCTACTCATTTCCCACTTTCTACTTTTCTTATAGGGGTACATGAAGCCAGAAAAACTCTAGACTATTCAAACCTTTAGCTTCCTAGTTAAGCCCATAAAAAATGAGCATTTTACTAACACTGAAGACAAGGAAATCATCTTAGATAAAGGACACATATGCCAACTCTGCGTCAGATGAGACATCATCAGAATTGTGCCTGTCCAGGAAAACATACATAAGAGCCATGTCCCGGCTCAGCATTCTGGGCAAATCTCCTTTGGAGATTAAACCTGAGACACAGTGGGGGAGAACTGGCTTCCTGTGACAGTGGAAGAAGTTATCCTCAAGCAGCACACGTAGGGGACCTAAACACATTAGAATAAGGAGGCTCTCCAATCTCTCAAGTTGCGGACTTTAAAACCTTTATTGACATTCATAGAGCAGCAGATAATGATCTTGCTCAGGCTTTTAACTATCCCTTATAGAATTTTGACAAACAGTGGTTACTCTGCCAGCTAATTAATTGCTCTTATAGCAGCTGCCACTCTCAAAAGCAGAGGACAGGTTCCCCAGCATCTGTTTGGTGAATCCCCATTGAAGCCAGTGGCCAATGGAGTCAATGGAATGTTGACCAGACAGATAGCTGGATTCCTTTCTGGAGACTGATTTCTGGTTATCTGAGTTGATAGAATCTGAGAACTGAGGGTTCCTGGCCAGGGCAATTTTCTGGTGGACACCCAAAGGTTTCCCAGTGGACATTTGCTCATGACCACTGAAAATCTCCACTTTTCTATCATCTCTATTTCTAAACTTTTCAGTGGATTTTCAGATCACTTAGACTACCTTCCCCCAACCTTCAGAGATAAGACTAAGGTAGCCTTCAACAGTTGTTTACATTTTACAACAGGTAGTAGAAAAGGATTTGCATTTGTGCCTTACATATATTAATTAAGAGTAAATAGACTTTTCTGCGTGCCTAGAAAATTCATGTGCCTTTTTCTAAGGTAAACTGTGATTGCTAGATAATGATTTGTAAATTTAACCTGAGAGCTTCAACAATACAGACATTTAAATAAAATGTAGTCATGTCCCTCCACTAGAAAAGATTGCCTAGGTAATTAGAGAACACAAGTGCCTTGGAGAATTTGCCCAAGGGCCCAGGGCAAAGTTCCTTAGGTTTATTTGTTGTTTCTATTTCCAAGGGACTCTCCTAGAATAGAAATGCTTTAGCTCACCTTTTCATAATAAGCAAAAGTAGTAGTTTACGACAAAATTATACTTACTTTTTTAAGCATTTCACATGGAAACAAAGTTCATGGGCTATTGGCAAAGATAGGATTGCACCTCAGGCCGAGGGTGGATAGGCTGACCGAATTTTATCTTCCATGCTCTCCAGATGGCATCCACTCACCCTGGAGCACAGTCAACCCAAGAGACACCATGAGGGTATTATCAAATAGGAATAATAAGGGACACCTTATTTATCTCCTTTTTGCATAGTCAGATAGCTCAGCGTCAAAGTCTTTAGCACTACAGGGCTAAAGAGAGCTCAGTAGAGTTTCCTGAGTTCAATTCCTGTTACAAAAGGTTTCATAGTCTTACATGTTGCTTTTACATTACAGACATGGGCAACTCAATGCCAAAGCCTCTAACTCCTTTGGAATGCATTCTTAAGCACTAGAAGATGTTTGATCCTTCCATGTTGAAGAAAGAGTCGATTGGTATTTCTCTGCAGGAGTGCATGGCCTACCTACCCCCAAGAGCCAAAACGGAACACAGAGGGAAGTATTAATTATGATACCCTTTTGCAACTAGAGACATACTGGAAAAAGGAGGAAAAATGGTCAGAGTTATCTTACGTTCACATTTTCTATGCAATGAGAAATACTCCTTATTTATATTCTAAAAGTAAATGTGAGCTACAGGAAAAATCAACACCTCAGGCCCTTAAGGTATCTACTACCTCAGAGCCTAAAATTGTTCCTCTCGAAATCTTTGAAACCTGAGGATAAAATAGCTTTAATTAAACCAACCCCACCTTCATGGAACCTGAGATTTCCCCAATTTGCCCTTCCAGACTCGAGGATAAGGCTTCCAGACCAGCTATAATCCAGGCTTCTACAGGACTACACCCATTCTTAGCTGGGTTTAAGCAAGCCATCAGGGGCAATATCTTTACAGGAAGCACAGGGAAGATGTAGAACTTCCAGAATTCATGTACCTTTCTCTCTTGATGACCGAAAACAAATAAAATTAGAACTTGGGAAATTTTCTGATGATCCTGATAAGTACATTCAGGTCTTTAGAGGACTTACTCAGGTAAATGAACCAGATTGGAAAGATGTAATGTTACTCTTAAATCAGACATTGACTTCTAGTGAGAGACAGGCAGCATTGCAAGCTTCTATTGCCTTTGGAGATGAATACTATATTGTTAATTTTAGAAGGCCAGAAAATCAACAGCCAGGGGAACCACCAGTTCCCGCTGGAGCACAAGCAGTCCCTATGCAAGACCCTTACTGCGCTAACAAACAGATGGGTGATTGGATTAGAAAACATTTCCAGACATGTGTTCTTGAAGGTTTAAGAAGAGTGAGAACTAAACCATTCAATTATTTTAAGTTATTGGCTTTTCAGCAAGAAAGTAATGAACACCCTTCTATCTTCTTAGATTGATTACGAGAGGCATTGATAAAACATACTTCTTTAAATCCTGATTCAATAGAGGGACAAATTATCCTTAAAGATAAGTTTATTACACAGTCAGCCTCAGATATTAGAAAAAAAGCTACAAAGGATGGCTTTTGCTCCAGATAGTTCACTTGATACTTTAGTAAAAGTTGCCTCCTCAGTATTTTATAATCGTGATGAGATGGAAATCAAGGAGAGAAAACAAAGAGATGGAGAAAAAGCACTGCTTTTGCGCAGCTTTAAGGAAAACAGACCGTAAGTCTGATTCTCTGGGCTCCAAGAAGAGCTCAACGACAATTACCTGATATCGCCGTCAAAAACAAAGAGATGGAGAAAAAGCACTGCTTTTGCGCAGCTTTAAGGAAAACAGACCGTAAGTCTGATTCTCTGGGCTCCAAGAAGAGCTCAACGACAATTACCTGATATCGCCGTCAAAAGCCAGGTCTCCTTAAGAGGGACTGCAAAGGGCCATGCCCCGACTGCAAAGGCGACCACTGGAGGTCAGACTGCCCTCAGAGGCCAAGGCCCCAGGGTTCAGACCCATCAGGACCAAAGGGCTCCAGGACACTTGCTGCCCTCTCCCTCTGGCAGGGTTGTCATCTCCACGGAGGAGCCCCGGGTAATCATGACTACAGAGGGAAAAGAAACCAGCCTATTGCTGGATACTGGCGCCAGCCTCTTGGTCCTTCTTTTCAATCCTGGTCTTCCTTCTAGTTGCCACACCTCAGTGAGAGGAGTCACTGGCGAGGAGGTAATTCGGTATTTTTCACGATCTTTAATCTGTAACTGGGATGGTGTCTTTTTACACACTCAGTTTTGATTATGCCTGAAAGTCCAGTTCCCCTCTTAGGAAGAGATACTTTATCATGTCTAAATACTGTGATATTTATGCACCCAGGTCAGGTAGCTGCCTTCCCCTCGTGGAGACAGAAATAATCCTGAAGCACGGGCAATTGAAGGTGAAATAGGTAGGTCAATAAATCCACAGGACCAAGCATCTCAGTTAACATGGACTGTGCTCCCCCAAGGGTTCAGAGATAGTCCACATCTTTTTAGACAAGTGATTTCCCATCACTTGGCATGTTTTGAGTTTTGCCAGGTCACAATCTTGCAATACAGCCCCAAACTCTAAAACAGCTAAGGAGATTCCTAGGAGTTACAGGCTTTGCCGCCTTTGGATACCCGGATATGGGGAAATTGCAAAATATAAGAAGATAAGATGATCTTTTATTACAGTCTGTCCTGCAAAACTGGATGGCATTAGATGTTCTAACAGCAGCACAGGGGTTCACTTGTGCAACTGTAAGAACTGAATGCTGTGTAAGCATTCCTGATTCTTCTGCTAATGTCTCAGTAGCTATTCAAGACATTAGACAGCAGATTAACAACATGTCAGACTCTGAGCTTCCCTGGACCTTGTCTTTCTCCTCCTTATGGAAAGCTATTACTAGTTCCTCTTTGTGGAAATCTCTGTTAACTATACTCATAATTGTCTTATTAAATCTACTCTTTGGCCCATACATACTTAACTCTTTCTTTGGCTTTGTCTCCTCCAGACTTAAAACTGTGTGCGTACCCAAGATGAAAACGCCTGGTGTCTGTCAAGGGCCTCTAGACAGGATCTCTGTGTAAGTACCTCTAACTGTCACTCAAAAACTGTGACCCTGTTCAGCCTGAAACAGCTTGGTCAGTCATCGCCCATTACCCCCTTATGGCAGTTTGGTACTTTTTCAGAGTGGGGAATGTTACAGGCAGCTGAGCCGGTTTAGAAATATTATAGGCAGTCAAGACAAGGCTAGGCCCTTGAGGAAGCCAGCACAGAGGACCAGATATTTGATGACCTTGGAGAGGACACAGACCTCTTGTGGGCCAGATCTCAAGACAGAAGGCAAAACAAATGCAACCACACCCTTAAGTATAATCTTTAGGGATTAAGTCTGGATCACCTTGAAGTCAGGAGTCACCATTCCAATCCCTAGGGAAGAGTCACTGCTCTCTAAGAATGCCCGCTTCCCCATTTGTTCTTAATGTAAACAATTTTACCTTAACTACTGATCTTATTGGCTAACTATAGTTATGTCCCACCTTGAACCCATGGTTTTACTCTATAAAAGTCCTTGGAGAAGATGGAGTCTTGGGCAACTTGCTCGGGACCCCCTTCTGTCTCTCTTCAGACAGAAGCTTCCTCTCAATAAATATATTCTACTCTTCAAAAAAATGTTTTATACAGTATTAAGGTAACATTTAGTAAATAGTATGGTAAAAAGCCATGAGGTTCAAATACTTGTCATCTGGTATGATAGTTATAATCACCACAGAATTTTCATAGGTAAAAGGTAAGTGGAGACACTGAGGCCCAGGTAACTTGTTACAGAGGCCCTGATGCACAGGGAGATAAAGCAGGTAATTTACGTAGTCCCACCAAAATATTAAAATAGAAGCAACAGATATGTTCATGAGCTTGATTTACCCACTCCACAATGTATGTTTATATCAGAGTATCAGACTGCACCTCACAAATACATACAACTTTAAAATTAACTTGAAAAAGATATAAATGGGTTATTTTAGGGAAAGAATTGTTTTTTCAAAAATAGAGTTTGAGCTTCTGGATTCCACAGCACTGTGGCCTATATAACTTAAAAATCTTCCTGTTTAAATCACAAGCAAACCTAAGTTTTTATGAAAGGGAGATATTACAGTTCCAGAAATGCCCCAGGAACCAAAAACCAATGGGGCCATGAGGTGACACTGTGGCAGGTTTGGAAACAGAGGCTGGGCTTGGGAATCTGGGAGCTTCAGTTTAAGGCCAATGGAATACAAGAAATAACACCCTGGCCATGACAAGATATAGCCTTCTTACATACATGGTATACAGTAAAAATACAAAAATACGTCCTAGCAATGAAGTATACCATTGGCAGCAGTCAATGATCATCTCTCTCGGGACAGAGGAACGGGGGAACAGATGTAAATGTAATTGTATATGCAAAATTAGATTTCTTCAATATTAGTATCCTTTATTTTGAAAGGTGCATAGTTATCTATACTGTATTTTTATACTTTTCTTCTTGAGGTGTTTCATAAGTCAATTTAAAGGGAGAAAAGCAAAGGTAAGTAAACCACAAATAAAACAAGGGAACTATATATCTTATGGTTAAAGACAAAGGTAAATTCATTTTTGGGAAATCAAGACGAATGGTATCTTGACCTCATTATGAAGAACTTGGAAATCTACAAAGAAGCAACAGGTTGTTTTGTTTTGTAATCAATATTCAGAATTTATAACACCAAAGCTTCTGCCTAGACAATGGAAGAATGCCTGAAATCAGAAGGAAATCCACAAGAAGTTTGGCCTTATCAGTGACCTTGGAATACGAAATGACAGGAGCATAAGGCAGTGCCTTTGAGGAGATGGGTATATGGAGGCCTGGGAGTATTTTCATAATCTTATATTTTAGTTTTAGTATTTAAGAGTCATCTACCATTTGTAACATATAACAGTATCTTCCTGAGTCTCACACACACACACACACACACACACACACACACACACACGCATGTGGGCACACACACACAGCCCACCTGTAGTATGCTATTGCTCACAAAGGGGCATATTAGGATTCAAGGTTGCCTACCAAGCTGTAATTTCTATTTTTTTCACTACATTAATTTTTAAAAAGATTTCTAGGAAACACTTTGGAAGCCAAATGAGTTTCAAAACAAATTTCACATACACTATAAAATGACAGGATCAACTTAAAAGACAATACTTCAAAATGCCTATGCTATAAAATGTGTCAAAATTTTAGGGGTTTCACCTTACGGTAAACAAGAAACCAATATGAAAAAAATAAGAATACACTTAAAAAAAGGACAAAAAAATGTCAAAAAGTGGGAATTATTCAGTTTTGTTAAGGACTCTAAACTATTAGAAATGTTGATTTGTTCTTTTTCTCGTTTATTTCTACATGTTCTTGCCATTCATCATTCCCATTTTCCCTATGCTCTATCCCTTTTGGGCAAGGTTATAGTCCTGGGTGCTTTTCTCTGATCTTCTCTCCTATTTTATTTTTTTTAATCTAACACACTCTTTTGCTGTAGACAATCTTTGAATTTTCTGACATGTGACACCTCTTATTGAAGACTATCACAGGGCAGTACTGAGGGTCTGGGCCCCTGAATCTTTTACAACTAAAAAAGTCTTGTTTTCATGTTGAAATTCTCTTTCTGAAAAGTTAAGAAAAAAAAATTTTTAAATCCCATTTACACAAGTATTTTCATCAAGGTATCATTAGAGTTACAAATGTTCAGTAGGTACATTCAGTAGGTAATTGGCTAAGTACATCAAATCACAAGGAATATCACATCATTAACTTTTTTATAGGATAAGTTTATATTTACAGTTCGAAGCAATGTCTACATTGGTTATACATATTAGAAAAAATTAAGAATCACAATGTACATCATATAATGTACATATACATATATAAAATATACATTATATATTATGTATTTAACACAGAGGCAAAAAAGCTTATTACAAACAATCTAATAGGGCTTTTCATATACAGGTAATGAATTATGCTTCAGGCATAATTATTAATGTGAGCAAACAGCACGGCACAGGGGTGAAGCCTCCAAACAGAAAATCTTTTGGTCAATGTTTTCTTATCATAGATACAAAAATAAAATAAAATATGAGTATTTTCTCTCAAATAAATGATGTCAGTATGGCAGTTCTGATTGTGAAAATCCTATACATTGTTCAGCAGCAGTGTAGCAATCAGAGAGAGATATCTGCACAGATAGATAAAGACAAAATCGTAACAGAAATAGGAATACAATGTAGTGTTAGGATAAATACCATATACATAATACCAATAAATTTTATGTCAGAAAAATGATGAAAGAAAAGGAACAAAAATATTTAGAGCTAATTTAAGAATTATAGTTCACTTTTTCTTTTCTGTTAGTATAAATATTACAGTAAAAGATTTGTAACATTCTTTTAGCACCAACAATTTCAACACCTTTTTTATTTTTTAGGTTTTTTTTTTTAAAGAGAAAAGAAGGATAAACCATGAAACTGAATTTCAAAACAAGTTAGTAGAACAGTTACAATAGTCAATACATTGTGCACTGTTGTCTTCCTACTAGTCATTCCGAGTACTGGATATAGACTGATATTTTGTCTAAACAGTATTAGCACAAAACATTCAAGGAACACATAGAAACTAACTGTATAATTATTTTATCTTGTGTGTGTGTATGTGTATATATATATATATATATTTTTTTTCTTTTCTCCTTTCTTCCTTCCCCCTTTCTTCTATCAGTTTGTCTTTTCTTTTGAACAGTTTCTTCCCAGTTCGGAACATCTATTGTACAATTCGGATCCTACTTACTGGTTCAGCTTCTCGTACTAGTGAAATGGTGAAATGATATGATTTCCACACATATAGGTCTGATTAATTTCACTTATGAGTATAGTCTCGAGTTGCAGCCATTTACCTACAATGTTTGGCTTTTTTTGAGACAGTGTCTCACTTTGTGCATGTCATGTTGTTCAGGTTGTTTGTTCATCTCCCTATGTAGCCCAGGCTGGCCTCAATCTTGCCTCAGGCTCCTGCCTGCTGCGATTACAAGTGTGCACCACTATGCCCAGCAGTCAACACATTTTCATGATTATCACATACAGCCTGAGTATAAAGGGCCCAAGAAATATATAAGACAGAAATCTGTCTACATGGTATGATAATGGTCATTTAAATGCAGTGCTTTAATTTTCTCATTCATAGAATGGACACCATCCCCAGGATTGCTAGGAGGACTACTATGGCTGGCACAGGGAAGCAGGCTGATAAATCTGCATATAATTCTTGTGCACACATGTTGGTTTTCTACCTACAGATCAAGATGGAAGCATTCATTCCTTTCTCCACTTATCTGCTCAATGCATAGGTGCTGAACCCTGCCGAGGTGGTAGGCAGTATTCTAGGTGCTTAAAATAAAAGGGCAAATTAAATGTTTTTATCCTCAAAGAATTCACAGTCCAATGAAGAAGACAAATGGCTGGTGTGTCAAGATTGGCAGAGGATGATAGGGCGTACTTAGTAAGGGACCTTATATAACTCGGAGGCCACGGCAGCTTTCCAGACCTAAGCTGAGTCCTAAAGGGGCCTCGGAGTGAGTCTGGGCACTGGTAGAACAAAAAGGGAGGAAGTGGATCTCAGCCAGCCAGGTCAGCATGGAGGTGACGGAAGGCATCCATCATGTGGGAGGTGCAGAGTCGGGAAGAATGTGGCATGCTGCTCTCAGTACCCGGTCACAGTTTAGTGTGCTGGAGTGCAGACAGGAGTCTGGGAATTCAGCACTCATGAGGCAAGCTTATCATCCGAGCCAGCCTCTGACAGATAAGGCTTTCCCAGGTAAAATTATTACCCATGTCTGTGCATGTCCATGTGTCATCGCTTACAAATGTGGTTTTCTGCTGCTCTTGCGTCACATCTCTGAAGAATACAATGCTACATATTAAGATGGATTGAGGCGTCACCAGCACACAGTTGTGTCTCAGAACTTTGCTAAACAAAAATCTCTCTGTGTGTCAAAATGAATTAATGTAAGATTTCCATCTGTGCTTCATCATCTTTTGCTCAAAAACAATATGACTGTTACTTTGAGGTGACATTTTGTTAACGTATTTGGCTACTTTTTGAATAAGGAATGAAATGCAGGAAATGTACCACAGCATTAGCATGAAGAGGAAATAATGAAATGCTGTGGATGTGATATTTTTGTAGCTTCTGTTTTTCTTGAAAAGAATTCAAAACATGTAAAATGATAAATTAAGTACAGGACTCTGGAAAATTCCAGTTTTTGGTGGTGTGGGAAGATGGCCTTTGGCTTAGAAGACACAGCTCAGGGTACAGCTGCCCTACACGACTCACATCGTCACCCACCAGGAAACCTAGATCATTTCATCAACATCAACCAATTGCCGGAGATTCAGCTCAGCCACGTGAGTGACTTCCTGGCATGTATGAGCTTTCTCCTATCAGAATGGAATCTCTGAATGTGTCTTACCGTCTTTTAAAATCTGATGGATAGATCATAATGTTAGGTGATTTATCGAAGGTTAAGAAATCATCCTATTTTTAAAATAGTAAAAGAATATGTTTTAAAATTACCTTTTAATCTCGAAAAGCAATTGTATTATGATTCATTGAGCTAGATAGTTCACCCATATAAAATAGTAATTTTATGTAAACCTGCCATTCTCTAGGGCTGATAATGATTTAAATCTTAGACTATGGAAACATAATTTTATATAAAGTTTGGTGTCATAGGGGGAAAAACAAAGTTATTGAAACTTTTTCAATTTTTCTTTCACAATCTGTAAATATTTAAAATGACCAGAAGCACACATATATTAATGATAGAGCTGTAAATTTATTAATTTAGAGCTATTTGGAGAGGAGTCTTGCAAAATTTTTAAAATATTCAGAGTTGATAACAAAGCACTGGCTTAGAGGTGGCAGACAGAAATTATTTTTATCATTTTGCTCCAAATTCATTCAGTAATCTGGGACCAACCAATATGCTGAAAGTGACATCATACTCTGCCTAATTTAATGGGGATGTTATGAGAATTAGATAATTTTAGCATGTTTGACAAAGATAAACACAAATACAAACAATTCCTTACATAGAACTTGTCCAGGTGTGTATTCTTACCAAAGCATAGGAGCTTTAAAAAAGAAAAAGATGCAGTGGAGTGCCTTGCAGTTCTCTTGTTCTCTATCTCAGTAAGTGGCATCACTGTCCACTAACCTACACAATCTAGATAATCTGGCTAGAGGAAAATGCAAATAAAAACAAAGGCCTCACTCTTATGAGCCTCCTACTGTCTCTACTGTCTTTCAGGCACTTACACGTATTATCTCTTGTAATCTTTGCAATCATCTCATTTTATACTTGAGGAAACTGAAGTTCAAAAAGGTTAAAAACCTCCCTAAAATCACAGTTGTTTCAATCTACTCATTCATTCCTTGCTTCCTCGTTTTTTCTATCTTCACATACCTGGCATACCTGGCCCATGGTTCTAAGCAGTTACTGAGTCTTAGAACTCACCAACTCACTTTCTAAACTTTTTCTTTTTTTTCTGAGACATAGCCCAGGCTTGCTTCAAATTTGTTACAGGTATGTGCCATATGCCTGGCTCTTGAACATCTTTTGCATATACACCTATCTTAGCTCAAACCCTTACGCCTGCTAAACTAGTCCAATACATGGCTAGGTTACAAATGGTTTACCTGGCCCTGAAGTTTACTCTATCTTGTTAAGAATATGTGATCTTACCAGTTTATCTCATTCTTGTTTTGTGCCTTTCTTCCTTATTGCTTTATGAGTGACAACGGCAAGAAGGCAGACCAATAAGTTCCAGGTCCTCATTTCCCATGGAAACATCAAATAAACAACAACCAACCAATGAGTCAAAGTGACTTCACTGGAACTCCAGAAATGAGTTAAGAAGCTACAGCAACCAAGTGCGGGCCAACCAAGAAGAAACCACACCCAAGCCTTCATCTCATCCCCGCCCTACCCCCTCCTCAGCCTGGTATGGAACCTACCCAATTCCAGCTTCCACCCGCAGGACAGAAGAAAAACAGTAGAACTTGCTGTCTGGGAGCCGTCTGAAGGATTGGAATCTGTCTGACCTAACCCGGAGCACTGAAGAGAAAAGTGGCACAATTTGAATATCAGTTTACAGGCTGCTGACAGCTGTGGTAAGAGCTACAGCCGAGACTGTACCTGTGCACACCTGGGGGCAAAAGATTACAGACACCAGAATACAGTAGGATGTGAAAGGCCCTAGGAAGCAGGGCCAAGGCTCTTAGGAAAGTTAAGACATTGGAAAACATTAGAATATGCAAGTATGATAAAAATATAGTGAATATTAAAATTAAGTTTTAAAATACTTTATTATAGGAAGACACATGGCCATTAATCCCCTGTCTTCACCCTCATTTTGAATATACATATTCCAAATACACATATCTCACCCTTCTTGCCTCTTTCTGAAGCAGTTCTGGAAGTCCTCTCTTGTGAGTGCCTTTACACGGTATGATAAAATATACAATGAATGTTGTTGTTAAGTGTCATCCAAATTTCCAACAGAAGAACCCAAGATATACAAAAATGAAGGAGACCCACGCCATCCAAAAGAGCATGGTAAGAAGTGGGGCATGGTAGCACACACCTGTAATCCTAGCACTCAGGAGGCGGAGGCAGGAGGATGGCCAAGAGCTCAAGGTTGGTCTGGAATACACAGTGAAATCAAGGCCAGCCTGCACGACACAGTGAGACTCTGTCTCAAAAAAATCAAACCAAACACAAGAAAAGAGAACAAAATAAATCTCCAGGGATCAACACTAACGAAACACAGGCCTCGAATTTAATAAAGACCTTTAAAACAACTTTCTTAAATATGCTCAATGAGCTAAAAGAGAACACATACAGATTACTAAACAAAATCAGGAAAATGAAAGTATCGACAAAGAGACAGAAGCAATTAAGAAGCAAACCAGACAGAAATTTTGGAGCTGAAAAACAAAGTAACAGAACTAAAAAATTCCACTAGAGGGATTGGTTCAACAATAGATTTTAACATGCTGAAAACAGAATCAGAAAACTTGAAGACAGATCACTTGAAATTATGGGATCTAATGAACAAAATGAACATAAGGAAAAAAAAAAAAAACAATGAAAAGTGAACAGAACCTAAAAGATTTATGGGCCATCACTCAAGTAGACTAATATATTCACAATGAAAGTATTAGCAAGAGAAGAGAAAGAAAAACAATTTATTTAATAAAATAATGACAAAACTTTTCCAAATCAAGGAAAAACATGAAAAGAAACACGAAAGGATCTCAATAAATTCCAAGTAAAATAAATTTTGAAAGCTGCACACTTAGAGACATTATAATTAAACTTTAAAAAGCAAAGAAAATTTTGAAAGGAAAGAAAATCAAAGTAGAAAACTAGCTCTTCATGTGCGATGAAATTATTAATGGGTTTCCTAGCAGAGACCTTACAGGCAAAAAAGGCAACAGGATAATATATTTAAAGTGATGAAGAAAAAATGTCAACCAAGAATACTACACTCATCAAAAGTATGCCTCAAACACGAGAGGACGTGTAAGAAATTCTCAAACAAAAGCTGAGGAAATTACTACCAGGCCTGACCTACAAGAAATGCTAAAGTCCTCAAAATTGAAACAAAATGATGTTAGACATTAACTTGAAACCATATAAAAAAATGTAAAGCTCTCCAATAAAGGTAAATATGTGGAAAAAATTTTAAAACATGAACTGTCATTTTATAACTTCACTATTTATTCTTTTAAATGACTTAAAAGACAAAATATGGGACCTTACCATAAAGTTATATTAATGGGCACACAATATTGAAAAATGTAATCTTTAATATCAATATTATAATGTGGATGGGGCAGAGGTAGGAGGAATACAGCTTTTTTATGTGACTGAAGTTGTCAGTTTCAAATAGATTACTATAACCTGAGGATTTATTATATAATCCCTTTGGCACTCACTAGGAAAATAGGATATACACAAACAGAAACTAGAAGGGAATCAAAACATGTCAGTACAAAAAATCAACTAAACAAAAAGGAAGGAAAGGAAAGAAGGAAGGATAAAAAGCTGCAAGACAACTACACAATTTACAAAAAAAATGACAACAGCAATTCTTACTTTTCAGCAGCTGCTTTCAGTGTAAATGGATCAATTCCCTAATCAAGAGTCATTTTAAAATAAATGATATAAATAGGTTGAAAGTGAAAGGATCAAAAAATGATATTCCATGCAATTAGCTTCCAAAAGAGAGCAGGGACTGCTACATAACACAAGACAAAACAGATTTTAAGTCAGAATCTGCTTTAAGAAAGAAAGAAGTACATCTATAAAAGACTCCACTCATCTAAAAGACATAATAATTATAAATATAAAAGACTAATATGCACCAAATATAAAAAGCTAAAAAACAAATTCTAGAACAGTGCTTCACATGTAGTAGGTATTCAAGGAGCATTTGCAGAATAAATGAATGATATGATTTATAATTTTATCAATCATACTCATGGGGAGAAAAATATAGATAAACGACCAGAACAGTGACAATTATAAGTATTACTAAAAGAATGATGAAAACTGGACCAGGCAAGTTGATCTGAGTTAATGGAGGAACATCAAAATAAGTATTTAGGAACTCTTTGGAAGAAGTATGCATTTTTAAAGGTGGTCAAAAGCATTAAAAAGGGCTGGGGATATAGCTCAGCAGCACAAGTGCCTGCCTAGCAAGTTTGATGTGGTAAATTTGATCCCTGGTACCAAAAGCATGAGAAAAGCATAAAAAAGATGTTACACTTAAAAACAGAGTCCACGGCTTATGTGTGTCTAGGTATATTATGCATGGATAACCCTGAAAATTTAAATGTGAGCGTAATGTAGATAAATCATTGCAATGAGATGCACAGTAATTGCTGCTAGGTGATTAGGTTACCCAACACTTGTAGATTTAGTGAAATCAAAGTTCTGGGTTTATCAGTAAAACAAAACAAAAATGAAAAACAACCTGAAGTTCATGTCCCTGAAGACTGTTTAATAACATGAAAGTGAAAATGGCTATAGGTAGCAATGATCTTGATGCTGGCAGGTATAAAATGACTTTTCATTTCATCTGAGTCACTCTTGGAAACCTCCACATACAAAAACAAAACTTCTGGAGACTGGAAACCTCAAGATAAGAAAAAAAGGTGAGTAAAACTAAAGGGATTTGCACAGCCTTTCCATGGGGGCTTAACTACTTCATTTTTGGCAGATAAACCTAGGCCTCTGGTATAAGCTGCTGACAGAAACAAATAATAGATTAAGTCCTTCTGAGGGCTGATTAATGTTGCTACAACAACAAATGTAATTTTGCTTAAGCAAAAATGGTAGCTATTAACATGGCCAGACCACAAGAAATTCTCTATGGAAGAGACAGTGCACATGGCTGAGGCTAAAAGTACTTCCCCTATTAGAAAACCTAAGGCGCCAGCCGAGAGCAGTATCTTTACTTGGAAATAGAATTTGGAACTCCTAGAATTGCAATGGCCCCTTAGGCCTTTTTATGTATTTACTTTATTTTGTCTTCTCTGGTAAACCGAAAGATAAGAGTGCCATTTCACTGATAAAGAACCCAAAGGACAGAGTTCACATAATTAATAGCCTTTTGTTTCCTGGATCCAGGAGGGTTTTTTTTTTTTAGACAGAATCTCACTATGTAGCTCAGACTGGCCTTGAACTCACTATGTAGCCCAGGCTGGCCTTGAACTTGCAGCAATTCTCTTGCCTCAGCCTCCCTCCTAAGTGTTGGGATTACAGGAATGTGCCACCATGCCTGGATCCAGATCTAAGAGATTTGATTTTTCCTGATCATTTTACATTTTGTTGATTTTTTACAATTCACATAATTAAATAGCTAGGCTATTTTCTACATATATGCTTTAGAATTCCCATTGGTTGCCATGATAACTTTCATCTCGTACATGACGAACACTGGGTGACTTCTCTTTAAAGAATTAAGGCAACAAATTAAATACATGAAGCCCCCAACTTGTTATCGGACCTCGCATTACAAACATTCATCGACATGGACAAATCGTAGAACTTGCTCATAATGTCACGTTTGTGCTGCTGTGTGCTTACTGTACAGTGTGACAGTGTACAGTATTTGTGTATGTGCGTTTGGGTTTTTTATGGTTACACTGTAATTTGTGTCAAAGGTATATACTTAGTCAGACTTATAAACAAATCCAATTTATAGATGTTCTTCCGGAATGGAACTGGCTCGTAGGTCAGGCAATTACTGTACTTATAGAGTAGCACTTTTACTGCACTCCTCTGAAAAACTATCTGGAAATAGCAACATACTAATTTGGGCTAGAAGTCTGCCTAGTAGCACTTCCAATTATTTTAGTAGGATCCTTTTACAGATGAGCAAACCATGAACCTCCAGAGAGGTAAAGTGAGCTGTCCAGGTCACTTCATTACCCATGCAGCCTACATGATGAGGCACAGGTCCTTTTTTTCAATTTCAAAAAGAGTGATAAACTTCTCTTTAAGAAAAAATATACTCCATTCTGAAAAATGGGTATTTCTAAAAAAAAAAGTTATTTGAGGGAGAAAGAAAAAAGTATTGTTTGATATTTTTGATATTCATAGCTAGTTATCTACATTCCCAGTCATCCAGAACAGATCCGAGACCTAGAGAAGATGGCACCATCTCACTCGAGCTTAAAAGTGGCACCACACCTCAATGATTAATGTATAAATACATATTTGATTATAGATGTGACAAGTCAGGGAGGCCAGACCTGCAAGGAATAGGTGTGGGAGGAACTGTTATTAAATATTTAATCAGCGCTGATATACAATAGGTATAATTGTGCCAAACATATAAAGTCCTTGCCCTGAGGAGTTTGCTGTCAGCTGCAAAGCTGGTTATTCTGGGGGTATTTGCTATACTGCCTAATTAGGTAAATGGTCCATTCCATGTATCAAAGAACTGTTTCAAAAAGCTTTCTTAGAACTAAAATTTTATATCTTATTATTTAACTCTAAAGTTGTATTATCACCATATTCATAATTTCAGGAAATTCACCTTTGTTCTTTGACAAACTTGTCTCCTCTTATTGAGTTTTTCATTTTACTTTGCTCTTCAATATACTGCACAAAACACAATTCTGCAATGGCAGCATACAAAATGACATCATTAAGAAGTGCACAGAAAGTTTTGATTTTGTAACACTGTTAGCCAAAAGATTAGCAAGTAATTTCAGCCAATCTGGCATGCACGAGCAACATAAGTGAGAACACTGACCCAGAAACATTAGGCAACTTGACTGACTTCTGAAGAGCTGACACCAAATGCGGTAAGTGAGGAAAGGAAAGTGGAAAAAGTGATGCTACCTTCAATGGAAAAGGATTCTATTTAGCCTGCAGAATCCTATCCTGTGCTATGCAGAGGCTACTATATTTGTCACTTATTTAAATCTGTATAGGTCCTATTGGCTAATAATATAAGACAAAGACATTGTTCAACAAGAACATATTAAGGAGGGGTAAAATAGAAGTCCAAGTGATATGGGGCTTGGAAAGAAGAAAGGAAGTTACTGTGGCAGAAAACAAATACTGAACTGTTTTTCAGAAAATAACTTGGCTATGTGCACAGCTGCCAGTGGCTAAGAGTGCAGGCAGTTAAGATAAGCAAATTATGTAAACTCATTCATTTATTCGATACAGTTTCTGGGGAAGTATAAGGGATGGTTCGAGATATAGGGTGACATGCCTTGAAACAGATTATGGATCAGAGAAACAGACAAGTGAGGAAATCTGGGAAAATGTCAAGGGCCAGGCAGGAAGCTTCCTTCTGCGTGTGGGGCCAGGCTGGGAGGGCTCACGGGTCTTCTATGCTTTGCTCAAGAACACGGGCTTGATTCTGAAAATAAAGGGGCTCAAATGTGCGAGAAATTGTCAAAATGAAATGTAGAATGTTACTGAATAGCTCACATTTCATAGAAGAAAACTGACCAGGGTCTGAAAGAACTACTTCGGGAATACAGTTGTAGACACCAAGGACCCTTAGAAGAGAGGAGACTGGGGAGTTGTAGACCCCACAGTCAATTTGTATCCTGCTTTAGAGGGAAGAATCCGGGGCATACAGAATGGATAAGTTACTTTTCTGGATTCATAGTCTGCTACTGGAAGAAAGGAGAATGTCAGATGGTTCCGGGGGTGGAGGTACCAGATTCTCTTGAACAATCATAGGCAGAGATCACTCAATTTCTGAGAGAATGAAAAAGGGAAAAGTCAAGTCTAGTCAAAGAGCCAAGAATTAAGGTAGGAAGTCATAAAAACATGACAACAGGTTATTAGGAAAAAGAGCAAGGCAAACCTTCTAGACTTTTCAATGATACAAACAGCCTGCGGTGGCCCAGGTGCCATAAGCTCACCACCACTGGTCTGCACAGTTCATATAGTACACAGATGTGTTTCTTCTCACAGTAAATGAATACCTTCCTGAAAAGAGTACATCACAGTTTTGTAAGCACATTATTTAAAACATCACACAAAATGATTACTTCATAGTATGGATAATTTATATATTTAATAATGGCATTGGTAACTGATTTTTGTAATTATCTTTCCAAAGGAACACAGAAATTCTTTTTTTAAAAAAGTACTCACACTGAGTAGCACTGCTTAAGTTAATGTGAAGATATTACAAACTACTTTAGACATTAAAAATGTAAAATAATGTGTTATGGATTAAAAACTGATGGTCAAGTTAACGCCAGCTGATTATATCACTATGGCGCTGGGCGTAGATGTTTCACCTGAGGAAAGTTGCCAGCATAAATGGAGATGTGGAGAAGGAGAAGCTATCATGTTAGTGCATTAAGGCATTAGTACACTGAAGCATTGTGGGTTCTCCTACGTGTTGCTGTTTGAGCCCTTAGGTTCTTCTGGAGAAGCTCTGGTCCTCACATTGAACATTGCTTCTTGGCTCCAGAGGGGAAGATGTGTGCTGCTTGGTCTCCAGGATGAACTCGTCACCACTGGCTTCCTGGCATGTACTCGACTGTGCTTATCCTCAGAGGAGCTCGGGGCCTCCGTGTCACTGAGGATGGCTGTGGTGCTTTCCAGGACAGCCCTGGTGTTTGTTGTGAGTGTGACTTCTCGGCTTCAGCATAGAACCCTCAACCTACCAGCATAGCTCCTTCACTCTGCTGGCACAGACTTTCTAGCTTCCACTGTTGACCTTTGGGCCTTCCCAGCACGGATCCATAAAAGAGACTGGTGTGAATCCTTCTTGTGGGCTCTAGACCTCCAGGTGGACTCGTGGGAGGCATTGTCATGAGCTCTGGGTCTTCATTTGGACTCATGTGGGACATTGCTGTGGGATGCAGGCCCTTGGCTAAATATTCTATATCTTTAGTGATGTGGATAGACTTCCTGCATTTTCTTGTGTTAACTCTGTGTGACCATCCTAAAATAATATTATAAACTCCATGTCCTTATTCTAATTGTTCTCTGCACAAACCCATGACTACAACAATGTGGGACTCTAATGACTCAATACAGTGTCACTGATCATTTCACTGTCCTCTGACACACTTCGTTGAGACTATAAAAAAAGTTCCCAGGGATGTGACTGAACAAACTGCATCCTCTACATGCCTTAGCTAAATGGGTCACTGAGCCTGTTCAGGTGAATACAACCATACTTCTAACAAGAGAAATCCTCTCAAGACAGAGGAAACATGAGTCTTATCCTTTACTAATGAGTATACTGAGGTTTTAACTGACAGCTTCTAACAAGAGTATGACCTGGTAAGAAAGACAGTCTGAGCAACAAGAACACGAAGTTATGTTGACTTGTGGGTATAAAGCCATCTTTTTGTGGTTTTCTTTAGAATAAGATTTATTGTATATGTAAAGGAGAAAAAAAAATGCTCTGAACTCCAACTACCTCCTGGAGAAGAAAAATCTTAGGCTGCAGAATTTCTCAAAAAGTGAGCTGACAGTGACCTCCAACAGAATTGTATCATGGCTACTGAAGTACACATTCCTAAATCAACCCCAACACTGATGAACCAGCATTTGACTTTTTAACAAGATTTGCAGATGGCCCTCTTATACTCCAGGATGAACATGAGTGTAAAGGAAGTGGTCTCAGATGGTCCCTTGGTTTTGATAAGCACCTTGATCCATTTTAGATGTGAAAACTATGCCTGAAGAGCTTAGAAGGGCAGATTGGAACTAGTAGAACTGCTTCACACAATAGAGGGAGAAGAAAATGAAACTGTAGGAAGGCAACTGTAGGAACGGACGGGAGAGTAAAAAGTAAAAGTCACTGTGATGGTCAGAAGTTGAACAATATTTACAGAACAAACACCAAAGAAATGCTGATGAAAATGTAGCCTGGAGGGCTTGCCAAGAGCAGGGGTGCCAGCTTTATATCAAAGCTGCTTGTGCTAAATGAATATCTTACTTCTCTTTGTCTCTCTAGAAAGCCAAAGGAAAGGAACCTGCTACATGCAAAGGTATTTGTGGTTGAATTTTCAATGAATTTGAGGAAAGACATTGAATTTTATTCCTGACTCTATAAAGAATATAATGTAAGAACATAATGAACAAAATCCACAAATGGCCAAAAGGACTAAAAAGGTGAGATACTAGCAGAAACAAGATGCACAGGAATCTTGGGATTGGCCTTGAAACTTTCTACAACTATTGAATGGAAGTTTGATCAATTTCTGTGTAAATTTTAGGGACAACTACCAGCTATTACATGAGCCCCCCCCCATATATATATTTTTGGTACCAGGAATCAAACTCTGGACTGTGTGCTTGCCAGGTGGGTAAGTGATCCTATAGCCCCAGCACACCTCCCGCTTTGTTTCTTTGTGTGTGAGTGGGCAGGGGAGGTGGGAATCAAATCCAGGGCCTGTGTGTGCTGGGTATACACCACTGAGTTGTAGCCCAATCTTTACTATTTTAAAATAAAACAAAAAAAAATATACGTTCCATACCTTCAAACCCTCATACTTAGAAAAGACTAGTTGCTTGTTTTTGAAGTTTGCTTTACTTTGGAGCTCTTCTAAAATCTTCCAAAAGCAATTTGTTATAATTCTCTTTCTCTCTTTCTCTTTTGTGATATAAAATTTTTCAGTTAGACCTTTTTTTAACGAACACCACACAAAATAATGTGGTATCATTTCAGAGACTAAATTGAACCCTGACAACCTATAAAAACAAACCCACTTCCCTCAAATGAGCAAAACATTCACTTTTCAATGACAAACAATCCACAGCTGCTCCAGAGCACATTCATGCCAAATTTTCTACCTCCATTCATTGCTCTTTTAAGAGGGTCATTGATTTTTAATAAGAAACTTTGACTATGATCAATGTGGAAAACATAATACACCTTTTTATTCAATTACTGAGGCAGATGGCCATAAGACTGCTTTTGGCTATAAATTCCAGAACATAAGAAAAAGCTTTAGCGAATACTTGGTGCAGGAAAATATGAAACTAAAAAGTTGTACATTTTTATCTTGTCTCAAGATTTTTCTTAACATTTAACAGATTATTGTCCACGTTCTTCATTCCCCTCAGCGTAACACAGGATTATTAACGGCCTGAGACAGCCATAAATATCTAGGAGACCCTTGCCTTACCTTAGAGGATGCCCCTAGACCTTTTCCCTAAAGCACATGTTTGTACAGGGGTCTGATTATCTCTTGGATCATGTCTTTAAGAAGAATCGTGTTTTCTTAAACTTAAGTTAGCTTTAAACTAAAACTCCTTTCTCTCACAAGATGGTTGTTTTCATAAAAACAAAAACAGAAAACTAACTTTTTTATTTTGCTGAGACAGAGTCTTGCTATGCAATTCAGGCTGCCCCTGCACTCACTATGTAGCAGAAAACTTCCAACCTGCACCTACCCACCAGCCCACCCGCCCTGCTCACCGGTGTGCAGTGCCCAGTGTGGGTGATTAATAGACACAGATTGGTGTCTGTGTTGTTGACCTTCAAGACCCGTAAGAAAGATGTACGTATCATTTTCTGCTCCCTTAACACACAAAATGACCTAGAAGTTCCTAAACTATGTTTCTATTACGATGTCATTAAGGATGGTGTCATAGGATATTTTGGGAATCAGAAGACCCTCAAAGCAAGCTGACTGTGTATGTTTGTATTTCCTCATCTGTAAAACAAACACTTGAAAGAAAGTGCTAAGATTTCTTAATTTTTCTCACCCACCCTGGTACTGGGAACTGAACCCAGGGCCTCACACTGAACTACAAACCCAGGTCCCACCCCAACTTTTTTCTTTTTCTCTTTGAGATAGCTTAGTGGTGTAAGTGCCTGCCTGGTGAGCGTGAGGCTGTGAGTTTGATCCCCAGTACCAAAAAAAAAAAAAACCCCAAAAAACTTTCCTTTCATAATTGTTAGCTGCAATCCTGTCTTCAAGGTCTGCAAGTCTATCTTCAGTCTCTTTCAAGCAGTTTGGCCAGCTTTTGATAGGCTAATTTCCTAGATATCTCTTTGAATCTGTTTCATGCATTGTAATTTCTTCCTATATTGTTTATTCAAGATTTCCATCATTTTCCTATGCTCTTCTTTCTTATCTGTATCTTCTTTAGATATACTGAGCAATTCTTTCATTATGTTTGTGGTTTCTTCTTTTACTTGAGACATTATTTTTGATCTGATTACTTTTACAGAATCATGAAGCTGTTTCCTTACTTCAGTTGCTATCCTTTCAGATTTCAGATGTGTGACTCCCATTTTCTTCTATGACTGTATCTTCCAGATTTGTTCTGTGTGGGCTGGAGGTCTGAGTTTGCCTTTTGTTCCTTCATCTAGATATTATCTTGGGTTCCTCCCAACAAGCTGGTGGTGGGGTCCTAGACACTTCCCACGTTGGCTACCCCTCCAAGGTGTAAGGGAATGGGACAGGCTCTGGGGTTCTCTGAACCCAGGTTCCCAGGGAGCTAGCAGGGCTTGGGGAAGGCTTCTCCAGACCTGTGCAGCTACATTGAGGCTTCCCCAATGGCTAGGGGTTCATGGTGGTGGGGCTGCTTCTCTCAGTCTGCGTGTGTACACCAGGACTCCCCTATGGTGGCAGGCACACAGGGTATGTTTGTCTGATCCTCCTAGTGGGCGCTGGCTGCCTGCAGGAAGCAAAGCCTTCTGATCTCATTGGACATTTTCAAACAGAGTGTAATTGAACCTATTTGTTCAAAATTAAATTATAGTAATTTGAAAGTGTAGTATTGCTGTGATTTCAATGTTCTCCCCCAAGACTCAAGTGGAAATTTAGTTGGTGTCATTAAGATGTAATTAGGTCATGTGGGTTCTGCTGTCCTGAACGGATCATGCTGTTACCTTGGGATTGGATTAGTTATGGTAGCAATGGCTCCTAAGCCAAGGGTAAGTCATCGTGGCCCTTTCTGTCTCCCTCTCATGGGTGCTTCTTTGCCTGGTCACCAGATGTCAATGCCACATGCTTGGACTTCCCAAACTCCAGAACCAAGAGCAAATAAATCTCTATTGTTTATAACTCATCTAGTCTATATTAACATGTGACTCAGTTATGTTCCTTGAAAGCTAATTGAGGAAATGCTGTCACTTTGGACAAAATCAATAGCATTTCAAATTTTATAATTTTTATTTAAAGTTCTATACCATTCTGTTATGCAGTATTTGAACAGATGTCATGTGCCACTTCATTCATCAAGTGGCAGGCAGCAATGTGGCATGCTGAGATTGTAATTATAGGGTATAAGAGATTAAGGATTTATAAGCACCATGTTTCAGACTAGGGGCAGAATTCCAATAAAGTGATCAAAGTGCAGCTTGTGCACACCTTTTGCATATTACTGTATTTTAAGAGTATTTTTTAGTCCCAAACGTCAACATTTAAAAGAAGCAAAACCATAAATACATCAGCTTACTATGGCTCCTGAAAGAAAATGTAAGTTTTTTTTGAGCACATGCTCAGGCAGAAGTCTAGTTGCATCTTCTCCCACATACTGTATTTTCAAACCTAAGGAAAGCAACATGAAATACTGGATTTGTGCATGAACATCAACGCTTCCTAAGTAGTAATGCCAGCCTCTGACATTCAAGTACAACAGGGCTAGATCCTGCCAGAGGATGAACAGTAAAGTACACACTAAGCAAGAGGTCATTATAAAAAGGAGCCAGGGACTCTTACTGCCTTCACCCTTCCCCTCACTTTCTCCTCCTTGTCCATAGAACCTCCGGTGGCAGAAAGCTCTATATGTAACTTGTTTTTGCTGTTGTGTTAGAAGATAGAACGAAAATCTTCCATCCTTTCATGTCTTTCAGTCTTGTTAATGTGTTACTTTTCTCAATGCCTGGAAACAATTTTCATTTAGTTTCAGTTCTTTGCAGCACTCAGGATTGAACCCAGGGCCTTTGCGCTGAGATACATCCCTGGCCCTTCTTTAATTTTTTTTTTTTTATTTTGAAAGTAGTGAAATACAATGGAACAAGACAGAACACAGCCAAATGAGACAGTACAGTGAAACTGATACAGAATGTTCCAACAGGTTACCGGGATAACAGCAACAGGTACCATATAATATCTTGTTATCTTCACAATAGTTGTTCTTTCAATCAGGTATAGCAAAATGAAACCAAATACAGAACAATAATAGAACTTATCAAAACAGAATATTGAATAGAGCAATACAATTAATCAGAACAAAGCAAAACAGTGATAACAATATTTGCCCTCAAATAGTTGGTAGAAGGAAATCTCCCCTATTTGCTGTATTGCATATGGTCAACCTCCCAAGAGATGCTCAGACCTCTGGCTCCCATTTGCTAACGGGGTGGGGGAAGGGATGGGATGGGATGTTTGATTCTCAGCCTGGGCACCAGTAGGCTCATGGCTGCTTACCAGGGAGGCAGGCTGGTTGTTGTGGTTTCATGATGCTCTAAATTCCAAGATGGCACAGATCTCAGGAAATGCTGGGTGGTTCTCCCCCTGGCGTGGCTGCCCCTTGCCCAAGCGATGCCCTGGCCCTTTTCTGAGACAGGATCTCACTGAGTCTGTGAATTGTTCAGGCTGGGCTTGAACCTGCTATTCTCCTGCCTCAGTCTCCTAGAGTACTGGGACTACAGTGTCACCACAGTAGATTCAAAGAATCTTTTCAAAGAAGGAATAATTAATAAATAAGTGGTGAGGCCACACATGATTTTCTCCCTTCTTAGCAACATGAGGGACATTTAAGAGCATCCCCATTTCTCACAGGACAGCACCAAGCCCATTCCCATATCTGAAGGCTATCTTACCCTGTTTGTGTCAATAAAGCATTCAAAATAAAACCACCTATCCTATTTTCTGCTGGGGGAGGGGTTTATGGATATGGGTGGGTACTGCATAATTATATTTCTACTGGATTTGTTTTGTCTCTAAAAGTTCTGTCTGCTGAGCATATCGGACTCATTTCTAGGGTTTGTTCTGTTTTCTCCTTCTGTCTGCCCTATTGGCGTAGGTTCTGTGTTTTCACTTTGGGGTGTCCCTGACAGAAATCATTCTTGACCGATTCTCTTCCCCCTGCCTGTCAGTGCTTGTATATGTGGGAGTATTTGGTAAGGAAATAAGCAAGCAATTTATTGCCAATAAAATAGCTTCTATCATTACCATAAATACTAACTTAAGTATGAGTAAGCATATAGTTTCCAGTCATCTACTTTTTGTTGAAGAATTGAACAGCTTGGAGCTTTCTAAAGTAGCAAATCTCACTGTAATTTAGCAAAAATTAAGGCAATGTAGAAGGCCATAAGTTCATAATGCTTGGATCTTCCCAAGAAGCACTGCCTTTTCTTTAAATAATTAGTGATGTACAGTATTATTCTTAAATGATACTGTATTTCAGTAATTTTTTGAGAAGTTACACAGACTGCTATTTATATTGTATGGTTATTATTTTAACAAAAGAAACTATGTAGCTACAGTTTTCTGAATAATGCAATTTCTGAAATCACTAAGTATCATAACTGACAACTCATTAATTTTTCTTCGTTGAACTTTTCTATATTCTGTAATGTTACTTGTATTTGTTTATACTTTAAAACAGTTTCTCATCCACTCAATTAGTTGCTTCTAACAGACACTGCTGCCATTTTAATAAACTCGTCAAGAGGCACAGAGAGAACCTTGGAATTTTATTGTAGGTGTGAGCAAGTGTTAGCACAGGGACTTTGAGATGGTTGGTCTGGACCTCAGCTTTGGCTTTTAAGGTTATGAGCAGGACCAGGAGGAAGTCTATGTGATGGAGGTCAAATCAGAGCACGTTATCTTTTGCAGTTTCTTTAAGCCTGTTCCTGACCAGAGATGGGACAAACATCAAACACACATGGGAAAAACATTCACAAGTCAGGCAGAAGTCTAGTCCCAGTCTAGATTTACAGAATCAAATCTTCATAACCAGTGCCTGTGAAATCAGGAAAGTCTTCTCTGGCAATTTAGATATGTACAGTTGTTTCAAAACTAATGTTCTGCATTGTAAATTAACATTTTCTTAATTGTGCAGGGATTCACTGATCTAACAAAAAAAATGGAAACCCAGAGATGGACACTGGGGAAAGTACATTTGACATCTAATCCTTCCCCGTTGGCAGCTTTTCAGAAGGTAAAGAAGAGCTACAAATTACAAAGAGTAAGCCACTCCCACCCCAGAAGAAAGCATGATGAAGAGGACAATTAAGGCTCCTGGGACTTTCCTGTAGGGAAATATTTTTAGGCCAATTTGGACTCTATGCCAAATGACATGGCATCAATGTTGCTATTAGTGCAAAAAGGAAGCTTAAATATTGGTTCCAGAGAAACATGCACACTCAAATTAATGCATTCTGCTCTCCTAGTAAAACATTACATAGGAAAACATCAGTATGCATCAACTCCTTAACAATCAGATCTAAGTCCCTGCACAGAGTTTGCAAGATATTAAGAGTTTTGTTGAATGGACAGTCTTTCTCATGCATACTTTCCATTTTGCTGTGGGTACGTATTTTTAATATATGTACTCTAAACATAGTATTTGTTTAAATTGTATCTTTCTTATCCACTTACTCTAATATTCTATCCAGCCGCAGTTTTAGTTGATATCTAAGGGAACCCCATCAGTAAATGTTACCTAATGACAAAGGTCACACTATCCTGTGAATCCTCTTTATTCATGCTTTGCAGTAGACAATATTCAAAGGTATAGCTGACAACCACTCATTCAGCACAAAAGGATTAAATTTACTTAGGACAAAAATGCCAAATAGTAAAATCATAACTGAAAATATTCTGACCATCTTGCAGTAAGATTTTATACATTCATATCACCTAAAAATGACTATCCATTTCATCTCATCATCTCATTCTGTTACTCCCACTCCCAAAGCCACATGCTTCTACATTACAAAGAAAAGATGACAGTTTTATAATTATTATAGATAAAGATTCTTTTAGGTAGCTACTTTTCTCAAATTATTTTAAAACAAAAAATGTTGTATTTTGACCATATCTTAGATTTCCGAATAATTTTTTAACGTACATTACTTATACAGACAGCTGCAAGCACTCACAAAATGTCACTGAAGTATGCTGAAGTAAATACAAAATTATGTAGATGTAAACATGTTTTCTTAGTTTAGTCTAGCTGCAAATATATATTTTGATCATTAAGAATGGGAGGGGGAAAAAGAATGGGAGGGGAGAAGGGTAAGAGCTCTCAAATGTGTAGCTATGCATTAGCTATGGAACAACAAACAGGAATGAACTGCTTTTAGGTCAAATTATTTTTAACGTAATTTTTTTATGTCTATTTTTTGGTCTTTTTGAGAGTTGCACTACACAGCTCAGGCTGGCCTTGAACTCATTTTGCAGCCCAGGCTGGCCTTAAACTTGCAGCACTTCTGCTTCAGCCTCCCGAATGCTGGGGTTATAGGCCTGCGCCACCATGCCTAGCTGGTTAAATTTTTTAAGTCACTTCTCAATACAGTTATATGGTAGGCATAAGTTCAGAACTCTATGCATGTGTGCGTGTGTGTGTGTGTGTGTGTGTGTGCGTGCACGCGTGTATCTATGTAAATGGGCTTCCTCAGTTTTTGTTGCAACTGTATTTTTGCATAAAAATGTCAGAAATATCTAATTTTAATTCAAAGTCTTTTTGGCTTTCAAAAGTTTTTGAAATCTTAAATCTCAATATTTCCAGTAGATTAATTTCAAATGTTGAATTTATAATATTATATAAAAGCTGCTTTAAAAATTGTTAAATACAAAAGAATTATTCTAGTCTAAGTTTTTGTTTGAAAAAAAGCTTAAAGGCTAAATTTCCAAAAAGTAGAGCTTTACATAGATAAAACTGGGCAGAAGTATCAAACGCAATTAGACTATAGTAACTGTACACTGAAGTTTCTAATAGTGTACAGTTGCCAGGTGTCCCACATGTCAGTACTCTTAGGTTTAATGTCTCATTTTGAAAAAATACATGGATACTTGTTACAAAGAAGAGTTCCCATGCCATTTTTTCATAAGATAATTAAAATTATTGGATATTTTAGAATTATATAGAATTTACATTAGTGCAGGGTCCGATTAAAAACCTTGGAAAATTTTTCAACCATGAAGATTTGCCAACTGTCATATTTGCAGCTACCATTTACCCGTTAGAAGAAAAAGTACTAATCATGAAAAAGAAAACCTTTAATACAACCAAAGAATAACACAGCCAACCTTGGCTATGCATTTTATTTGGACTTAACACAGAGCCCATGAAACTGATACTCACATTCCCATTTTATAGACTGAAAAAAACTAGTCCCAAGTTACATGTTTAGTAAGAGGGAGAATTAGAACCATGAGCCAGCTGTGAAGGAGCTACTGGCTTTGTGAAATTTTTGGGTTGAGGTCCTTTTGTGAGACAAAAGATTCAAACTCGTCTTCAAGGATCTGTGGCTTTGGTCCTTGAGCATGGCCTTCCCTGGGAGAGGCTGTGTAAGGAAGTTTCAGGACCAGTTGGGCAGGGGTGTGGCCAGGGAAAGCTCTACAAATTTCTCCTTGCATGAATTCTGCCCTCTACCTTGCCTGACTACTCCATCAGTTGGTAAGTACCTGTCATATATAAAGCCCTGTGGGTAGTGGGTAGTGTCATGAGGAATACCGCAGTCATGAGCCATGGTTCCTGTCGGCACCAACTGTAACTCCTGCATGAACTGAGGCCAGTGGCAGAACAGAGTCTGGGAAAGCACTTTCTTCACAGCACGTATGTATGGAGGCCCTGCCCATGTTCTCTGTGGACCTTGCAGAGCTCACTGAAACATCACACTCACTCATCTGAAGGGTTCATAGAATTTATTAAAGGGCATAATATGAATTGAGTACTTATCTGAAAAGATTTGGACCACGAGTCAGATTTCGGAATATATGAACAAATATGATGTGATATCATGGGGACTAAATATGAAATTCACTGATGTCTCATATATACCTTTTACATACAGTCTGATGGGAAATTCATACAATAGCTTTAGTATCCTTTGACAAGGAATGTAACTACCACATGAGGTCAAGCATGGAATTTTCCTCCTGTAATGTCATGTCAGTCATCCAGAACACTCTGGATTTGGGCTCTCTGGATTAGGAGTGGCCTTACGTGAAGCATGCACAATAGGAGCACCTTTGCTGTGCCTGCGGTGAGAGGTTCTGGTGGCCTTCTAGACAGAGGCCATTAACGCTAACAGAGGCCAGGAAACATCTAGCTGCCACTTTCCTTTGTTTCCAACATAAAACTACAAGCAGTAAAAAACCAAAACCAAAACCAAAAAAAAAAAAAAAAAATAGCAGTTTTACTTGAGAAATGCACAAAATCCACTAAGTTATAAAAGCATAATTTTAAGTCACTTTCTCAAGATTGTGGATATGAAAGAAAAAAAATAACTTGCCTTGGGAAGAGAATTTTGACTAAAACCCAAGAAGTTATGTAGCCTACGCTGCTGGTACATCTGACATGTGCATCCTGACAGGGCTCCGTCCCCATCCTGGACATGAGCAGACCCACTACAGGGCCTCTGAGTCAGTGACAGGAAGTACCTGAGACTGTTTCCTCCAAGCACTTGGTTCCTTGCTTTTCACCTCTACGTGCTACAGAGCTCTAGCCTCCTAACACCTCATCTCTCGAGACCCAGGACTGTAGACCCTCAGCCAAGTAACTCACACCAGCATTTCACTGATGAGGCTTCAGCAAGGGAAGACAAAATGTAGCTTGGTATTTTTATTCAGTGTAAAATTCAGTGTAAGAAATAAGTAAATAGTCCATGGGGGGAAAAATGAATAAAATCATCAACCAATGACTTTTAAATACACTAGTTTTATTTTTTTAATTAAAAAAATTTTTTAATGTGACCAGGGGTTCATTTACTGGTTTATTCTAGATGTATTTATTGAGTTGTACAATACGCAGGGCATCCCGCTTTCCCATCAGCCTGGACCAGAAACTGAATGACTTTTTGCTCTTTGCTCAAGGCCTAGAATAGTTCTTGGCATCAGGAGAATTTTGCCACATTTTTAAATGAATGAGTGACACACTGAGGCAAGGCATACCTGCACTTTCCCCTACTAGGAGTTCATGCTACCCTAAAAATTATCACAAAGGCCTTCTCCTTTGACAGTTACTACTTGCCAACTAATTCTTTTTTGGAGCTAGAATCAGTTTGGCTATACAAGATCAATATAGCTTTACTGAAAATCAATTAATTAACCACAAGATGTAAATAGATACCTACTTTGTGCAATTCTTTCTTACTAGATAATTGGACTATTCCAAGAAGCAAGATATAGTCCTTGTTTTTCAAGTGTTTCTACATCAATGTAAAATTAACAATATAGTGCAGTATCTGGTAGACTGAAGAGATGGTTGGCATACAGGACAACTGAAAAGAGGAGGAGGGAAGAACTCTGCATTAGAGCAGAAGATAGACTATAATGGGTCATAGAGCCCACAGGAAGAAGGAAGGAAAGGTCGTAGGAGAGTAGAGAGTGTGTGCGTGTGTGTGTGTGTGTGTGTGTGTGCGCGCGTGTGTGTAGGGAGATGAGAGAGTGGAATGAAGAGTCTGGAAGAAGGCAGTGCACACAAGAGATGCCAAGAGTTAATTTTATTCAGTGCAATTGAGTTCAGTTGGGTAAGTATTTGTTGAGAGCATGTTATGTGCTAGCCATTGTGATAGGAACAGTCCCTGTAAACAATTACAATACAGTGTGATAAGTGTTGTGATACAGAAAAGTCCAGATGTTATAAGGACATAGATTGAATTAACCCAAAGGTAGGGGTCAGGGAAATTTCTTTGGAGAAGTATAAAATGGACATCTGAAGCTAAGATAGGAATTAGTGTAATTAGGAGAAACTCTGCAGGTAGCATGGACACCACCTACTAGAAAAGCATGGATTTGGGCCACAGAGATCTGAAGTTGGATGTTTATTGTAACACACAGGGGAAGAAGGGCTGGACTTCAAATAGTGGACAGAGTGCCATGTCTGGTACTTCACAATAAGGAGTTTAGACTTTCTCCCAAGATCAGTGGTGACCCTGGGGAATCTTAAGCAAGGAGCAGAACAGATTTGTCTTTTAGGTAGATTACTACATGCAGTGTGAGATGGGCCCAGGCAGTGTGAAATGGAGCATAAAGCCAACATGTAGTATGAAGCTACATTCTTCAATGTAAGAGTAAGTAAATAGTTAATGGAAAAAAATGAATAAAATCATCAACCAATCAATCATTCAGCTCAGGACTGAAAATACAAGACTTGAAGTGGTACACGGTTGTGCACATACAAGGATCAGAATGAATAATGACTGGGACACTGAAGGGTCTTCAGATCTCGTATCTCATCCACCAGACAAATGTTCCTAACAGTCGACAATGAACCACAGCTGGCAATAGAGTGGAATCCAGTAGAAATTGATTCATTGTTAGAATCCAAAGACCCAGGTCTGAGCCCAGGTTACACCTTAACGTTTGTGATCCTCGAGTCCCATATCTACATTTGCCCTTTATGTGCAAGTTCACAGCGCACAGAAAGGGACTGGAGGTCACAATCTGTGTATGTTTCTGTTTGCAGGTGGCATGTAGGCATTGTGCCAACACTTGTGCCTGGTGGCACTTTTAATTCATTGCTGTAAAAAGCAGTGTGTGCAATGCATGTGAGAGTGGAAAGTGGAGTTAGCTGAAAGGAATTTAAAAGGCAAGTAGCAAGCACTGGGCAAACTTTGGGCAGGTAATGCTCACATGTCCATGGCAGACACTGGCAGTGTGGTGGGAAGAGTCCATTTACGCTGCTGCTGTAAAGGAGAGTACTGAGCACAAAAATGACACAACTGGAACTCAGTGATGAGCTGGGGCCACACATATAGGGATTTAAGGATTCTATGTAGGCTAAAACTCCATTACATAAAGCCCCTTTCATGACTTCACTTTGACCAGTAAAATATGTCAGCTCAAGATCTTAGAAAGGGTAGCTTATGTAGTGTCCATGCTAAAAGGCCATGATAATCTTGTGGTCATAGCTAACAGCCCAGGGCCAGATGACCTTACAGAAAGGGAGGAAAGGGGGAACCATAGTGAGAAGGGATACCTTCTTAGGAACTGGGAGTTTGGAAAGAGATGCCTTTGTGAGCATAAAGGTGGGATTGCGCTGGTGAGGGTGGAGAAAAGCAAGATGATTTACAAAGCACCTGGATCCAGGAGTGTTAAAGCACATAATAAAATAAATGAGAAAAAAGCAAAAGGTGAACAGGCTTGGGAGAAAGTTGTGAAGAAGAAGCACTAGTGAAGCTACTCATCAGAAAGTGCTTCCTGCAGTGGTGTTTCAGGAATACACTGGCAGGTCTGAGCACTCAATTCCCCCAGGAGATCAGACAGGGCAACTCAAAGTGATGGTTTTACTTTAGACACTTAAATACTCCTCCTTCCACCACTTTTCTTCTCATCCACTTCCTCTTCCTCCAGCACACTTACAGCCTCACACTGTCTGGCCTGTTCTAGCTTTGCTTTTCTCACAGCAACATCAAGGAAGCAAAGAACAGCTCATTACTGCAACAGTTTCCTTTAAAAGTACCTTTTTGTTTATGGCCTGGAGTCCTATATCTCTTAACTCATCTTCTAGCTGTTTTTGAAAGTAACATAAAGTCAGTTCTTAGGTGAATGAGCATAATTTTTATAAGTAATACTTGGTTGGATTATTTTCTCCACTTTCTAACATCATAGAATCAGTCTTCAGCAGTCGGCTAATCTGTTCTCCATTTTAAAAAGCTCTAATAAATCAGTCAACCACAATAGAAAAGGCCACTTTCAGTTTTTTCCTGCAAATTCCATTGTAAAATGTACCAAAATCAAGTTGATTAAATAATTCATTCTCTGCAGAAATCACTTAGCCCAGGGAGGATTCACGGTTACCAGTATCTCACGCCCTATGCACATATATAATAGTCCATGCATGAACATCTAAGGCAGACATCAGAGTCTTTTCATCAAGACCAAGATCCATAGGTCTCCCCGTTGGCTAGTACGTTTCACCATCCACATTGTTTAATTGAGCCCTTTACTACAAATGTTTTTCGGCTCTGGTGCAAGACAGGAATTTGAAGCATGCATTGGAGTATTTAATGGTGTTAATTTCTGATGCCCACAAATATCAACTTCACTCAACAATCCTCTACTCTTGTAAAATATAGAAAATACACCAGAGAATGAAATGTAACACAGGACGCTTCAGCACTGCACACGAAACAATTCCACGGTCCTGCTGATGCCGACAAGTCAGAAAATACCTGCCTATTTACAGATCCTTAAAAATGTCACAATCACTAAAGAAAATAAAAGGAAGATAGGGTGCTTTCAGATTAAAGAACAGTTCTAACTCTTATATCAAACATGTTTGCTTGGCTTTTAAAGCTCTCAAAGGTATCCCAAGTTAATTTTAAATTAACATCTGATTGTAACAGATGATCCATAGCTTAAAGGTTGTTTTGTTTCATTTTAACTAGAAGGCATAATTTAAATAGTTCCTACCTGGAAATATGGATGGTCTCTTTTTGGTGCGCCTCACGTGAAAGGGTTCCAAATTCTTAATGTTCCTTTGAAGTCTTCCTCTAGTGTCATTTCCTATGAGTAGTTCAGGTGGCAGGCTGCTCCGTCTCGATGATTTGTAATCATTTTGAGGTGAATTTAGTTTGTTCTTTGTTCTGGAATATAAATTGCTGTCATCAACTGCCATTGTAGTAGATTCATTGGAGACTGGAAACAAAAATCCCAAAGCCAAACCCGGCAGCAGCCACAGTCAGCCGCTTCTGTGTCACAGACTCTAGGTTCTCATGCTTTGCCCTGCACTTGCTCGGGAAGCTTAGCAAGTTGATAGGCGTGGACTGGAACAGGTGTAGAATTACTAGCAGCCCCTCCTTTCATCAGTTAATAGCACAGGGGAGGACAGATTAAAAACAAAAATCATTAGGTGTAGCAGACTGGGGAATCTGAACAAATGAGACATGCAGGCTGTGCGCCTGTGGATGGCGATCAAGGTGGTGTCTCGTGGTTCCTGCCTGAAATTTGCTTTACTGCAATGCTACAAAACAAACATAACTCACTACTTAAGACTGAATGCCAATGCAAATTTTAAGTCTAATTTTTCTTATTATTTACCAGCCTCTTGGAGGCTAGAAACAATTTTGGTGAAACATTCTTACACTCCCTAACTTTGTGTTTCAAACTATATAAATACACATAACAACCGCCCTTTATTTTTATTTGGCTGGCAGCCACCTAGAAGTTGGCTGGAACAGGGAGTTGAGAGATGGCCGATGATGACCAGGAAGGAACTAGTTGTGGGTGTGTCAGACAGCAATGTTGGGAACCTGGACACTATCACCCACCCCTCCCATCCTGCGCTCCACCTGGCAGCTGGCTGCTCCAGAACTTCACGCCGCTTGGTAGGAGAGTCAGAGGTCTAGAAAACAAGCTATGGCCAGAGATGTGATGATGGTTTCCATTTAACAGATAAAAAGTAGACATTGATATCCTCCTGGGGATGCTGCCTCACTTCAACTAAAGTCTCAGGAGAATCAGCTTCCTGCTTGTTCTGGTCAGGTATTTCCTTCTTTTCCTTCCAGATCATCTTTGTTTGTGCCCTTTTCCCCAATTCTCCTTTGTTCTATTTATGTGGCAATATCCTGCATTCTTTCTCTGTGCAGAAATCACAATTCTGTAATTTCTCCTTCCCAGCCATGCCCCAGGGCTATCTATGTCCTTAGTGTCGCTCTCCAAACAAACAAACACACACACACACACACACCCCTACCTACCTACTTGGTGCTGTCTGACTGCAGTATGAGTCAGAAGATAAACGATATCTGTCTTTTTTCTTCCCTGTGCCAAGGATCAGTAGATATAAACATTATAAAGGATCTGGAGGTTATTCTAGAAGTCACTGTTTATGGGATGTTGGTTTTCGGAATGCCATCTAGGTTGTATTATTGGTTAAAATTGGAAGTTGGATCCCTTTACCTAATCGAGGGCACACTTACACACTAAGAAGACTTTCATTGTCTCTTTTTCCTTATGCTCTCTCAGCAATAGGTCTTAAACTATGGCAGATTTTTCTGAAGAGGAAAGCATATTTTCACTGGAATGTCCACATTAGTTTCATTATATAATCCATATAATCATATTTCCATATTAGATTGTTATTTTTTAACCTATTCTGAGACTTACTCACACTGTGTCCACTTCAGGAATTAAAACTACTTTGATGAACTGAAATGTATCAAGAGCTTCAAAAATCAAGTGGCTTGCACAAAACCTGCTTGTTTCTGCTATTAGAGAGTGAAACCAGGGCCTTGCACTGAGCTACATCTCTAGCCCCTTTCATTTTTAAATTTTGAAACAGTCTTGTTCAGATACACAGGCTGATGTTGTTCTGTGCTGGGATTAGAGGTGTGTGCCATGGCTATGAAACCATTTTTAAGAGCCCAAGATACTTCTTGAATCTCCCTTGTTTTAATGAAAATATTTTCACTGAATAAAAAGTTTTTTTTTTTTTTTTTTTTTTTACTGGGCATTGAACTCACTACCTCACGCTTGCTAGGCAGGCACTTACATCACTGAGCTAAATCTTCAGCCCAAAAACGTAAAATATTTAAACAAGTTTGAGATAATGATTTAATAGATGAAAAAATACATTCCCACAGCCCAAATTTCAAGAATGGTATTTAATTTTCAGGCACATAGCAAGAAATAGTCTTACGACACAAATAACTGGATGCTAACTGGAAGAAAGGTAGTAATGAGTAGGCATAGTATTTAGCAACTATCCTTTCTCAGTTCACAGTGACACCATGAGGAAAATAAGAACATACATGAGACAAAACAGAGGTCTGTAAGAAAAGGTATTATCATACAGAGCATGCATCAGGTATGTCTCTATACTGTGCACATGTAATTTTGCTTTTCCTTTAAGAGGCTGTCTGGAAACACAAAGTACATAAACATCTGAAATGCATTATAATAATAGCAGTCATTTACTGCACGATTAATACCAACCAGGTCTTGTGCTAAGACTCTGGTATATATAACCTCATCATTTTTCCTATGCATGCTCTTTTATAGATGGGTACACTGAGTCAGAGTACAGCATCCAGGAACTTGGTAGGAGAGAAAAGATCTGAACACAGGTTTTATCTGACTTCAAAGTACACGTTCAAGTTCTGCTTCAGTACTGTATCAATACACTGCATTGCTAGATGTGCACAACACTGAAAGTCCTTCACTATTTGCCTAAAACAATTCTTAGAATTTAAGCACCTTCTCACTGAAGCAACTGCAGGACTGGGGCATGGTCTGGTTCACCTGATCAGGCTTGCCCTGAGTAAGGGAGCTCAGAGGGCCCTGAAAGCCCTAGAATGAAAGGAAGGAAAAGCAGAAGGAGAACTCAAGTTTTTCCAGGTGTATGCCAAAAAGTATTACTTTAATAGTAAAGTCTTTATGCTAAGTCTTTTAGTATTACAGTGCACTTTCAGATGAAAGTATATTTTCTTGAGATTTAAATTATAATTAGAAAGAATCCTATTCTGCTTCCAAAGTACCCCCAAATGTCCTGATCCTCTAAAAATTAAGTGATATGAGAAGGCTACAGGCTTCCCGTCTTACCTAATTTAATTCCTCTCCTTCCCAGTTCATTTCTCCATCATAGGGAATATAAACATATAGGTGTCTAGCTCACGTAACGTATTTTTGGTACCAGTATCAAACTCACAACCTTGTGCTTGCCAGGCAGGTGCTATGCGCTGAGCTATATCCCCAGGACTTGTAATGTACTCCTTTAAAGACAAAAGTGAGGATATCCTGAACCTGCTATTATTAAAATTGTAGGGCAACATAAAGAACAATTTTTATTTCTTCAAAAATAGAAGTATTAAATCTGTGGACATGAAACAAGCAAAGTAAACCACCCTTTCCAAATATTCAAATTGCCTGCAACAGGAATGACAGTCAACAGAAATTTATGTCAAGATGGTCTACATGAAAATATTTCTCAGTTGTAGTATTAAGTCTACCTGACTCTATAGTAACATCCAAAAGTGAAATTCCAATTTTAAGGAAATCAAAAGAATGATGATGTGCTCTGAGCTCAGAGGAACCTCAAAACTGACAGCATAATTAAATAATTATAAATAATTAATTGGAAATTTTCTATTTTAATAACCATTATGTTTTAAATAAATTGATTGCTTTTGAATTATTCTAATTTCGATCCTTTAAGAATTTTATATGAAATGATGCTACCATTCTCTGAGCATTCTGTTCTTCCTGGTAGGAAGACACTAACTTCTCTCTTAGGATGTTCAAATAGTCCATAGACATTTCCTTAGTTGGTAGCCATAAATTCCTTGTAAATTAGCTTTTAAAAAGTGTTCCTGAATTATTTTGCTTTTATTGAGAAAGCTGCAATTGTACTGCAAATGATACAACTTTACCAGTGCAGCTTTCTTTCTCATGATCACCTTTGCAGAAATGTTCTACCATGAAGGTTTTAGGTGTGTAAGGATTTACCAAATTAGTTCTGAATCTCACTATGACTCAGCTGTACCATATGTCCTGCAAATATTTCTTATTTTTGAACTCATTCAGTTTTTAAACTGCAAGGGCCTATTATCCAGTGGGTGGAAAGTAGGAAAAAAATACCAGTATAAAATGGCAGAATGATAAATATCACCAGGTCAAGCCCTTCCATAGATTTCTCTCTCCAAAAGCTCACCAGCCACTTCTTTTGCCAGCACAACCTTGTTGGTGTGGGTAGCAATGCTGCAGTATTGTCTGTGGTATAATTGTGACATCTTTCCTCAATTCCTAAGAAGATGTTCAGTATTTATCTCATAGCACTTGATAGCAATTAACATTAATAACTTGTCAGCCTTTCCCTTTTAAAATTCTCTGTTCTTTTATGTTTCTTCCTGTATTTCAGTTTTCTTCTGCCCAGATTCTTCAGGGGCTCTTTAAAAATCTATTTTTCTAATTTCTTTTCTTTGGCAAGCCCATTTATTAAGCATCTACTTAGGCACAATCCTAAAACCAATACTGGAGAATTTCTTCATTTAAGAAGGAAGGAGACCTGTAACAAACAAGTTACTGCAATCCCCAGTGACTGCTCTGCTCTGAGAAGATGCCAAAAACTACTGGGTTATGCCTCCTGATGGAAAGGGGAAGAGGAGGGGAAGGATTCTCAGAGGAGGACTTCACAACGCAATGAGGGGACTCTTGACAGTTACGAAGGTGCAGCACATAACAACCTCTGCTGAATGACAGAGTTGCCCTCTGTATTCCTGGGTCACACCTGCAGATTCAACCAACCCTGGATGCAAAGTATTGAAAACCAAACTGAACAGCACCTGTATTAACCATGTTCATAATTTCTTGTCATTATTCCCTAAATAAAGTAACAACCATTTACATAGTATTTTAATTGTATTAGGCATTATAAGTAAACTAGACATGATATAAAATATATGGGGAAATGTATGTAGGTTACACACAAACACTATAATAAAAATATTTCATATATATGTTAATATATATTATGGGGTCTTGAACAGCTGTGGATTTTGGTACTGGCTGAGATATTCTGGAGCTAATCCCCTGCTAATACCAAGGGACAACTATGCAACAATCCTTCCAACAGGATGTAAAACACTAACATTGCACAAGACAGACTGAGCAATTCCAGAGGAGAGAGGGCTGAAGGAAAAACACTCTGTGGTGTTACTTACTATACATTCCTAAACACCAGCATATATTATATGTCAGGAAGATACCTACTTTTTTAAAAAAAGTCTATGTTAAATCTGGCTCCAACCTCTTAAAACAAATTAGTGATTCCTAACAAAATGTAAAAAGACACTTAAAAAGTTCTGGCTTCAGTCAGTAACCGTTCTCCAGAACTATTTTTATTTACCAGAGGAACTATGATACAGAGATTTGCTGAAGCAGCCTCTTATGCAAGTTTATGTCATGCAGACTGTCCCTTTTAAAAGAAGCTTAGAACTAACCAGTTCTTACCGGCTTGCAATTCAACTTCATTTGTACTTGCGTTCTTTCCAGTTCAATTTTGCAATTCTCAGAAAAATTGCTGGCCTTTTCTCAAATTAAGGTAAGGCTTAAGGGTACATTTTTCGTGGTTGTAAGGCTCTATTTGCTAGAAGGATGCAGTACAATAAACAAGACTTTTTCTGTATACCACCCTTGACACACCCACGTGGTCTAGGAGAGGAAGCAGTGATAGTCTGGTTTTTTCTTCTGTTTAAGGAATTGAACTGAAACTTGCATTCATAAAAGAATTCAAGGTTTTGCAATATTCTGGCCAAATATTACACAATGTAACTTCAGAAAGATTATTTCCAAAACCAGGTGAGTGACTAGTGTGACTGAGGTGGCTGCCTCCTTCATCAGTCTTTCATCTAAGACTTCGACTTTCACCTGTGAACTACTGATGGCTAAGTACAAGCACTAGTCCTGATGTCTCTCTAGTGTTCTATATCACTCCGTCAAGTGAATTCTGAGCATCTCCTGCTAGAAGCTTGGCATGTACAAATCTGCTATCTCTAGACATGCAACTCTTGTATTTCTAAATTTCTGACTTTAAATGATAGCTCCCATTTACCTGATGAATTATTTTGTCTGTCAGGTAATATTTACCTCTTAAATATCATTTGGTTTGTGAACTCCACCCTTGCTATTACTACCCAGTGGTAGCATTCATTATCTCTTCCCTGAGCATTGCTTTGGATTTCCAACAGGTCTGTCCAGTTCTAAGCTTGGTTCCTTAAGCATTCCACCTTTGATATGGCATCTTGATTTTTCATACCTTAGCAAATCACCCTTGACTAGTCTATTTCCCACTTAAAAATGCAGTTAGGATTTGGGCAGAACACTTGCGATACGCTAACTAGAACAGACATAAGGCTAATACAGACACCCCCATCTTTTAATGAAACAATTACTTTAACTTTTACTGCAGATTTATTTCCTTCCTGTCTTATGAGAGGACCAACCAAAACTCCCAAATTTTAATTTACTATGCTGAACTTGGGCAACTGACCCTAAAATGTTTCAGAGTCCCTTGATGTTGCCCCAGTTAGATTTTATTTTGACCATTACGGTTCTGAGGTCCATCCTGTGCTTTCTCTCATGTATCTGGGATTTTGTTTTGGAAGGGATGAGAGTTGAGAGGGGAATATTCAGAAAGGTTTTGAATCATTTTTTATTCAAAAAGGTTTCTTGACCTAAAAATACAAGTTTATAAATTTCGAATCTGGGTAAACAAAGCATTGTTTACTAAGGCCAAGCTATTTAATTTCTGGTGTCTAAGTTTCTGGTCTAAAAAAAAGAAACTTTGGTTTCTATCATCAATGATTTGTCTGTTTTCTAAGTAATGGTTAAAGTCCATCAGTGAAAGATACTGTGGGTATACGTAAAACTTGCAGCAAGCTAAGAGATTACAGGAATACACAAATAGGTAGTATTACTCTGAGAAATTAACTGGTACCATTATAATTATAAGAACACTTCTATAAATTTTATCTGATTGGGAGAGGGGATATTTCTGATAAAAACACCTAACAAAGTAAGAACAAAAGGAAATTTCCTCAGTCTAATAAAGGACATCTAACAAAAGCTCTGCAGATGAAGTCAGATGCAATGATGAAAGACTGAATGCTTCCCCTGTAAGATCAGGAACAAGACAGAATGTCTACTCTTATCACTTCTATTTTAACATTGCACTAGAGGCTAAATCCAGTGCTATCAGGCAAGAAAAACAAACAGAAGATACCTAAACTGGAGAGAAAGTTGTAAAACTTTTAAACAAATTTTTAGATAAAATAATCATATGTAGAAAAATCTGTTGGAATCTACAAAAAAGTGACAAGACCTAATAAGTGAATTCAGCAAGGCTACAAAACATAAGATAAATCCACAAAATCAACTGTGTTTCTATATTGGCAAAAAACCCTGGGAAGTTAAAAGACAGTATCATAAAATATTAAATATTTAGGAATAAATCTGACCTATGTGATAGACATATATGTTGAAAACTAAAGTAAATTAGAGCAATTAAAGAAAACCTATATAAATGAAGAGATATAGCATATTAATTTCCCAGAAGACTTGATAATGTTTTTCTTCTCTCCAAATTAATATATAGATTAAATACTATCCTAGTAAAAATCCTAACAGAATTTTTAAAAATGGAAATTGACAAACTGACATAAGAATTTAAATGGAAGTGAAAGACAATCAAGAATAGCTAAACTAAATTTTGACAAAGAAAATGTCGAAAGAATTATACTACCAATTTTAAGACTAAACACAAAAACTACAGTAAGGACAATGTAATACTAACATAATGATAGACAAAAAGATCAGCGGGATAGAAGTGACAGTCTAGAAATAGATCCATAAATTAATGAGCAACTCATTTGTGACAAAAGTGCAAAAATAATTAAGTGGAAACAGGGCAGAGATAGGACAACTGGACATCCATATGCAAAATAAATAAATAAATAAATAAAATAAATAAAAATCTTTGGTCTACACCTGATGTTGGATGCAAAAACTCAAAATGGACCACAGATATAAATGTTACACTCAAACTATACATATTCTAGCATGAAAACCCCTCTTGTCCACAAATAAATTAATAAATTAGACTGTACCAAAATTAAAATCTGTTCCTTCAAAGACACTGTGAAGAAAGTGAAAAGAAACACTGGGGGGAAATATTTGCAAGACACTATTTGGTAATGAGTTAGTAGGCAAAATATGTGAGCAAAACTCAATAGTGCAATTAAAAAACAGGCAAACTGCATAAGCAGACAGGTCACCAAAATACAGAAAGTAAAAATGTATATGGACATGTGTTTTGCATAGAAAGTCAATAAGAAATGCAAATTAAAACTACAGTGATATACCCCTGCCTACCAACTAGAATGGCTCAAATTAAGAGATTGGTCATATCAACTGTTGTGAAGAATTGGCAGGAACTAGCATTCACATATACTGTTGTTGGGAAATCAAAATGGTAAAACCACTTTAGAAAAGTTTGACAGTTTTTGAAAAATTTAAATGTACTACTATATGATCTAGCCTTTCCTCTCTTAGGAACTCACTCAAGAGATAGACAATTCATACATATTACATCAATATCAGTTTTACTTAGCAAAATATTAGAAACAAAATGTTTATCAACAAGGGAATAAACCATGGTATATCTATACAGCAGAATATTATACAGCAACAAAAGGAATGCTATAATCCGGGTAAATCTCAAAATAATCATGCTGAGTGATACAAGTAGGATCAAAAATCTTGTATCCCAAGTAGTTCCATTTACATGAAATTCTAGACAACGTAAACTAGTCTAAAATCAGTGGTTGCCTGGCATTAGGGATGGAGGGATGAAAGGGAGGATTAACAAGGGACAGAATACAATATTGGGGTAGTGGAGGGGTGATGGATTCGTGGGTATATACTTAAGTCAAAAGTAAACCAAATACATAAAAAAATGTATGGCTTATTATCTGTCAATTATATCTCAATAAAAATTTTTCTAAAGAAAAAGAATTCGAAAATATTCTGGACTCTAGGCAATAAAATTAATGTATAAAGGTGAAACCAACTCTTGTCCTTCCATCTACATTAAGACAAAGAAAACACATGTATACAGTAAGAGTCATGTAAATGCTTTTCACTTAAGGTAAGGATTTTTTTAATCCTGAATTACACCTTTACATTTTATTTTGTACACTAAAACTTCAAGCATGTCTGAGAAAATGTCTCCTTTGACATTTTTGGGTAACACATTCCATAGTCCAGTGAAGAGAAGATTTGAAACAAACATTACAGAAAGAACGAATGAGTAGGAGCTGCATTGGGGAAAAGGTGATGCACGAGCTGCTCGGAGGAGCTGAAATCTTTTAGCCTAAAAGACTTCAACATCAGGAAGGACTGTAGTTATCTCAGACGACCTGGGTATATCCTTGCTAGATAACCACGGAATGGATAAAATGAGCGAGTCTGGAGACTACTGCCACATTTTATGACACTGCTTTATTCTTGGGATGATCCTTTTTGAACCTTCCTGACGTAAGTACGGGAAGAGTATCTGCAAAAGCGATAGTTGGGTGCTATCACGTATTTCATAACAAATCCTTCAACTGGCCTAGTCATTTTATATAGTAAGTTAGCTTTATTTTGTTCAAGTTTGGGAATAATCAGTAGAAAACCTGTAAACATTGTGCAGAGAAGGAAACTCACAAAGAAAGGCCAAGAAATTGCATTAGCTGATTAACTATGACCACGCCTATTCTTCCTTTAACTCCCAAATCTAAAACAGCATAAATTTATTCATTTAGTCTCAATTTGCCAACTACTTGCAGGCGCTTTGTCTTTGTGTCAGCCCCCTCCTTAATTTCTTATTCTTATGTATAAAGTATTTCCTTTGTCCTTCCTACCCCATTTTTTATGACTAAGGAAAGCAATAGAAGCAAACAATTTCAAATGATGTCCTTCCAGAAAAAATTCCTTTCTACATTCAAGTGTTAAAAAACAGCCACCATTTTCTTTCCTCTGCCCAGGAATTAAACTGCCATTCAAATTCCATACATGCCTATGTGTTATACAAGATGTGAGAGCCGTGCCATGTTTGTTTGTCTTAGTGAGCATTCAGTGCTAGTACTGAGTCCTAGCGAGCTTCGAGAAACTCCATCAAAACTGGAGCTCTTCACTGGGAAGGTGGGCCTTTTAATTTCCACTTCGATTCTCCAAGGCTTCCTTATCTCAGATAAGTTTTTTTTTCCATTTTCTAGATAAAAGATGCTTTACTTTATATCATACTCTAGAAACTAGGAAAGGCTCAAGTATCAAAAACCAAATTTGATACAAGCCAAATCAACATCTTTTTATCCTCATAGAATAAACTACAAATTTCCGTTACTTCTAAAGGATGAATGACACAAGATCTTAAGATAAGTTAGAAGCAGATGTAGTTTTGGTTTCTTATATCTAATTCACACCTCTTTCAATAGTGCTATTAGTAACTGTGATTTAGAGGAAGACTAGCATTTTCATAGGAGTTAAAAATCTCAAAAAAAAATCTACATTTCAGGTTTCTCAGCTGCTTTTTGAAAATTTCTCTTTTGATTATGAAAGAAATACAACTTTTTTGGCAGAAGATTGGAAAAGCAGGGAAAAAAAGTAAAAAGAAACAAAAAAAAAATACTGAAACCTCATCAATCTATGCTTTGGCCTGCTGTCCACCACTAACGCAGTTCTAATCTGTTCTCAGCCACCAGAATGGTTCCTGTGTCCTTGTGAGCAGTCCCTGGTGGCTGAGCGGGGTGGGTGGCAGTACTCCCCCGGCGGAGATGAACAAGGGAGGCTGCTTGGGAGCTTGAAAGCATGCAAGGTATAAACATTCTAATGACTGGGGCAAATATCTCCCTCTGGAAAAGGTAGTGGCTTTCCAAAGGCCCAGATTTGCTTCATCCCACTATTTTCAAGTGAAGTTTGAGACATAACGACTTTTTTTTTCTTTATCCTGGGGATGAAACACAGGCGCTCACAACTGCTAGGCAAGTCTACCACTGAGTTACATCCTCAATCCCTGGTTTGTAAATGTTGCCTTTAGGGTTTTAAAAACATCATTATTAGTCAAAGAAACAAAACCTGTGCACCAGCTGGGGTCTCTGATCTAACCACTTTCTGAGGGCCACATGGGAAAGCTGTTTTTTACAGAACATCTGGCCCCTGTGCCTTAACTCATCATTTTCTAACAGTCTTTATGGAGGCGCCAGTCTCAGAGATGTACCCCGCTACAAAATGCTTAGGAAACTCTGAGCAATGGCTCTCTGACGGAGACTCCTCACTGCCAGGAAGCACAACAAAGGTCTTGAATCTTGCTGCAAAGCACCAACCCTGCTTAATTCTGTTTACCTTAACTGAACATAAAACTTAGCTTTTCTTCTTTTTTTTAGTAACAGCTATTAGTATACTTGAGCTCTTACATTCAGTGAAACAAAGTCCAGAATGTGCTGCTGTAACACAAAACCATTTCGATAACAGCCACCAGCTCGCTTCGGCAGGCTGTGGCAGGAGGAGCCAAATAAGATTCACGCTATGGTTTCAACTTCTGCGTCCTGAACTCCCCTGGTCCCCTATGTCCCACAGGTAAGACTGATCTGACTGACATGTGATCAGCCACTCTTATCTGGCATAAACAAGGTAGACTAAGAAAAGTAATCTTGAACAATTTACAGGAATCCAATATAAACCTAATAAATTGCCTTTATAACTTACATAGGCAGAGAAGTGAATTTTCACACTGCTGTCACACACCAACTGCTCTAAGTGGGCAAATGAATATAATTTATAGTTTTCTACAGCTTGTCCTCAAAGTAGATAGGAAATAACTGAAAGTCAACAATGTTCTCACTGAACTGCAATTATCCTGTTATACACAAACCTATATTTTTCTTGTTGTTGAGCAAGTTTCTCCACAAAGACCAGCTCTCCACCATCTTTATGAAATGCTATCCCACCAGGGAGGTCAGTTTTTTCCCACCACTGACTGCCTGTGGTTTTCCTTTGGTCTTTACAGAGATGTAAACAATTGACTAGTCATTTAATAAAAATTATTTGTGGGTTTTTCATTTTCCCACAATAATTTTTCCCATATTCTCAAAAGACTATTTTAGCCTGAGTTTTAAATGCCTTTATTTTTGTCAGGCTTTTATTTTTTACTTAAGATTTACCTGAAAGGCCTTGTATTCCAATGTGTTTCTTTCCCTAAATTTTCATTTCTAAATTGAGAGATAATTCTTCAGAAGTTAATAGTAACAAGACGTTTAGAAATTTTAGAAAATGTAAGAATTCTGGAAAAACTAGCACAGAAGTCACATTGTATTTCAGACTTGGAACGGACATATAATATTTACCAACTATTAGAAATGTTTATTCTTTTCTCATTCCAGAAGAAGTGTAATAGAAATAAAATGATTTAGATTTAATACAAGGGTTCTTTGTGTTGTTTTAAAGGCAGCAGCTCTCCATAATATAGACACATAGAGGAATCTTTCCTAGAAATTGTCTGTGACTCAATTCCTAATTCAAAACATCAAGATGCTTTTACCAAATCCACAGATCTAAAAAGAAGTAAATAGTTTCATATTATTAAGGGGGAAAAAAAAACATGGCTGGGCAAACACATTAAATACTGTTAAATTAAATTAAATACTGTTGCTGATATTGGCCAGGGGAGAGGGGTATTCAAGGTGACTTTGATACTAGAAGATACAAGGCATTCTAACTTGCTATGAATATTTTTTTTCCTCTCAGACCAAATTAGTCACTGAATCTTCTTGTCAAATCTTGTAGCTGTCAAATACTCTTCCTTGACCTGGATTCAAAACTGTAATTTTCTCCATGTACCATGCATTTTCTGGAGCAGGTATATGGTTTTGGTTTATGTTGTGTCTACATTCCTTGTGAACACCTTTTCTGATGTAATGCTCCACAGGATACTTCTGTTGATACACACACACACCTATATACCTATACTTTTATCTGTGGTTAACTAATGGATAAAATTTAATCCACTTCTGTATACCTGTCAAATTTTAGCTGTACATTCTTCAAGTAGGCATAATTCTCAAATTTATGTGACCAACTTTCATAGCTAGCACCCTGATGGACCTTCCCATGTGAATGCTCACAATAACCCCCACACTCAATGTGTCCAGAAGTGACATCATCATGACCTGTAAATTGCAACCTACCCTGAATTTTCATGACTGCCTAAGTTTTTGACTTGGGAAATCATTCCAAATTTTTCTCTCAGCACCACGTTACATACATCCTGCTTATCAGAAGCCTCCAATTGTGCCTACAGGAATCCATCACTTACTCTGTTCTTGTAACCCCTGTCCTAATGCTGGACTCTATTAACTTTTGTGTGGATTCAACAGCTTTCTCTTTGCCTTTTGTGCTCTGTCTTTCAAGCATACCCTAATGCTAGTGACAGAAGTTCTATCTAAAAGGCAAATGGCAAGTTCTTTCTCCTGCTCAAATTCTCTTAATAGCTTCCTACAGACTTCAGGTAGAAGCGCAATATTAGCTCCTTCTCTTATCTTGATATGGTTAAGCATTACCTCCCTGACTTGGAACCAGTTCATTTCTCTACACTCATCTCTTACCACTGCCTCTTTAGCAACTCGTGTCGCATGTAGTAAATGCCCTGAACACTCTAGGTCCTAGGGCATTTTTTAGTTGGTTGCCACCTCCTCCTGGACTCCTTTTCTAACCCTCTGTTTACTCCTTAATTTCCTGCATTGCCCAGTTCTCAGATCCTCCCCCATTTCCCAGGCTCCACTGAGAAACTACCTCTCTCCCCAGCCTCCCTGTACTCCCACCTCGTTTCCTACAAATACCTACTAGAGGTCTTTTTTTCTATGCTTTTATAATTGTCTGCTTAGGTTATCAGATTCTGTTGTCGGAACAGAATTATTTTACACATCTTTTGTATCCCCAGTGTTTAGCATGGTACCTGGCATAGCAGGCACTCAGTAAATGTTTGTGGGGCTGTGAAAACTAGGGGAGGCTTAGTCTCCTGACTGGGGGTACAAGAGCATGACATGAAGGCAGACACGTGGAGAACTGAGTCTTCCAAGTTTTGGCAAGTTATAAAAACACTCTGAGACTCGCGGGGTTATGTTTTCACATACTCAAGCAAACATAAATACCTAACTAGTTGGCAAAAGCTGAAGAATGATAGAAAAAGAAAAATAAGAGTTCAAGACCAACTGAAATGTTTAGGTAAAAGGCTGATAGAATAGGATGAACATTTGGCTCTAAATTTAAAAGGCTGATTTTCTTGATTTACAATGATAGTCAAATCTAACTCTCACCAATAGCTTTGGTTATGTTTCAAAATGAGCACATGCAAAAGAAGAAGATATTTTCTTTTTTTAAAAAAAGTTACTTACAAAAGAGAGAAAGGGGGAAGTGAATTTTAGTGTTATTCCATTTAGTCAACATTTCCAGATTCTAGACGATGACGGGTTGGGATGATGACAGCCTCATCCCGAGGGAAGAGGCAGGAGCAAAGAAGGATAAGGCTTAATGATAGCAAAAGGAAGGAAAAGGTAGAAAGGTGGGGCTGTGGAAGGCACAGTGCTACTGCCACAGTGAACGGCTCCCCATGACCACTTGCTTATGACACACAATGGGTGGGGATACCAACAGGCCAACCTATCAGAGGTGAATATCTGCTACCATTCCATCCACTCCCTGCTGTATTTATTGTCCTCTTATGCATCAGTCCAGGGGAGAGAGGGAGGAATAAAAGAACTGGAGTTAGGCAGGTCCCTGAACTTGAAGCATTTCCAACTTAATCAACAATGGACAATAAGGCTATATGACCAGATTAGTTACCTGGTTATCTTAAAGAAGAGCTGGACATACCTTCAGTAAGACAAGGGAAAGGAAGAAAGAGAGCTTAGTGGACAATTTAAATGGAGAAGCAAATATACACAAAAAATTGGTAAACATAACTTGTGCCAACAAATGATCCAGGGTTTGCGCTGAATTTCTCAAATGCAGCAGACCGTGCTGTCTGCTCTCAAGTTCAAAGGGTTATCTATGAGCCATTCCACAAGCAGCAAGAAATTCAACTATTTGGGAAACCAAGTTAAGGACATTCACTTAAAATTACGGATTAGATGTATAGCTTCTAAACAGTTAGGAAATTTAAAATCTATAAACCATTAAAATAATGCTGTAAAAGGTTCATTCATTTTCAGAAGCAAGAGCATAAGATTTTATAAAAAATTGTCATGGCAAAATTTATTTTTTACAAAAAAATTAGTTGTCTAATTAGTAACCAATTGATTTATGATATTACTAGAAGGATGAACCATAAAGCAACTGAATTTCCACATGGTAGGAATAGGAAACATCTCGGTAATAATATTCTTGACATTTTACAGTAAATGCTTTCTGCTTTCTCTTACCATTGGGAATCATGCTTAGGAGGCGGAAGCAGCACAGGGGCTGAAATCCCACAATAGGCCCCTCTCAGTGACAAGGTCTGGAGTTCCTCCGATGATAATAACTGAATTTGTATCAGGGAAGCCAGCATGACAAGCTCCTCCAGGAGAACCAAGGACCCCAAACACTTAGAACCCACAATGCCACGCTCTTCCTCACCATGTCTCCTTTTATGCTGGCAGCTTTCCTCAGGTGGGCCGTCTACACGCAGTGTCAGACTGATTTAATTCAGCTGGTGTTAAGCGGACCACCAGTTTTTAATACATAACAGGGAATAAATAACCTTCAGGTGGGCCATCTACAGTCAGCGCCATGCTGATTTAATTCAGCTGGTGTTAAGTTGCCCACCAGTTTTTAAATCTGTAACAGGGAGTAAACAATTCTTGCAAATAACCTCTACAAAGCTTGGTATTGGGTGGTGCTTAGTAAATACCAGTTGACTGAATCTTTGTGAGTGAAACTGAATTTTACAGGTAATTCTGGATGATCTTTATGCAATGCAAAAACAAATACACACACATACACAAAATCAAATAGAAAAGAAACAAAAACATATATTGAGCATTACTGTTTGTAAAATGCAAAGTCTACACAAAAAAGCCACTTAAAAAGGGGATAAAATTATTCTTAATATAAAACATCCCTCAACCGCAAGATTTCTTAGGTTTCAGGCTTGTGTACATGTGTGTGTGCACATGTCCACAGGCATATGTAAACCATACATTTATGGATATATTTTTCCATACATACATGTGTCTACACATCCATCTTTTATACCTTCACTATTTAATACTGATTTAATGGTAAAGGAAACTCTATCAAATCTTAGTAACTAAAAAGAAAAAAAGCTCATTTCGAATCCATATCTACAGTATCTTTTGTGTTCTGCCCCACCCCACTCCAGCCTTTTCCTAATACAAGCCAGGACAAGAAAGAGGAAGCCACAGACAGAGTGACAGGCAGACAGATGGTTTGTTAATGAAGCCACTCTTGCTCCAGTTCTCTCCTCCAACGTGGCTTTGTTCAAGCGTCAAACACAGACAGGTCATAACAGAACAGTGGTGCCAACTGGTAGGGACATGGATCTCACTGGAATCCTGGTGGGCAGAAGCAGCTGCCCCCATCCAGAGGTGTGGCTTGGAGCTTGGCAGCTGCATGAATGTGCCGTGGCTCTTTTAAGACAAGGTGCCCTGAACCCCAACCAAATCAAGGGAAGGTTTGTTGACTCACCTTGTGTCAACACAAACTAATGTCTGTTCCAGAGGAAGGGAAAAAAAAAAATAAAAGCCTCGGCTCCTGGCAGATAGGTCACACCCAGTAGAAATTCTCTGCATTTACTTCACTGTTAGGTCTTTGTTGGTGAGGAAGTGGGGGGTGGGTTGGGCTGGGGGGTGGAGGGATGGAAAAAGAGGATTAGGAAAAGGAGTTGGTCCTTATTTGGGTTCTGTGACTAGCAAGCTCCAAAACAAGACTTTTAACCTGTCTGTTTCTAAATCTGGGAAACAAAAGGTTTGGATTATATTTTGAACAATTCCTTCTCAGCCTGATACACAGCTGTGCAAAACTTTTACACCAATGTTTCTGTTATTAAAAAAAAATGAACAAATTAAAACAGGTGAATTAAACAAAGAATTTATGATGCTAGAGAAATAACATAAACCTAAACACAAAGGATATTACAGACATAGATTTTAAATAATCAGACATGGATTCAGACATAAATCACAACACAAAGGATATTGTAGACATGGATTCAAATGGGAAAGGGGAGATTTAAAAGACAAAATCAGAAAGTGGTAGAAATGATGAATTTAAGAGTTGCATTTTAAAAATGACAAAAAAATGATCAAAAGTAATGCTGAAGGTAAAGATTAAACTTGAAAGAAAATAAAAACACTACTTTAGGAATACAAAAAGGGATATAACAGGCATAAATGAAGAACAATACTCTCACAAATTTGAAGACTTGTAAGAAATAAACAATCATGTAGGAGGCTGTTAGTAAGGTAACTCAAAAAGATACTGATGTCCTAATACAATAATAATTATGGCACAAATGCTATATTTTCTTATGAAATCTGAGTAAAAATTTAAAAATAAAACACAATTTCCCAAATTCACTAGTGCCAAATTATTCTATATGTGACTATTAAGGAACAGATACTTCCGTATTACTCAAAATTATTCTGGAGAACAGAAAAAGATGGAAAGATTAACAGTTCACTTAATAAAATACACATATCCTTGATACAAAAAGCAGAAAAAAGGTGACCCCAACAAGCAAAACAAAAATCTTCAGTCTAATATCACTTGGAAATACAGATAGAGAAACTTAAATAAAATAGTCAATCAGGTATAAGGAGAACTATATACAAGCAGACTTTGTTCTAATATGCAAAGATAGCTTAATGTTAGAAAACTGGTTAATAATTCATTACTGATAACCTCAAAGAAGTTGAAAACAGTCATTTTAATAGATGTTAAAAAGCACTTAATGAAATTTGGCCGAATTTCCTGATTTTAAAATTTAGACTTCTAGGGCTGGGGATTTAGCTCAGTGGCACAAGTGCCTGCCTGCCAAGTGTGAGATTGTGAGTTCAATCCCTGGTACCATGCCCCCAAATTAGACTTCTGGGATCAAAATAATTCATTAATACAATAAAATATAATCTAAAACTAACAACCACTATTAGTCATAAATTAATGAAATACTATAGGTATTCTCAATAAAATCAGAAATTGGTACTACTTAACAATTTTCATCTGCGAATTCTGATTAATAAAACAGAAAAAAAACCTCAGGATATAGTTTGCAAATTAGAAGAGTTTATATTTGTAAAACCCCTAACTGAAAAATAATCAGAATTAATAATTTGGTAAGAAAACTCATTACAGTAATAAGATAGAAAAATTCACTACTTTCCTAGTATTTGTAATAAATGGTTAAGATTTAAGTTTGCCACAAAGATCCAAGTCAGAATAGGAATAAAAATTAAACTTAAGTTTGGAGTCTATGTTACAAAGTCTAATATTAATGCATAAAATTCCTAAGCCTAGCTTACATATTTTGAGATCTTCATTTGTTGCTAAGTATTGATTTAAGAGTTTTATATATTTTATTTAATTTGTTCTTCATACAGGTGGTAAAGCTCATTTTACAGATGAAGAAACTAGGTAAGCATTTATACATTCATTTTTACAGATGAAGAAACTCATACTCATTTTACAGATGAAGAAACTAGGTAAGCATTTACACATTCCAGCTAAAACTGGTAGATCCTGGGTTCAAATCCAGATGACAAACATCATCAACAAGTATTAAGATGACAGAGACAGGAAGGTTGTTGTACAAATACACAAAAAGCAACTGCTTTTCTACCTAGCAACAAATAAACAGAAAATATGTAGGAAAAAGAAATTATATTTTCAATTACAATTAACAATATTAAAAACCTAAATGTGAATAAGAACTTTTGCCTCTCAGCAGCATTTTATTGTATCTTTTATAATAAAATGCTGCTGAGAGGCAAAAGTTGACTTTAACAGTAAAGAAAACATCTATGCTCTCCAAATTAACATGTAAGTCAAGTAGATTTTCAATAATAATCCCAATAGGATTGTTCTGGGAATCTGATAAAATGATTCTTTAAAAAAAAATCAATTCTGAAATACAGGACATGAAAATATTCAGGAACTGTTCATGAAGGGTTTGGAGCTTAGGGGAGAGTTAGAGCTGGACAGTATTTAGGAGGCATAGGGGTCTATAATCTAGATGGCAGTGGACACCAAAGAAAATAGAAGAATAGCATTTACAATAGAAAACAAGGCTGCAGTAAACCCGGATACAACAAGGAAAAGGATAGCAACTACAATTAGAAAAGTCCTAAAGACAATGATGGACTATAAGGGAAAAAAAAAAAAGATTTTATGGAGCATTTCATGGAGTTAAACAAAATACTATCCTATATAAATACACTACCCTTTGAACTAAAAGGGTTCCCAAAAGAATATCTTACTACACTGTAACCTGCACGTGACGGGGTATCTGTCTCATCTACTGTGAGAGAGCAGTGTGCTTGGCTTCTTGAAGAAAAGACTCAAACTCATTCATCACAAAGCCAGAGCCAGTACCAAAATCATGTGTTAGCTGAATGCATAAAATTTCTTTCTTTGACCCCTACTCTTCATAACAATATTGGGGAAAAACATCCTCTTGTTGAAATGGCCTTTCTAATAATGTCCCCCAGTCTTCTTTTCTTCATCTTATTTGACTACTTCATTTATGGTCAGGAGAAAGATGTTCTTCCACTCAAACGGCCTATGCTTCAAGGCTCCTAGTCAGTATATCCCATAGTATGTAGAACATCAGATTGATTCTTTAAAAGTTAGGGAGAAGGAAACCATGAAAATATTTAAAATAGTTTAATACAGAGAGAAATTAACCCTAAATGTATTTTAAAGTCATCTCTCCCTCTCCCCTCCCCTCCCCCTACCTCTTCTCCTTCTTCTCCTTCTCCTTCTCCTTCTCCTTCTCCTTCTCCTTCTAGTAAGTCTGCAGTCTTCTAAGCAGACCATAGCCTCTAACTCAGGCCATTCACTTGTTTATACTGGTGCCGGGGAATCAAATCCAGGGCCTCACACATGTTAAGTGCATGCTCTACTACTGAGCTACACCCCAAGCCACATTAAGCTTATATTTTTGAACATTTCTATCATATAATAGCTGGTTTAAATATTTTGTGGTTTAATAAGAATCTTTCTAAATTTAGTTCACTTTTTTTTTTTTTTGCAAAACTCCCTCAAATAATATGTGAGACATGGATTTGAAGAGATAGCTTATGCTGCCTGTTAAACAGTAAGATATTTAGACTTGTAAAGATTCAGGTTTACACAGTTTATATGAACCATATCAAATCATCTTTAGCATGGTCATTAATTTTTCTATTTATATGAAAGTCATAATAAACATTTTACAAAAAGGTACCAAGAGTCAGTCTTTTCTGCCTAGTACTTATACATAGCTAAGTATGTCTACAGTTTGAAGAACCAAACAGAGAAGTAAAAGGTAGAACAAACTCATTCTGAGGAGGAAACAGCTGTGAAGATTGGTTTGGGTGTGACGGGATACTTCTTGGACCCTGCCATTTTTGCCAAATCTGTTCTCTATTTTGAAGTATGCATGAGTTTCAGGCATAGGCTCAAGCAGATTTCTGAAATTTTGAGTATGGTGCTCCTCTCTACAATTTAAATTCCTCAGAACACTAGCTGCTTTTTACCCTGGGCTAGATAAGCAGATAATATACTCTAAGAATGTGAAACTTTGGAGTTAATATGAAAACCCCAAAGAAGTCATGAAATACAAGGAATCTGGGTTTTCCAAAATAAGCTTTCAGTGTTCAGAATTGATTTTTGCTTTTTTCCATCTTCCAAAAATTCAATTCTGTAGGCAACTTCAACTCACCCCATTTAGAAGTTGGACTGTTAAGTTTCTTGCAAGATTCCAGTTGGCACAATGTAGCATGGAGTGATGTGCTAAGCTATTAAAAATAAACTGAAGAGTAGAATAGTCCATTTTTTTCTTTAATCAATATAAAGAAGAAGTTTTTAGAGGAAAAAGAGCTATGGTAAAAGTGCCTCTTTTGAAGAAAAACAGAATACATGGAGGAGAGAACTCTTTCATTTTAGTACTAACTTATCTCTCAGTCATTTTGTAGTACTTACTGGTCTCCTCTTGAGAATAATCGTATAACTCCTCTGCAGTTATACATAAACTAATTAAACATTGTAGTGTAGTAACTTACATTATTTCCTTGGCAACTGTGTTACTTTCAGTCTGAGGTTGCTTTTCTCCAACAGGGGGAAAAATCTCTGCACACATTTCATATTTTTTCTGCTTTTGTGACAGTGCCATTTATGCTGGGGTGATAGCCTTTTCAAATATTTTGTAATAGTATTATATGAGTGACACCACCCTAAAAAAAGCAGGGGGGCGGAATTCAATTTGAATCCCAAATTTCTGTTCTATTTATTTTCTTGCTTGCTCTTCAAATAGTTACTATCGTCTCACATGCTGGGAACAAACCACCATTTATTCAAAGACTTATTTCTACTTGGCAATCTAAGAAATGTCATTCCTAGCTAAACATGATTCAGCTCTAACCCTTAAAATATTGCTTAAAGCTCTACTGCAATAGCAAATGGAAATGCCTGTGTGATGTCAGCTCCAAGTTTTATAATTTGGACTAGATTCCTGGCACTTCATAAAAAGAGCCTTCATCCAAAAAACAGACCCGCACAAATCAACAAGGATTTATCAAATGATTACCTTGTCTGAAGCAATGTATTAGGAAAAGAGCATTAAGACATAGTTACTATCCTTAGAAACCTAAAATCTATACTGGGAGACTGATACAGAAGTCAGAGCATATAAACAACAATCCAAAACTTAAATGACACTTTTAGGGAGCCAATGGCCGTTCAAAGTATGCAAGAGGTATTCTAAGTCAGCACATGATCTATTTCAACACAAATCACAGAGAAAGTGGGTGCTAAACAAATTATAAGCAGAAGATTATTATTTCACTTGGGGATAGGCAGAAAAATATTAATGGAAAAGACTAACTGGAATCTGGATATCAAAGAATGAGTAGAATTTGCTTTGGTAGAGAAACATGAAGAGAATATTCTGGAAGTGTTGATGGGAGCTGAAGCATGGAGATCAGAAGCCCTTCATGCCACTCCAGCTGTTCATTTTCTGCTCTGTCCACATATTTTTGCTAACAATGAAGAAAACAGTGGGTATGTTTTTTGCAAAAAAATTCAATAGTTTCTGGTATAATCAGATATACTCAGACTTAAATAAATTGTTCCCAAATAGTCAGATATGGGCTGAGGATTTAGCTCAGTGGCCTAAGTACCTGCCTGGCAAGTGCGAGGCCATAAGTTTGATCCCCAATATCCCCCCCTCCCAAATCCAGGTACATAAAAATAGCAAAACCACTAGATGTTATGAAGTTGTCTTAATTACAGCCAATAGTTGCTTAACATAAAAACTAGACACTTTTAGAGCAAAGAATGCAGAGTAAGTTGGTAAATGTTGCCTGTTTGATCCACTCACAAGTTCTTTCCAACTGTCACCTCTGTCAGTTGTGAGAACTAGCACAAGCTAGGTGTGGATATGATAGAAAACCAAGTCAACTGCAATGAACTGGATATGGATTTGCATACAGAAAAGCCAATGAGTCCTGCACTTACGGTGCTTCCCCATCTTTTATTTACACATAAAGCACTAGAAGAACTTGTTAAAACACAGTTTCATTTATTCAGTAGGACTGAGCTAGGACCTATAATAATTTATTTTGATTATTTATACACATTGTCCTTCTTAATACAAAGTAAACTACAGGAGGGCAGAGATTTTTGACAATTTTTATATATCCCAGGTACCTACAGCAGACTTTGTACGTGTCACTAATGATTGAGTTGAATGAGCAAAACTCACTGCCTGCAAAGCCCCAAACTAAATGAAGATGATGATACCATTCTGACATCAGGGGTTAGAATTTTTCAAAGGACATCAGTGACACCAAGACTGAGGAAACCAGAAGCAGAGGCTCATAGTTGGAGTCCAGCTACTAAGAGGCTGAGGCAGAAGGATTGTTTGAGTACAGGGATTCCAGGCCGACCAGGATAACACAGTGAGAGACTCTTTCTTTAAAAACCAAACCAAACCAAACAAGAAAGATCCAGGGATGGAGGTGGGAGGTGGGCAAGTGGCTGGAGGTTTACATTACATCATTTTCAGAGCCACTGCCTTTCTGATGGGTCCTAGTTTGCCTTGCGCTCCAGGCTTTTTCCTGCCTGGCTCTAACATCCTGGCTTGTCTCATATCTCACTATAATTTCACTCAGATTTTTGCTGACCAAGTTTTTGTTAATTTATTAAACAGAATACTTTGTATTGTCATTGTCTGGTTGTCTGTCCACTTTTTACGCTTTGATTTTGTAACTTGAATAACTACTTCTAAGATAACAATATGTAATTTACCAACTAATGGTTTCTTGTTGTTATTTTTTTGAAATTCTGTATTATTTCTACCCTTTTTTCTGTTTTGCTTTTCTTCTCTAAAAAAAAAAAAAAAAATTCTGAGGGGTCCTAAATTTAATTTACAGGAACCAGGGAGCAGAAGGACAGGGAGATGGTGGGAGATAGTTAAGAAGCTATGAGTGGAAAAGAAAAAAGGACTATTTTATATTTATGAATATATGTTAAAGTCCTAGCTCAAATGCCACGCGAGCCCCTAAATACCACAGCATCCTGCTTACAAACCCATCCAACCCAGAAGCAGCAAGTTGGTTCCAAAAGGACAAAGATTGCCGAAACAGTGCCTGGCTTCCTATAGAAATGATATTGGCCAAGTGCAATTGTGTGCCAAATAAAAAAGCACAAGCCAACTTACTAGGTGAACATAAAAATCATAATGAATTCTTTTTCTCATGGGTGCAGGATCATCCATCTGATCTCTCTGCCTCTAGCAACTTCTCAACACATCCCTGCTACATAAGAAAGGGTGATCTTTTTGAAACATAAATATAGTAACACTCTTCATTAAAATACCTTCAGTAGCTCCCACTGCTCTTATCACAGAATTCAAACCAGGTTGGCTCATCTGGTCAGCTTCAGGTCTAGGCCAGCTCTATTCCCCCAGCCATAGTGAGTTTCTCCCAGTCCTTTGAGTGTGGTGCGGGATTTCTACAGAGATTTATCCTTTGGCCATGGACATCACGTGCCCTTCTGGACCGGTTCCTGTTTGCCCTTTACATTCCTATTTGGACATCACTCAAAAGAGAACCTTTTTCTAACACTCAAGTCTGGGTTATTCTTCCTAGGTACTTTCCTCCTGTGTGTAAAGGCGGTGCTATCCTATTTTTCTCTTTGATCTCCTAAAACTATAAATTCATTAGGCAGGGGGTGTTCTTCTCTTCTTCACTACTGAATCTCCAGTGCCTGGAATGGTGCCTGACATTGAAGAAGCTCTCAATATATATAAAGTAATGGGTATATAAGGTCTGTTTATTAAATAGAATCAAATAGTAGTACATCTAGCAGATTTTAAAAAAACACAAACCTAATTGTCTAAGAGTTCATATATAGCCTGTTAGACAAATCTGTCCTAAAATCTTTGCAAATCATTGTTTAATGACCTAAATTCTGAGGGATGGGTCAAACGGAGCTATACCATCTGTCCTGCATAGTACTATGAAACTCACTGCCAGCAGGTGCCACCCAAGTAGGTGGGGATTGATTAGTAATTATGACTAAAGCTTCATGTAATTAATTACTTAATTTTAAGCTGCTTAATGAATTCCAATGACATTATATCATAAAGCTGGGGAACTACATAGAATAATTAAAAGGAGAAACTTACATACAAAAAAAACTGGGCAAACTTTCCTTGAGCAACTCAAAACTCAAGAGAATTGGATCAGTTAAAAATACATATTAGGGTAAAATAATTCAAGTTGAGCAGAGTTGTTTGATTATAACCTAATCAACAGTGTTAAGAAAGAATCTGTCAGCAAATGTTAAAGGATCTGGAGAGGCAAAACAGGTTGATGTGTCAATATAAATCAGAGGAGGCACCTGACTCACTAAATCACACGGCTACTCATACACCCAAACTGGTGTCCCTGTGCCCACAGCTGGAGAGGAGAAGGAAGGGGAAGGGGAGGGGAGGGGAGGGGAGAGAGAGAAACATGGCGAGAGGGCGGCTGGAAGAGAAAGGATGGATGGAAGGAAAGGAGACACAGCTGTTTTAGTTCAGTCCATTTTATCATGATTTTGTTTGGAGGTTTTGGGATCATATCATTTTATAATCACAAATTTCCTATAGTTCTTGAGTATAGATTTTAATTTTTATACTGACAATAAAAAAGTCTGTAATATTTATTCATATTTAGAATGCTCATCATCTCTATGATTATCACTTAATGATGTTTATATCATTGTCTCATAATGAAAAATGAACCTTTTAAAACTTTAATTGTAGTGTCTCTGGTTTATATGATGACCATCTATTCTGGCTCCCAAAAATGATGCTGAGGATTCAAGACTGGGATATAGGCATTCAGATGTTTGCTGAAATACAGATTTCTGAGCCGTACACCTAAAGAGTCAGCATCTACTGATCCAGGCTTGAGCTCAGAAACCTGAATTTTAGCAAACATTCACCCAGGGGGACTTTTTAATGCAATAAGTTTCTTGATAGGAATCATCATATGGAGATGAGTATAACATGAAAATGTAGATTATTAAATTAAAAATGCTAAAAATAGTGTACAGTTGAATCTCATTAAAAATAGTTAGCTAGATGGAATGATACAGAGATGTTAAAAAAAAAAGAGCTCCAAAGGATAGGCACTAAGATGTTAACAATAAATTGTTTTTAAAAATGTACTGTCTTTCAAAACGTTTTTTGTTCTTCTGTATTTTCTAATTTTCTACAGTTTATTCATATTACTCTTGTACTAATAAAAAGACATTTTTAATTTAAAAAGAAATATTGTCATCCAGCATAAGTAATGTACTTAAAGGGTACCCTGATTTAGTATAATTATTATGTGTTTTATATGTTTTTTGGCTTATTGGTCTGGTTGTTAATCTGCATATATGATACTTAAGTTTGTAATGATTTATAAATAAATGAATCTTTGGGGCTGAGGGTTTAGCTCAGTGGCACAAGTGCCTGCTTGGCAAGTACAAGGTTGTAAGTTTGATCTCTGGTACCAATAAATATATAAATAAATAAATCTGATGCTAGCAAAATACAAAGGAACTGGAGGGAAGAGGGGGAAAGAATTGAGATATGCTATGCACATGTATTGATTCCCTGCGCAATGTACTGCAAACATGTACTAATAAAATTTTTTTAAATAAATATTTTTTGAGTCTTCAATGTGTACTGAGCCTTAGGACTATTAGATTCAGGTCATGATTCTCTCTTGGGAGTTGATTCCCTAGCACAGAAGGAAAGTTTCCCAGTTCCCTCAGCATAGTATAGTAAGAGCTGTGAAATCCACTTGGACAAAATGCTATGGGGACACTGAGGACCCGGGCAAGTCCCTCCCTGAGGCAGCCAGCTGCAGTGCTGGGCATCATGGTAACACACATTCACCTAACTGGAGCAGAGCTGTGCACAACTGGAAAAATACGCAATTAGTTTTATCAGGGTTGGAAAATGATTTTCACTCGAAATACTGGTGAGATTTGATTTTCCTGATAGAAGTGTCACCACTAGTATAAACAATGCAAACTTTAAACCACAGCCAAAAAAGAAAACAACAGAAAAAACAAGATTAAAAACAAAGAAGTGACATAAAAACAGTGACATCAACCATTTTGGCTGGGACCTCCCAGCGGAAAGGCAAAGAAAGACACCATGCTTGGCATATTGCTGCACACACATTTTTGCCTGCTCTCCCTTTCTGGTCATGTTATTTTTCTGTTATCATCTGTTCTCTACCTAATTAAATCTGACCCATCCTTCCAGCTCAATTAGTTCCTCCCATTTAACCCTCCAGTGCTATAGTAACTCCATTCTTTAAAAATGCAGTATTTTATCTGATACGCATCTGCAAAGTCTCCTCTGTTTGGAATGTGTTATCTTTTCAGTTTTGCAAGATGTCATGCAAATCTTTTGTGTCTTCAAGTTGACTGCCAGGCCATTAAGGTAGGGATGACTCAAAAGTCAGTTTTAGGCATATGAACACAAATGGTAGGCACTCAATATATACCTTTAAGTAAATTATGTTGCACAGAATACTTTGGATTTTTAAGATAGTTTAAACACTGAAAAATAAAACCTAAACTAGAAATGTGTTTATGAATAAATGCCAGTTTAATTTTCTAAGCATATTTTTCCTAGTCCCACCACTTTTTCCTAATGAATTCACATGTTTTAACAGTAGGCATATAATGATCAAACGACCAAATTCTGTCTTTAAAAGTCAATTCAGAAAGAATTTATTTCTTCATTATCTAACAGACTAGAAACAGTACACATTTAAAATATGGCTATCTCTTGAAAGAGGGCAGTCACAGTCTTAGAAGATAAATATATGGTGTTGTTTTTAAAAACACTGTCCAGGAAGAAACGATTTCCTATTTTAAAAAATTCTGTATGATAACAACTGCCTTCAAGAAGAGGCTGATTAGAATAATAAATAATACAAAGTGTGGGACTCACATCATGAAGTCATACTGTACAACTTCAAATTAATTTGTTCAAGACAAAGCTGCGCATTATTTAAAAAGAGCTTTGCTTTATTTTTGAGTGGCAGAGCTCAGGGGAAGCAGAGGATTCCAGCATTACTCTAGCACCCTCTGGCGTCTCCTCTGCAACACGCCTCTTTGAGTTCCTTACTTGGTATGTAGCTAATTGCAAAGCTACACATAGGCAAAAAACAAATGTGTCTGGAAGGGAATGCCTCGTCAAAGAAAACCAACCACGAGCTTTACAACAGCTCCTGACCAAGCAGTGTGCTAATTACCCCCCCCCCAGCTTCCTGGCTCTAGGGAGTTGCAGCCAACATTACTTTTATTAGAGCTGCACAGGTGAGTGGAGTCAGTAAACATGAGGTCTCCAACATGAAATCTCTGGAATCCTATTCTATGCTCATTTGGTGGAAAATTTCCATGGGAAGCTGCAGGTGACCTGATGAGATCCAAATGTTTGGTAGAGATCAGCCACTACTAAAACTGCTTTATTAAAAAGAAGCGAAACAAGACGAATGAAAGTTCATTGCCAAAAGCAACATTAGCCCTGCTATTGCAGTCAGAAATGTAAATATGTCCCTTTAAAATACACAGATTTAGAATAGATTATTTCATATTGAGTCAAAACATGAAATATTAAAATAAATCAATAATTGCAATTCAAAACATTCTAAAAGGATAAACTATGTAAATCACAACTAAGCATAAACAAATGTATAAGCAAATAAAATATAAATCCCCCTAATATGAGTATAAATTCATGAAGCAAATATACCCAAATGTTATAGGCTTTGTATTAGAGTAATGGAACGTGCTTTTTTTCTTCTATAATTTCCTTTTCCCTTCTTTTGGCCTTGAGAGAAAAGTATTATTATTACTATATATGTCCAGTGGGCTAAGGATCAAACCTAAGGCCTTGCACATACCAGGCTAGTGTTCTACCACTGAGCCACATCCCAGGCAGGATGTTACCTTTATAATGGAGAAAAGACTTTAACAAGATAAATAGTCTGAAAGGAGAATGTACTTCTTCAGGTCTTTCAGGAAATATATGAAAAGAACACTAGGACAAGGGCAGGGTGTATCTTGTTCTATTCCTAAATCTTCTGAACTGGTAACTTTGTAAATTCAACTCTTTATTTCTGGAAACTTCACCTACTGCCTTTTGATGCTCCTCATCATCCAATCCTGAACCCCAAAGGCCAGAGGTGGCTGCCCCCATTTTTTTTAAGAGAAAAAAAGCAAAACAGAAAAAAGGTAAGAAATAATACAGAATTTTTAAAAAACAGTAAGAAATCACTAGCTGATAAATTATATATCGTTATGTCAGAAGTAGTTGCTCAAGTCACAAAATCAAAGCATAAAAAGTGGACAATCACAGTCCATTTTTGGCTCCTGTTATTCTGTCTTTCTCATGGTCACAGCTGAGAAAGCGATGATTTATGTAATCCAGTTCATCTGCTTAGCAACAGGAAGGGTGGGGCTCAAAACAGAGGAAAACTGCACAGTAGCAGTCTGTAGTTGTGAAATGAGAAAGGAAGAATGGAGAACTGGCCTATAACTTAGTTCTAACAGGGCTGAAGAAGGATTTCAATACTAAATCCTTCTTCAGCCCTGTTAAAAGAGATAAATCAAGAAATGTTCTACATACATCTTAAACAAGACTCTGTAACTGCAGTCTTAAGAGTGTCGCATGATTAGGACAGTGACGAATGAAAAGTTCCTTGCCCCGAATCTACATGGGGCAGTGGGTTTGGCCTTGCAAATCTCCTTGTGAGAAAAGAATACTGAGAGTCAGAGAAGCTGCCTACCCAAGGAAGAGCATAGAGTATGGTTAATTTGGACTGAGAATGGATCTCACTGCTGGGCCGGTGACATTTTCTATCTCATCAGCCAATAAAGAGCAAGCAAGAATGGTGGAAGAAGTGGGGCATCTGCTGGAGGGGTTCTTAGTATAGGACATGCTTTGCACTTCCACCAAAAGTTTATGCTGAGTTAGTGACAACAATCTTATCACAGTAAGATTATTCAGTATTGTAAGGTCATAATAATCATGTCACCAAGAACATCTCAGAAATGTATTGAGGGCTGGGGATTTATAGTGGTAATGTCTCTTCCTTATGAAGGCCTAGATCACAAATACAGAAGTGGTTTCAATTTTATTTTCCTCATTAGTTCTAGGAATTTAGCTAGATCAGCCAAGACCTCACAAAAACATAACCTCACAAAAGTTATCTATTTTCATTTATCAGATCCTTTTGCTTAAAATGACTCAATCATTTTTCGAAATGTTGCTGATCACCTATTGTACGCACTGTTTCAAGCACCCAATTTACTGTGGTTGAGTAAAACCAACAAGGCCCTTGCTCTCACAGAGACTATAGTGCAGTTGTGTGTATGAGCATACATGTGGACCAAAGAGTAAAACATAATATGACATGAACTAGTAAAACAAATGCATAGAGAATTAAAGCAGAGTGACACACCAGCCAGTGACTCCTTTGGATTAGGTTTCTGTGTAGCATCTCTGAAGTGAATTAAGCTGAGACATGAAAGTTAAAAAAGGACGTAACCATGCACAGTAAGAAGTGAGTTTTCAGCCGAGAAAGAGCATATACAGGGGCTCAATCATGCTTGATGTATTAGAGTGGAAAAACAAACAAACAAACAAACAAACAAACAAAAAATTGTGGTTGGGGAGTAAAAAGGAAAGAGCAAAACATAGTATATTGGAGAAGTAGAGAGGGCCCAGATGATGGAGGGGCTTTGAAAACCAGGTTGACACAGTTTGGATTTTATTGTGATAATAGAATTCTAGTGGGGGAATTACAGAAGAAAGCTATTACACAAAATTATGATTTTAAACTGTCAGTATGGTTGCTGGGTAAGGAAGTATCTGCAGGAAGGCAAGAATGGGAGCAAGGAGATGATATTAGGGATCTATTGCAACAGATGAGAGTGAGACTCAAGGGCGACTAAAACTGGAGTGTGGATAAGGGAAATGGAAAGGAGAGGATGGACTGAGACCTGCTTGGGGGGCAGGTTGGAAAGGATGGACCAAATATGGAGCATGAAAGTTGAATATAATCAAGGATAAGCTTTAGAAGTTTTCGTTTGTTTGTTTGTTTGGTCTTGATGCTGAATAATAGTACTAGCCACCAAAATGCTACAATGGGGAAAAGAACAAGTATGTTAGAGAAGTCAGGTTTTATTTTGGCCATGTTAAGTCTGCCTGATCTCCAAGATCTCCAAATGTGAGCATTTAGAAAACGAGGAATAATTTAGGGAAATAATCAGGGCCAGAAATAAGAGATTCAGGTATGTTAGTATATGGAACTGGATATAGGAACTAAAGAAGAGAACTTGGAAGCCAGTGTCTTGGGGCACTCAGCATTGAATATTTGGCTGAGGAAAAAGGGGTCAGCAGAGGAAACAGGAGCAGCCAGTGAGGTATGGGAAAGTCAGGAGAAGATGGTGTCAGAGAACAAAGGAGGAAAGTGGGAAGGTTGTACAGTTAGCTACTAAAAGGTGCTCAGTAAGATAAAGAGAGGAGTGATCAAGAGAGCTTGGCAACATCAACTGACCGAATGGAAGAGGAGTCTATCAAAGCAGAACAACTTAGCCAAGTCCTGTAAATACCCTCACACTACTTTTATATACACTCTTTTCTAAGTTCTATGAATTATCTTCCATTATTCAAAACTCATTTCTTATTTTTACAACTAAACCTCAGAAATAGGCACTTAAATATGTCTAATCATATGTTGTAGTATTTACAGTGAAAGTTGGCCTTACCAATATTCTTTGCCTTTTGCTTTCTTTCCTACTTTAGCTTATCCAACATGAAGAGTATTCAATGCATAAAAAAGAGGGGTAAAGTTAAATCAATTAATTATTACCCCTTATGGAAGACACATTTTCCTGATAAGAAACTTGAAACCATTGGCTAAAATGAATATAAACTTTAGTGATTTTTTTCCTCAGAGTTTCAATGACTGAAATGGTACATGATACTTTCTTTGACCAGGAAAAACCAGGTCAACTTTGTGTAGACTTGCAATTGAATCCATGTTGGAAAGGGCACTACTATCCCACCCATGAATTCTCATTTCTTCTATTTTTATTTAGACAATTAGAGGTTGGTCGATCTCTATTTTTAAAGCCAGGGAAAATTCCATCTCACAGAGCCACCGAGCAAGTGGCTGGTTGTAGCTGCTTTCTCCCTTCGAGCTGCTGTTATGGATGTAACTGTGCCTATTAAAATTTCCACATGCAGCCACCTTCCCAAATGCCTAAGCTAGTAGTTTTTAATCAGCAGTTAATAACACCTTTTCACCATTTTCAGCAGTTAGAGAGGGGAATAATTATCGCATTTAATTTAACTGATATTCATACCAAGTGGCGACCTTTGAGCATGACAAAATAAAGAACTGAACATTCACTCTGAGGTGGAAAAATAAAATTAGTTAACAGACCTATTCTTAGAGGAAATAATAGAAAACTGGGCATCTGGCTTTTCCAGTATTCACTGTCCTAATGAGCTTTTTTCTTTAAGTTTCTTTTGAAATCTTTTAAAAGCAGCCTTTACTTTTTACGATATATTCAAGTCATGACCCTTGATAAATCAGGTGTACCCTGAGTTTTCACAGATGATATCTTCTGATGTCAGATATCTTATATGACATATTGAAAACAGAGGTCTTCGGCAAGAGACTGTCTCTGCAACAACAGTAATGTCTCACCTTTACTTGGAACTTCCCAATTTGCAAACTATTTCACACCAGTTGTTTGGATACTCAAATCTAGTTTGTGAAGCAGCTGCTACTGGCTTCCTACAGATGAGAAACTGAGGCTCAGAGAGGCTGAACATAAGCCAGAGGTCATACAATCATAACCACAGTGCTGGAGTTCAAAGCCAGACTTCCTGACTCCCAGCTTTCCCCTCCATGGAACCAAGAAGACAGGTGATGCAAGTGTTGTGACAGGTCCGTTTTATTTCAACCTCATTACTGGACACTGTGGTAATTGGGTTTGAGGCTCGAAGCTCCAGTTTTGTGTAGTAACCTTGGGAAGTTCACTGCTTATTCTGCCTCAGCTTCCTCATCTCCAAAACAAAGATTAAAAGCCTACCAATCACAAAATTCTGAAACTATTACCAAACCACGATACTGAATAAAGATTCTACTTGCTTCCTACAACTGTACTACACGTTTCATTTTCTGTGTGTATCAGGGCACTGTCATTCCAGTCATTCAGAGTAATGCAATTTAGTGCAGTTTTACAGTAAAAGCTTATTATGTCATTAATTTGAACACTCTTTGGAAATTACAGACAACTTTAATCTTAACCTGTGTCATTCACTGGAATTTTAGTTTCTGAAAGTCATTATTTTCTCTGTAATTTCCTATTCAGTTGGCAAGTATCAACTAAGGAATTAATGTGAAACAAGAAACTTAGATATGATTATAAAAACACAACAACATGAAGAGATTATAAAGAATGAAATTATTCTTTTGATCTATGTATTATTCAGAATAATTTGATTCTTTATAATAACCACAGAAGGTTAAATAGCTAAAACCAATACAAAGCTGAATTGCTGTGGCAACTGTAAGGATTATATACACATTTAGTGAAAGTAAAAATTAGATTAGTGAAAAAACATTTGGTCTATTCATTGTTAATTCTGAAGAGGGAAATGAAAAAGAAAAAGGGCTCTGCTATGGCTGCATTTTGTTCAGTTTTCATAATGACGAGAGTTCATGAATTCATGATTTTCTAACCATTTCATAAACATAGGTTACTAAAGTGTTATAGAAAATTTCTCAAGGGCAATAGTTCTTTTTTATGTTCTTATTGGTATATTTTAGAAATGTATAATTATCACATTCATCATAGAGAATTTGTACTTGTGCATGATATGTAATTTTTTTCATTCCCCTACCCTCCTTTAAACCCCTCCTTTCCTTCCCATTTACAAAATATTTGTTCCATTTTCCATTCTTTTCTCATTGTTTTACTTTTTCCTCCTTTCCTTTCCTCCTCTCTTATTTACACATTTGGTTTTTCACACCAGAGAAACAATGTGGTATTTACATATATGTGTCTGATTTATTTTATAGTATAGTCTCAAGGTGCAAATATTTACCTAGAAATGTCTCAAGCTTACCTTTCTTTATGGCAGAGTTATACTCCACTGCAAAAAAAAAATCACATTTTTTTTATCCATTCACCAGTTGATGGACATTTAAGTTGTTTCCAAGATTTAGCTACTACAAATGGTGCTGAAACCAACATGGGTATGCATATACTGCTATGGTATTATATTTTTCTTTCAGAAAGATATCAAGAAGGAGACTAGCTGGGTCAAATGGCACCTTTAATCCTAGTTTTCTGAGGAATTGGCACACTGATTTCCATAGTGGCTGCACCAGTCTATACTCCTACCAACAGTGGAAAAGTGTTCCTTTTTCCCCACAGCCCCACTAGCATTTATTATTGGTTAATTTCTTGATAACAGCCATTCTTGCTGGGGTGAGATGGAATCTAAGTGTTTTAATTTGCATTTCTTGAATGATCAATGATGTTGAACATCTATTCATATATTTGTTTGCTGTTTGTATTTCATCTGAGAAATTTCTGTTCATTTCAGATGCTCATTTTTGGACTAGGTCTTTAAATTTGGGGAGAGGTCAGATATTTTTAGTTATATGTATGTTCTAATAGTAGTCCTTGGAGGAACAGCTGGCAAATTTTTTTCCCACAGTGTGGGTTGTTTCTTCACTCTGTTGGCATTTTCCTTTGAGATGTAAAAACTTTTTAATAAGATGAGACCCCAGTTGTTGATTCTTTGTGACTGGGATTCTGTTCATAAAGTCCCTGTGTGACTGGGATTCTGTTCATAAAGTCTTTGACTATGCTAATGTGTTCAAGAGCTCTATCTATTCTTTCTTCCAACAGACTTAGTGTTTCTGTTTTAATATTTAGATCACTGATTCATTTCAATTTTAGTTTAGTGCATGGTGAAATATATACATCTAATTTTAATCTTCAACACATGGAAAGTCAGTTTTCCCAGTACCATTTATTAAAGAGGCTATCTTTCTTACAGTGAATGTATCTGGCTTCTTTGTCAAAGTTGAAGATGATTGAGTATGTTTGGAGTTGTTTCTGCATCTTTTAATCTGTTCCTTTGATCCTCAAGTCTGCTGTTTCTCCAGGATCATACTGTTTTTATTATCAGAGCTTTGTAGTATAATCTGAAGTCTGGGATTGTGATGCCCCCTGCCTGCCTTTGTTGCTCAGAATTGTTTTCAATGTTTTAGGTGTCTTCTGGTTCCAAATGAATTTTAGGATTGTTTTCTCTAGTTCTGTAAGATATGCTTTTGGGATTTTGATCAGTAATGCATTAAATCTCTACAACAATTTTGGAAGTATGGTCACTTTCACTATATTGGTTCTTCTTATCCAAGAACAAAGGACATTGCCACTTTCTGATATCCTCTTTGATTTCCAATTTCAGAATATTGTAGTTTTTTTTGTACAGGTCTTTCACTTTTAGATTGATTCCTAGGTTTTTCATTTTTTTGAACGCTATTGTGAAAGGTGCTATTTCCTTAATTTCTCTCTCAGTGAGTTTTATACGTGTACAAGAATGCTACTAATTCTTGAGTGTTGACTTTGTATCGTTATACTACTAAATTTGATTATTATATCTAGACGTATTTTGGTGGAGTTGTTGGGGTCTTCTATGTATAAAGTATTCTGTCTGTCATTCATGAATAAAGATCATTTGACTTCTGCCCTTCCTATTGTTACTCCTTTTATTTCTTTCTTTTGACTAACTGCTCTGGATAATGTTTCCAGAACTACACCAAATGAGAATGGTGACAGTGGACATCCTTGTCTTTTTAGAGTGAAAGTTTTCAGGTTTGCCCATTCACTGTGATGAGAACTGTTGGACTGCTATAGATGGCTTTTATCAGATCAAGGTAAAAACCATCTATTCCAATGTTCCCTTTTCATTTTATTAAAGAGTTTCAGACTAGTATCATTAGGTCTTCTCTAAATTTCTTCTGTAAAATTTCTTCTCTAAAATTTAGCAGTTAACCTGTCAGAGCCTGGGCTTTTCTTTGTTGATAGGTTTTTAATCACATCTTCAATTTCATTGATTGATATTGGTTTATTTAGGATTATATACTCTTGATTGAAAATTTAGTAAATCATGTGTGTCTAGGAATGTGTCTATTTTATCTGCATTTTCCATCTTCTTAGAATACAAGTTCTTAAGAACTGTTTGCAGCCTCACTCTTTGAATGTCCACTTTGTATGCTTTAATTTTGTAACTTGAACAACTATATCCAAGAAGACAATATGTAATGTATCAAATAGTGATTTCTTACTGTTTATTTTTTTTGAAATTCTGTATTGTTTCTACCCTTTTTTCTGTTTTGCTTCCCCCCCCCTTTAAATAAAATTAAAAAAAAAAAAAAGAATACAAGTTCCTGAGGTAGGTATAGATGATCTGGATTCTGGCAGGATCTTTTGTGATATCAACCCTTTTATTCCTAATTACATGGATTTGGGTCCTTTTTCCCCTTTTTGATAAAGTTGGCTAAGGGTTTGTCAATTTTATTTAATCTCTCAAAGAACCAACTCTTTGATTCATTGGTTCTTTGTATTGTTTTCTTATCTCCACTGCATTACTTTCTGCTCTGATCTCTATAATTTCCTCTCTTACTGGAGATTTGGTCTTGACCTGCTCTTCTTTTTCTAGAAGCTTGAGCTTCAACATTGTTTATTTGAGTACATTTTGTTTTAATAATGGATATTTACTACTATAAATTTCCCTTGTAGGACTGCTTTCATTGAGTCCCATAAGCTTCAGTATGTTGTATTGGCATTATTGTTTAATTGCAGAAACTATCTACTTTCTTCTTTAATTTCCTGTATGATCCATTGGTTGTTCAGGAGGGTGTTACTTAATTTCCATGTGTTTATGAAATTTGTGCTTTCTTTTCTACTGATTTCCAACTTCACTGCACTATGGTGTGATAATATGCTTAGGATAATTTCAAATCCCTTGCATTTACTTAAGCATATTTCATGAGCTATCATGTGGTCTCTTTTGGAGAACATCCTGTGTGCATCTCAGAAGAATGTGTACTCTGATGTTGTAAGGTAGAACACTCTATAGATGTCTACTAAGTCCATTTGTTCAACAATTTTGTTCAGTTCTAATATTTCATTGTTGATTTTTTTGTCTAGTTGATCTATTTGTGACAGTTGGGTATTGAGACCCCACAATAAAATTGTATTAGGGCTTATTTGATTTTTCATGTCTGTTACTATTTGTTTATATAGTTGTGTGTACTGGTATTTGTTGCATATATATTTACGATTGTTATCTCTTTCTCTTGAATTTTTCCCTTTACAAGGATGTAGTGACTCCTTTGTCTCTCTTAGTCATGACTTGAAATATACTTTGTCTGCAAATAGAATAGCTACCCCTGTTTTTTTCTGGGTTCCTGTAACATGTAGTATTGTTTTCCATCCTTTCATTTTGAGTGCATAAGTTGTTTTTGGAATTAAATGTGTTTCTTGTACACAGCATATTATTGGACCTTGCTTCTTGATCCATTCTGCTGTTTCTTTTGATTGGTGAATGGAGACCATTAACATTTATGGTTATAACTAATGTATGTTGACTTAATCTTGTCATGTTATTTTCTTGGTTTGGCTCCCTTTTTTACTCCTCTCTGCTTAATTGTTAGCCTTGCCTTGTGGATTTATTCTGTTGTGATTCATGGAGTTATCATCTTTGTTATTTCTTTCTAGAATGTGCTTCAGAGCATTCTGGAATGCAGGTTTGGTGTTCATTAACTGATTAATCATTAATCAGCTATTCTTTGTGGTAGAAGTATCTTATTTCTCCATCAAATTTGAAAGAGTTTTGTGGCGTACAACAACCTGGGTTAGGGGTTGTTTTTTTAGGGCTTAAAATATTTCACTCTAAGCTTTCCTTGACTTGAGAGTTTGTGTTACGTCAACTGTGATTTTGATGCGTTTTCCTTTGGAGGTGATTTATTTCTCTTCTCTAACAGTTTTTAATATTCTGTTCTTGTGCTGAATTTCTGGAATCTTGACTATGATATGGCTTGCTGTAGATTTTTTTTTTTTGATCATGGCTAATGGGAGTTCTGTATACCTCACTTATCTGTATGGAAAATTTTTTTCCTGCCAGGGAAGTTTGCTGCTATGACATATGTGAACAGGTTTTTATATCATTTTTGCTATCTACAGCTTTTTCATTGACTCCAGTCAATCTTACATTATTCTTTTTCATATTGTCTAGCAGTTGCTGAGTTTATTTCTTGTGGTTCCTTGCTATTTTTAAGAAATCTTTCTTTTTGTGACTGTTGTTACAGTAAGGATTTGCAAGGAAAATGATTTAATAGAGAACATAAAATTTATAATAGTCACCCAAAGAGTCAAATACAAAAAGTGCAGGAAATCTGTCCACTCACTAAAGACCCCTAAGAATCCAATGGAGAGCCTGAGTCCTATGGCAATGTATTGCATGAGTCCAAGTGAAGACCTAGAGTCCATGGCAATCCCCTCACAAATCCATCTGGAAGCCTAAAGTCCATGACAATGACTCATGCAAGGTTGTTTCATGGATCTGTGCTGGGGAGGCCCAAATGTCAGTGGTAGAAGCTAGAAGGTCTGTGCCAGTAGGATGAAGGATCTGTGCCAGTAGGTTGACAATTCTTTACTTGTATCTGCAAGTGATGCTCAAAATAAGGATCAGAGCTCCCGCAAATTGAACTGTAGACATTCTCAGTGACAACAAGGTCCCAAGCTCCTCTGACAATGAGAACAGCTAGGTTTATATCAAGAAAGAAGCTTGACAAACTCAACAAGCTCCAGGAGAACCAACAGCAATAGGAGAACTACCATTAACAGCTCTTGCTCTCCAGTTCTCTTTTTTTATGTTGGTAACAATTCTCAGGTGGGCCATCCATACTCAACACCATGCTGATTTAGTTTAGCTAGTATTATACATTGATCACTAGTTATTTTCTTATTTTAAAGAGAATAAAACAAAGCAAAATAAAACAGAATAAAGTCAATCAAAACAAACCAGTGTAAGTGACACAGGACTTCAAAACAATACAAAATCAACAATGGTTATCATAATGCCTCTTGTCTTCAAAATAGCTGCCCATAACTTTAGAAATAGTAAAACTCAAACAAAACAGTACAGAAGAGAATCAATAAAAACAAAATAATGAATGCAATAAAAGACTTCAAAACAAGATAATAGTAAATTCAAAATGGCTACCATAATATCCCTTGCTATCTTTGAACAGCTGCCCATGCCAGAGGATATAACAAAATCAAACAAAACAGAGTAAAACCCAACCCAACAAAACAATGAAAATGATACAGGACTTCAAAACAAGATAATAGGGAATTAACAGTAGCCAACCACCTTCACAAGAAGATTCCCCCATAGATGATACGTTACGTATTGTTATCCTCAGAATAGATGATCATACTACCAGCTTTAGACCTGCAAAGTCAGTGAAGCACCAAACACCACAGCATCATATTGCATTTCACCTCAGTAGCTATCATTGTAGCCTGTGTTTCTCTGGATAAGCCTGTCACTTATGGTGAGGGGGAAGTAGACGGGGTTGGCTCTTCTTATTTCCCAGCCTGGCACTGGAAGGGGCTGGGGTCTGGCTGACCACCACAATCACTAAGCACAAGACTGTTTTCCATATCTGAGATTTTGTTCTCACATTGCTTTTTTTCTGCTGCAGATATTTTCAATGAAATTTTTAATCTTCTTGATATCTGCTTGAATCTGTTTTATGGATTTCATTGCTTTCCAGTAGGAAGTATTCATGGTTTCCATCATTTTCCTAAGCTTATTTATTTATTTATTTTATCTGTATCTGCTCCTGACTCACTAAGTATGCTTTTTATTGTGGTCACTACTTTTCTAGTTATCTGTGAAATTATTTCTGATTTTATTTTTTTTTCTAGAGACTTGTTCATTGGCTTTGTTGTTGTCACTTCAGAGAGGCCAGGTGGTTGGCTTTTGGGTTCTCCCAGCTCATTGCCACGTGGGTTTGCCTTTGGTAAACTGGATGTCTGGGGCTGCATCTTGTTGAACTGTCTTCTCATGTTCTATTTTATTTAGTTTAATCTTGGGTTGATGCTTATAAATTGCCCATGGTGGGTAGTCTTATTGCTGGCATCTGGAACCTCTAGAAAAATGACTGCTTCTCAGAAGTGTCTTCCAAGAATGGCTGGCTTTGGAGTCAGTGAAACATCCTATCTCTTCAAGTTATTGGGATAAAAAGCTGATGTCTATTTGGCCCAGTTTGTGGTTCCTTGGCACTGGCCCACAGTATTTTATACAACTCTTAGGCCATCTCAGTCTTGGCATATCAGAAAGAACAGCTGCTTAGAACATTTATGTCACTTTGGCTAAAGTGGTACAATCAGCAATAACAATAGCATCAAACACAGCCTAGAAAATGGCAAACTGAGATAACCATTAATTTGGCATCTTTAACTGTATGAACTAGTGTTGTGATTATATAACAAATCTAAAACAAACCAGAAAACTGTATGCAGTGAATAAGCCCTCAATATGCCAATTTTAATCTCAGGGGAGAAAAGTTTTAAAAGGTTAAGGAGAGAAATAGAGAAACAGAAGAATTGGAAAGATCAGAAGCAAGACTGGAAAACAAGGAAGAGTCACACAAACTTTGGGAAACTGGTGCAGAAAATATGAGGGAAACAGAGAAGGAAGAAATAAAAGGAAGAACAGAACAACAACCACGAAAAACCTAGAAACCACATTCACATCGAGAGGTGTTTGAGTGACCAAAACCACAAATAGAGAATAGTATGTTACGCTAATGCATCCTTCTTCTCTTCCTCACATTCCAGTCTCTGGATAGCAAATCTCTGTGAGGCTCTTTCTTTGCTGCTTACCACTCTGCCATCTTCCTGGAAGTCCCAAGAGCTCTTTTTCTGTCAGCAGTAAATTGAAAGTAACAAATCTGACTTTTCTATGTAGCTTATAGAAAAAAATTTCCTCAATTTAGAATGAAACATGAGCAACAATTAGATTTGTTCTTACAAGAGCTGAGAACAGCATTTTTGAATAGAGAAGGACAAATGCTTTCTAGAAAAAACAATGCTGGTGAGCAAAGGATGACTGTTGAGGTGAGATTCTGGGAAAGATGCATTAGCGTAACATACTATTCTCTATTTGTGGTTTCGCTCACTCAAATTAACACCTCTCGATGAAAACCATGCAAAACACTCCAGAAGGACAGCAAGAAGATGGCAGTTACAATGCCCTGGAACAAAAATGCCATACTTTCTCTCCAGTATCCACAAGGCTGAGGAACTCCAGTGATCACAAGAGCCCCAAGAGGAGGAGCAGAGCTTTCTTTGTGAAGAGCTAACTTGCCTGAACAAGTTCTAAAGTTGTGGCTGTGGCTTTGTATTATCTGGTACCAAGTTTTTAACAGACCATCCAGTAATGTCTTCTCTAGGAAGTAAATTTTGTCTACTTATGTTACTGCAATAAACAAACTTTCCCAGTGTGTAATCATCAGTAAATATTTATAGTTCACTTATTTAATATGACATACTTTTAAGAAAAGTCTTTAAAAGCCACTTTGGATTTTGAGGCTGCCTTGTACTGGAAAAACTCCCCCAAAATGTGGAGAAAAGCAATGCTGCTATGAAGTAATTGACCTATAAAAATCAAACTTTTTGAAAGATAGTTATAGTTGCAACTGCTGATTAGAACAGCTTTCAATCTCTATCCAGGCTAAAGCTGAAGATCATAAGCTTACAGCCAACAGTGGATACACTGAGTGGGGGTGGAGGACACAGCATAATTAACTGAATATCCAAACCTCTGAAGGAAAAGGTCCAGGTCTGCTCAAGGCCCTCACTCCCTGGAAATGGACTCTAAGCTGCTATGTTTCTACTTCATTCTCTCCTCCATAGGCACACTTTGCCATTCAGAGGTGAACCCATAGCTCTGGGCCCACATGCTAATAGAAGGAAAATGTTTCTCCTTTCCCAGCTGGAGTTCACAAATTCCCACAGGGAAGGATGCAGTTGTTCTGAATTTCCGGAATTAGAAGCTTCTCCCCAAATGGATAACTATGGCTTAAGCGTAGTATAATGTGACTGGCCCGGCTTGGGACAGCCCTCTTTCCCATTAGAGCCTCATGACCTAAAGCTTTTGTTTTGGAATAAAAGGTAAATAAGTGTGGGAAGATAAAATGTAAATTACTACAGTGGTCATTTATGAAGGCTCTACAAAGGTGGCCCATGTGCTTTATGTGTATTATTCTGATTAGTTCAACCATCATATAATATAGATATTATCATAACCACATTTTATGGACTACAGAAGGACTAACTACACATACAGTTGTAGCTGAAATTTAGATCCACACTGATTTGGTTCCAAAACCTCAGTTTTCTTTCTACTACATCATGCTGCTTTTTTAAAAAAAAGCCCAATATGTTGATGTCATATGAATTTATCAAGAATAGGAAAAATTTGAAATACATATTTCCACTCCAAAATTCTCCACCCATGCAGACATTATTAACTTATCAGACCTAGAATCTTTAGCACAGTACTTCAATCACTACAGAAAGGCACATAAATTGACTGCAGCAAGTGCAGATCAAACACATTTTGCATTATGTCTTTGGCCCTCTATAACTGCTCATCAAAATATAATCATCTTCCTATGCCTTGGAGGCATTACACCATTTGATAACTGAGGCAGATGATCAATGTTGTTTGCTAGAAAATACAAAGCTACAGGCCCTGGCAATACTTTATTTTGAAAAACACTTAACTATGGACTTTTGATACTGCTTGTTGATGCTTAGAATTTAACTAATGTGCCTGATTAAAAAATGATTATGAAATTCTAAAAAGAGATTTGGCTTATAAATTAGGCCAATCATCATTTAAAGATGAAAGTTTGCCTGATTACTCTTATTCATTGAGCTGAAGGAATTATTCATCAAAGAAAGTTCGAGATTACACATAGCTAAGCTAGAAAGACAAACATGAAATTAAAGAACAGTAAAAGGACAATAATAATGTCCTGTAAGGACAGGTGTGCCGTTAAGCTTCTATAGTACACAGGAAGTGAAAATGGGAAGGAGAGTTGGCAATTATGAGTACAAAGACTGGTGAGGGTGGCCTAAAGTTACTAAACCAATCCAGAATACAAAGAGTTTAAAATATCTTCTTTTGTGTATGTGTATCATGGTTTATGTCAGTGGCCCCTAAGCCTCATGCCTTTGTATTATGCGTTTGTGATTGGTTCATTGTCTAATGCTTGGATTGGGGGTGTGAGTGCTACATGCACCTAAGGGTAGAGCCAGGATGTGATGTAATGGCAGGAAGAAGGCATGTCTCTCTCTCTCTCTCTCTCTCTCTCTCTCTCTCTCTTTCTCTCTCTCTCTCTTTTGCCGGTTTGGGCTGGCTGTTTGCAGCCACCATGTACTGCAGCCCTGCCATGCTACCCTGCCTTGGAGCCAACTGAATATGGATTGAAACCTCCAAAAACTGTAAGAAATAAACCTTTCCTTTCCCAACTTTGGGCATCAGGTATTTTGTCTCAGTGACGAGTAAAAAGTAACAAAGACAGTGTGGTATCAGGGATCATACCCAAGACCTTGTGGATGCTAGACAAACACTCTACCACTAAGTTATATGCTCAGTCCTTGAATTATTTCTTGAAACAAGAGCACCATTTTTTTTATATGAACTTGGGCCTAAGGGATATACATATTTAGCTACAAATATAAATTCTAGTACTACATAATCAGGATTTTAAAATAAATCAGGACAATCTACAGAAAAGGACAAAGAAGGCACCAACAGAGTGAAAAGACAATCCACAGAATAGGAAAAATTTTTAGCCCATTGTACTTCGGACAAAGAACTTATATCTAGAAAATATAAAAAACAGAAAAAACTCAGACCTCTCAAATTCAAAGACTCAATCCAAAAATGGGAATTTGAGATGAATATACACTTCTCAAATGAAGAAATACAAATGGCAAATAAATATATGAAAAAATATGCAACATCATCGGTCATTAAAACAACACTGAGATTCCATCTCATTTCAGAAAAAATGGGAATCATTGAGAAATCAACCAATCTTCCCATGAGTCACCAGAAGACACGCTGGGCCTGGAAAGAGTAACAAGAAGCCAATTTGCCCTTCTTGTGAGCTGGCACAAGCCATATGAGGTCTGGAGGAGGAAACAAGCCAATTTGCCTTTCCTGTGAGCCACCTGGCATGGGGGATGGGTGGATACGAACACACCCCTCCCCCATACCCTATAAGTAGCTGGCTTATTCAGAAGACAGGCTGAACTGCTTGTATTGTTTGTTTGATTGACTTTGTAGGCCTAAGGCCAGTAGTCTGAGCATTCTATTAGGAGGATAACAATATGCAATATAGCAAATATGGGGGATTTCCTTCTGCCTTGTTTTTGAAATCCAATATTGTTCTGTTTTGTTTGTTCTGTTTTACTGTTTTGTTTTACTCAATGTTCTGTTTTGATTGGTTTTATTCTGTTTTGTTTTGTTTAATTTTATTATACTTTGAAGACAACAAGAGGCATTATGGTAGCCATAGTTGATTTCTTATTATGAGTTGATGAGGCTGTGACTTGGAAAATTGGATTAGGAAATAACAAACATAAGGCACACACCCAAGTGGAAGAGAGGTAACAGAGTTTTAGGAGTCAAGGCCAAAGGGAAGTGTAAACTGGAACCCAAGAACATGGGGATCCCTGAAATTACAGGTAGAATTAGTAGACTGTATTGTAAGTATTGCACAGTAAGCATATTTGAATTAGTTGACAAATCAGGAAAGCACAGACAAAAAGTCCGAGATTCATTTTTTTGTTATGTGGAGGTTATACATGATTGGAAATGAATATCTGAAGTACAAGGTTTGAGCTGGAGGCTAGTGAGAATCCATGTGATGTCACTTCTGGCATTGCCAAGCATAAGAAGGTCCCAGTCACTGCCTTGTGTGGCAGCTGGTGCCACAGCCACTCCCTGACAGCAGGTTATGGCCAGGAGACTGACAGTGCGCAACAGAAAAAAACATGCTCAGAGAATGCATGTGATTTCCAAACACAAGGGGGATGTGTCACCTTGGTCAGGGTCTAGGAAGGAAATTCTCTCGTATGTTCTAGATTCACACTGGGTGTGGTCAAGCATGCCTGTAATCTTAGCACTCAGGAGGCTGAGTTAGGAGGACTGTGGTGAGTTGGAGGTCATCCTGGGCTACACAGTGAGTTCAAGACCAGTCTCAACTACCGAGTAGACCCTATCTCAAAAACCAAAGAAACAGACAAAAAAATGGATTCAGGCATCTTTCCCTCTGTGTTGTCTCCAAATTAAAACTGATCCTTACTTCACTACAAAAAACCTATAGGTTAGCCAGGTATGATGTTACACGTAATCCCAATACTCTGGAAGCTGAGGCAGGAGGATCGTTGTGAATTTGAAACCAGCCTGGGCTACAAAGAGAGCTCAAGGCCAGCTTGAACTGCATAGTGAGAACCTGTCTCAAAAAGACAAAAAAAAAAAAAATACAAAGAACTGTAGGTTGAGTACCCTTGAGATTGTGACGGTACTTGTAAGAGTTACTGTGAAACTGCAAATCAAACTAACAGAGAAAAGCCCTGCTTCAGATCTGTACTGGTTATAACCTGGAAACAAAGCTAAGTCAAAGCAAACATAGATCCTCATACTTCCTCCTACCCAGTGTGGTGCCCTGAGACAGGGAAATTCGTGATTCCTGAAAATCTGGCTACCGTGTCTTCCATCTTCTACTTTGGAGTCTTCCTTTGGCCAATGGGCCCCTGCTCTAGTCTTTCTTCAGGGAACAACTTCCCACATTCATGGTAATGTGTAGAACAAATATCCTGAGCACCAACTAGGACCAGGCACTGCACTAGACATGCCCAGGACACCCTGCCCATGCATCAAGGCAAAATGCATCAAGTCAAAACAAAAATGTATTGCAACAAGTGCTGTACTGAAGGCAACTGTGAATTACCATGGGAACAGAAATCAGGGACTGATGCTTGAGAAGGTTTCACAAAAGGAGACATTGCTGAAGGGTGGCCAAAATGCTCAAAGATGGGAATGACAACGGCAGGCAAAAGGAAGGTGTGGAATTATGACGCAGCACAGCCTGTCTGGAAAGGGCAGCAAGTCTGGTGTGGAGGAAATGAAGGAGTCATTTCTGATTTCAAGGTGATGCAGTGTGGATGTTTCCCTGCTAAGACTCAGAAATCCAAATGAATCTGGTCCCTGGGTTCCATCTGTCAAGCCAGGCAGACACAGGGAGAAAAGCACAGACGAGCAAATTGGGTTCTCCGGCAGCCCATCTGGGACCCCTCCTGTCTCTCAGGAGCTATTCCTATCCTTCCATTCCTTTTCCCCACTAAATTTTCCTACTCTTAACCTCTGTTGTTCTTTAGAATTCAGTCTCTGACTTCAGGGAACATGAACTTGGTGTGTCTGACAGGTAGAATTTCCCCTGTATCAAAACGGAGCAAAAATCAATCAGCACAGACACAGGGAATGAAGACCTCCTTTGTTCAGATGACAATGAAAACAGCAGTTGCACACAGTACAACACGGTGAGAAGCTCCTAACAAAAGAGGAAGGCGAGAGAACAAGAACAGCCGCCACACAGGAAAGGATGGCTAAGCACACACGCTGTCGGTGTAAACGAGACATGTGCGTGGGGCATGCAGTTGTCATGTGTGAAGACTGTCTTGGGTGTGACAGTTGAAGCAAAGCTTTATTTTCACGGTAGAGTTCTGTTGGTATTTTCATTGTAGTTCATACAGAATTTATTTCTGATGTTATCTTTTAGGTTTTGTAAGCAAGTACACAGCTGATATAAAATATTGATGTTTACCGAATGTACAACACATACTAACAATTTAATCATTTATTTTATTAATATTTTATGTTCCTGCTAACTATACATTGTATAATACAATAAAAATCTCCTGCCAAAACAATAGCAACAAAATAATAAAAAGAGAAATCAACCAATAACAAATGCTGGAGGAGCCACAGGGAAAAACAAATGCTTCTCCACTGTTGGTGGCAGTGCAGTGGAGAGTCCTCAAAATGCTAAGATTAGAGGTCCCAGCTGTTTGACCCAGCTATTCCTTTTCTGGGTATCTTCCCAGAAGAATTAAAAACATCATACCACAACAATATATGCACATCCACGTTTATAACAGCACAATCCGTAATATCTAAATCTTGGAAACAACCTAAATGTCCGTCAACCGAGGAACGGATAAAAAAAAGGTGGAGTCTTTTTATACAATGGAATACTACTCGCCATAAAGAAGGATAAACTTGAAACTTTCATAGGGGTAAACAGATGCGACCTGAGACCTTACTCATTAGTGAAATAAATCAGACTCACAGGTGTAAGCATTGCATTGTCTCCCTGCTGTGAGAGATTGAAAGAGTAAATAAGGTCTAGAATGTACAATAGATTTTGTGAAATGGGAAATAATTGTTTAAAAAGAAAAAGGAATTAAGAGGGGGGAAAGGAAGGAAGGAAAAAGGGAGAAAAATGCAAGTAGCTACACTGTTTAGTGTCTCCCAGTTCATTGAAAAGCAAAGTCTGTACTAATATCAATTGAATAATTTTTTATGCCCAAATCTTGCACTCTGAGTAACTACTTTGAAGATGACAATATGCAATGCATTAACTATTGTTATTCTATTATTTTGTTATGAAATTCTGTTTTTACCTTTTTCAATAAAATAAAAAAGGACAAAAATATAATAAAATATGCCTGCCCTTCTTTCTGTCCATTTTGCTCTATTTTTATATTTCCACTTAGCTGCCAGAAGCATGTTTGTTTGATACATATAAATTTTTACTTCCCCTCATAGTTTTAATACAAAGTACAACAGAGAGATAGAAAACATAGAAAATAAAATTTCTACAAGTCTAACAGAAACCCGGTTTTTCTAGAAAGTCTTTGCAATGCCACTGTCAGTACTGCCTAGGTTATCAGTTATTTGTTCAAGGTCTTTATGACTGTATTATGAATTACTTCCTTTGAATAATAAAAACCATGTATTTTTTTCTAGAAGCACTGAAATTTCACCTATTTGACAAGCATAATTTTACTAAAAATACTTCCTATTAAAAAATCCAGACCCATCAGATATACCTTTTTTTAGTGGTACCCAGGGCCTCACACATGCTAGAAGCACTAAGTCACTGAGCTACTTCTCCAGCACTAAGACCTACTTCTTGAGTCCCCATTTTTCTCTCTGCCTTTCTTTTCTGTATCATCTGTGCTTCTGACTTATGGTAGGTAATATGCTTGCCATGTCTCCCATCTTCTTCTTGCTATATCTTCACTCATATTTCTCTTGCTCAAAGGCAGACCAGTCTTGGAAGAGAATGGAATAATCTCAGAACTTTCAGGTTCCAGATATCAAGAGAAAGGAAGATGTGATTATAAAGACAGAAGAAGAGAGGTGGCTGCATTACAAGGACCTGATATGGTTATGAAGATGGGAAAAGGGGACACAGGCCAAGGAAAAGAAGCAGCCTCTGGGCACCGAAGGAAACAACAGCATGGATTCTCCTTCAGCCCTCAGTAAGGAAATGCATCCTTGGTCTTGTTCACTGAGACTCATGTTGAACTTCTGAGCTACTGAACTGTGCTCCTCAAAGCTACTGTTCGTGGTTCTTCATTATGCAGCAGTAGGAAACAAATACATCTCCTGTTTCAACCAGATATCATGTGTCTGGCCATCATAGATTAAGACTATAACCGAATCCCACTGTAACTGTATTTGTTATAGAGTGTAATCGAGGATGAGGCTCTCCTGAAAAAAATATTAACTTTAAAGATGCAACTATAAAGAATATTTAGTGTGTTAATTCTTCCACTTCCACAGTTAAAAAATTATTTCTCATTCCCTTTGTCAAAGGCCCTGAAGGAACTATTACTAAAGATAATGTTATTTCTATTTCATGTGACACTGCCTCTCTAATCCTTTCACACTGGGCAGCCTGCTGGGGTCTTGCCTGCCTCCCTGCAGTATCATTTACAAGTCACACAAATGACCCTTATGCCTGGGTCACTTGCCTTTTTTATTCCAACTATCGTGTTTTGTTACAGTCTGAGCCAGCACCTTCATCTCCTTGCGTAGTCCCTGCCAGTTTTCTTGTAGAAAACATCCAGAAGAGGAGGGCAGCCACTGCAGGCAGACGTACCCGGGGATTGGAGGGAGACAGGCTGTGTGTGAATGGCTTCTTCCTGTGTCTGGAGGAGGCATATGCCTCCTTCCCCTTTCCTCTTGCTGAGTCTCCTGAGTTCCAAAAATCACAAGACTTTATAACCTGCTGAGTGTCTGTCACCTGTCTCAGGCTGCAAGTCCCCAGAAGACATGAATGAGACTTTGTCTTTTTTGTATTCACTTCTGTATTGCCACAATTACAATGCCACTTGCAATCACAGTAAGTGCAGCTGTTGTAGCGTAGGACTTGGGTGTTATCTCTGTGTCTCAGTGACAATATGTATTCTTTTTAGAGCACAGAGGCAGGCTGCCTAGCTTTAAGTCCCAGTTCTGCCACCTACTATTCTTGTGGGCATGTCTTACCCCCTCCTTTGCTTTCATTTATCCATCAATAATAATCAGGCCTACCCTGGGGGGGTTCAGAGTATTAAATGCATTGATAAATGTGAATAACACTCTCAGAAGTGTAGCCAATATCATTAAACTTTTCTTTTAGCACCTTATCTTGGCAAGGTCCAAAGCAGTTAGGCAAAGTGTGGGCTTTCCTCTCAGGCTTTCTGGATTTAAAAACAATTCCAGCACCACTAGCTGTGTGGCTCTGTGAAACTTATTCATTCTGAGCTCATTCTGTAAAGTAATAAGAGCACTTCCAATAGAAAGTTCTGAGGATTAGATACCATAACTCATGTGAAGGGCTCAGAGTAGTATCTGGCACATTAGTAAAGAGAGTGTTACCTCAGTTCATAAACTTAGTTTGTTCCACAATTCTGGGGGAAATGGCCATGGTCCTGTTCCTTGTCCGATCCAGAGTTTGCAAATGGGAGCAAAATTTTGCCCAACATTGCTGTTTGTGAACTGAATTGTTTGTGTACAGAAGCATTCATGAAAATATTGCTGTACTCAATGAATGGATTTTAATCAGGCATTAACAAATCCCCTGTATGCACTGAGGAGCATGAGACAGGTGAATGAATGCTTTTCTTACTACCAGCTGAGAGAGGAAGCCATAGGCAAGTTGGTTCTCTCTACAGCTCATATGGTTGGCAGAGAGGACAGAGAGGGGCCAGGGCTTGAAGTCTGGCGTAAGTACCTGCAATCTGCAGAGAGTGTAACTCCCAGCAGCATGTAAGGAGCTGCAGAGAGGATATGCGGAGACTCATTAAGCCTCTTGCAGTACTCATTGCAAGCTGAGCAGGTACACAGCCTCAGGCTGCAGGCTCACCCCCGGGATATGGCACCTCTACAGTGAGGTCTCCCATCTGCCTCAATGTGAAAATCCTGCACACTGGCTCCTTCAGCCACTGTCAGTACACAGCAGTCTCCTACCAAACCCCAAATGGGATTGAGCTCCCAAGGATAGCTATTTAACATAACCATTCTTCCTGCCACTCTCCAAGGCATCTTGCTTCATGAGCCACAGAGGGAAGCCAGAAAAACACTATTGTCCTTTAAAGGATATGATGTGCTAAGCTATGAGTTCATGTTACTCCTCTGGGATAGAGTTGACAATCAATTTCTATGCTAAATATAAGGTGCAGACATACTGCATCCCCAGAGGAAATGAGCCAGCATGACTGTGGTTTGCCTGGAATTTATGGTAGTACCCAGTGGGCAGTGGGTCCTCAGGTGCCCTGAATAATAAATTCAACACTACAGAATGGGTGAAGAAGGAAGTCTAGAGTCTAGACTAGTGGCGGTGTACCTTTTAGAGCTTTCAAAGGTAACCAACAGCACTGCAGCACATGTTCCTTGGTTCACCACCACTGGTCTAGACTCTCTAGCCTCTAGAGCATGCATTCGCACATTTATAAGATGTTCAACAGGCTTCCTCTTTCTAACCATAACAACACATGTTCATGTGTCACATATATAATGTAATAAGCTACAGAGTTCTATACAAGGCTATCTACCTTCCATAACCTCCCTCTCCCAACATTTCATGTTTTCTTCACTGGTTGACTTCAGTGAAGGTTATCCTAACACATGCCAAAACCCCGGCAGGGTAGGCTGAGTAACAGCTCCTCAGAGATGTCTAAATCCTAGTCTTTAGACCTGGGGATATGTTACCTTACCTGGCAAAAAGAATTTTGCAGAAGAGATTAGATCAAGAAGCTTGAGACGGGGACATTATTCTGGATTATCTGGTTGGGTCCTAAGTACGGCTAAGGTTTGAATAAGAGGAAGAAGGGTCCCAATGAGGGGGAGATCTGCTATATAAGGAGCTCAGTGTGTACAGAGCCGTGAGACAAGAGATGCAAGCTGCCTCCAGGAGCTGGAGGAGTGATGGAAGTGGTTCTCCTCCGGGGTTTGTAAAGGCTCGACCCAGTTGAGACTTCTGGCCTCCACAACTATAAAGAATAAATTTGTGTTGTTTTATGCCATTAAACGGTGGTAACCCACTGCAGCAGCCCAAGGAAACTCAGACACTCAGGGCAGGGTGAAGTAGGGCCTTAGGTACTGTCTATACAAAGCAAAATAGAAATAAATAATAGATGCCAAAATAGCATTTAATAGTAAGCAGCTCCTAATCCACATGTCACTACAAATTTTTAAAAAATGACAAAGAGGCTAAGATTTAAATGCTCCATTAGATTTTAAGGAATTAAAAAACTGTGTCAACTCTTAGAAGCTAGTACTTGTAATCCTATTATTTTTCTGTTACATTTCCTTCCACTTTGTTTTTCTTTGTATACATCATTTTCCTTCTATTCACAAGGTCAAAGTTAGAGTCTAAAATTACTTCTTTTTGTTTTAGAGCCATGTCTGGGTGGGAGAAAGCTCTGTACACTTTTCAGCTCCCAGCAGTCCCAAGGGGCTCCTCAGTTGGGCAGCTAGGAAGGCTGCTGATTCCAGGGTGGAGTCCACAGTGCGATGGTGGGAAAGCAGCTCTTGCTCTGAGGGAGAGTAGGAGAGCGAGGCATCAGTTAGCTCGGCTTCCTCTCCAAAGGGCACACTCTTCCCTGACCGTCAGAGTCACACAACTTCTCAAAGTGTGTTGGGGGGCGGTGGGAGAGAAAACAAGGACTGCCGGCCTTGCTCAGTAAAGGGTGTCGCTTTAGTGTGAGCCTCTGATGGAAGAGATTTTAAAAGGGAGGGCCCAGTAGAGAGGGTGAGAAAGGACTCGCCGCACAGCAAGTCTGAAACCCCCTTTTAAAAATGTAATTCCAAAAGGCTGGTTATTCTCTGATTTTCTTATAGTTAAAATTACATGAAAGTTAGCTGGGTGTGGTGCCACATACCTGTAACCACAGCATTCTAGGAGGCTGAGGCAGGAAGATCAGCAAGTTCAAGCCCAGCCTGAATAACCCTGTCTCAAAATAAAAAGTGAAAAAAGGGCTGGGGATACAGCTCAGTGCAAATGTCCCCAGAATCAAACACACACACACACACACACACACACACACACACACACACACAGAGATCATTTTTTCTTCAAGCTTAGCACTAGACTGCATGTAAACCTTGACTCCAAGCCACAAAACATTCATCCTAATTTGAATACCCATCCTCAAAGTACCAAATCTTTAAGAATGTTTCCCTAATGGCTCTGGTTTAAAGGTATCCCTCCCAACCCTAAACATCTCCAGTTATGTGTCACTTAATGACAAGTTAAACTTCTGAAAAATATGTAGTTAGGGGATTTCACTGTTGCATGAACAGTACAGGAGTGCACTTAACACAACTGCAGGCAATCAGTCACTGAATATCAAGCCTTGTATGTAACCAGCACTAGGACAGACACCAAGACTAGTGTCCCGACCCTAACATGAAGAGTTTACAAGTGTTACTAAAACTTTATTGAAATGCATGTTTCTTACTGTGAAAAATATTAAGAAGAAACAAAAAGATGGACATATAAAAATAAAAAACACTTCAGTAATTCATGAAAATATGTAGAAATGTTTCTGAATGTTTTATTTAACACAGTATAACCTCTCCAAGGGCAGAGGGGAAAATGCTTTGTTGAGCAATATAGCCCTGCAAGTATACTTTTAGGATATACGTAGTATTGTTCTAAAGATGTCAGATGATGGGCAAAATGTTCCACATTGTTTAACTATGCTTTTGCTGATCTTCATTGGACTCTTAATTTACTTTTTTTTTTTTCCAAACATCACTCATTCTAACCCCAGATTACGCAGACTGTGAAACGCCACTATGACAGCTCAATTCCTCTTTGCCCAACTCTGGCTAATCAGCCAAAATATGACTGGCCTCATGGGCCCATCATCAGACACACTGACAAATATGGAATACACTATCCCATCCCAAAGATCACAAAAACATGCTTATTAGGACTATTCACTTTCTTCAGACACACTGACAAATATGAAATACACTATCCCATCCCAAAGATCACAAAAACATGCTTATTAGGACTATTCACATTATAATTGCAGTCTCTGCTCCTGAGCTGGCTCAACTCTGTCCAGGAACCATCAGACCTTTTATGTAATACATTTAAAGGATAATTATATATCTTGTCAGGAGAGCCAATTAATGACATCATGTGGTTCCCTGCCTCAGATGGTGTTGTGTCCTTTGCATGCATCCATGGTAAAAATAAAAGGAAAAAATAGAGAGAGGATGATTTATGGCCACAGAATTTTTTTCTGATTGTTAGACTTGATATTATTAATCATGCTTACATATAGAAGCTCAGAAAGCTGATATCGTACATAATTTTCTTTCTGTGCAGTAAAAGGAATGACTGCAATGTGTTATTTTGAATTAAATTTACTTGAAGAGAGCATCCTATTTCACTCTGCTGCAAACAACATGGGGTTTAAAATAAATTTAAGCAGACATTCTTCTTTATATACTGTATTCTTTTTCTCTCAAAGGGTAAATGAACAATATGTCAGTAGTACAATCTAAAGATAGATACTAAAAAGTAGAAAATAATAGATGGGTGTTAATTTCTTAACATTCAAATAAGTAAAGATAGGAGAAAAAAAATTTCTAGAGTGAGCTGACATCCAGATTAATGTGAGGCAACAGAAACCTACTCTTAACTTACTGGTTTCGGATTAAGATTTAGATATTTGGTGCAATGTTGCTGGTATATTCTGTAAGAAAGTACAGGAGGAGCCAGGCTAGTGAATAATTGATACGTGCCTACAATTAGAAAAGCTAATATACAAACTATTCCTATGTGGTGGCACTACAAAGTCTCAAATGAACAAGTAGGCTGACAATGTATCACACAAGTTTAGATTCTATGCTATTAATCACAGAGAACCAAGTAATAGAGAGGGAAAGGTATTACAAGTTAAATTATGTTATATGATACTGATAATTAGGCAATAAAAAGAGATGGTGACATGGCACTCAGGGCCCAAAGCACTTCCATGTGTGCATTTTACTGTGTACTCAGAGTCACTTTGTCAGACATGTATCTCAGGTGAGTGACTGGGCTATGGTCACCTGGCTGTAGCAGCACAGAACCCAAGCCTTCTCTGCCTTATCCTCCTCTGTAAGATAAGCCCTTCTTAATTTGCTTTGAGGATGATTTTGTATCCTGACTTTTAGATAAATAATAGCTTTGTTTAAATAGTTTTAAGTGACATAATAATTGTACGTATCTATATGCTACACTGTGATACTTTGACATACGTATATGATGTATAATGATCAGGTCAGGGTAACAAATACACTCTCAAATATTTATCAATTCTTTATGTAGGGAACATTCAAAATACTGTCAAATATTGTCAATTCTTTGCATAGGGAACATTTCAAATGCTCTCAAATATTTATCAATTCTTTGTGTAGGGAACAGTCAAGATACTCTCTATTTGCTATAGATAAGTAATACTTTTAATGCACTGAAAACACAAAGCCTATACCTTCTCCTCTTCCCAGTTAAACAAAGTTATTTTGATTCTATGAGCTAAGATATGGAAAGCATCTTGAAAATGTATTGTCTTACTTTTGTTTTATGTAGACCATGAGACTTGATAAGAAATCCAAGTCACAGATTCATCTGCTTCTACTACTGGACCACACTGGTGTCATCCCAGGACACAGAAATATGATGAGAACCAAAGACAAGCAGATGGAGAATTAACAATACCACGCAAAGCCTTTCCACCACCATAAGGAGTTGCAAAGCTGTAGGAGTGTTTATGCTTACTATCTATTAATATTTAAAAACAAAAGAAAGGTCTGGAAACTTGGTGTATCAGCCAGTGCTTACTAGAGAATAGTGCAAGATATACAAATATACAAGTGTTTACAAGATAGGCTTGCAACAGTTGCCTGCAGAGTCAGGTGTGGAAGAGTGCAAAAGGTCTGCCTGCATGCTGGAGAGCTCAAGAATCCAGCTGAAGGCCTGGAGTTCACTGTAGAGGTCCGTGTGAGTTTGTCTCAGGAGGCCGAAGGGTCGGTGCTGAGAGCCAGGAGACGTCATCCATAGTGAAGGTGAAGACTAGAGCTCCTCTGAAGAGACAGAAGCGAGCCTTCTTCATTTTTCTTTTATTTCATTAAAACAACACGTCTATTGGTTGTTGTCACTCACATTCAGGTCTTCTGTCCTCAGTAAATCCCTTCAGCCATATCCAGAACTATGCTTATTAGGACTATTCACATTATAATCAGAACAATTTATTTGGGTGTTTCTTACTCAAACTGACATAATGATTTTAACTATCACACCTGGCCCTATTGTTCATTTAACCTCTTTTCAATTCTAAGCTTTGTATTATCTATAGCTGTATCTGGTAGTGACATTTTCCAAACAGGCAGGGCACTAAAATGAAGTTGGGTCCTGCAAGTGGGCACCATGCATGGGCCACTGTGGGAGAACCAGATGCCAGCCTTTGGCTGTGAATCAGCACCATTCATGGACTTTGGGGGAAGAGAACAAGAAGTCACCAAGAAGCAAGCCCTCCCTGTGAGTAGGTGCCATGCATGGGCTGCTGGGGAGAGAGCCAGATGCCAGCCTTTTCCCGTGAGTCAGTTCCATTTGTGGACTGCAGGGAAAAAGAACAAGAATTCACCAAGAAGCAAGCCCTCCCTGAGGATCAGCACCATGTGTGGGCCGCCTCTGCCAAGGGCACAACCAGACTCCAGCTCCTTCTGGCACGCAGGCTGGGAAACAAGAAGAGACCCCCCAAGCCCCTGTAAGCAACAGGTTGATACAGTGAAACACAGGCTGCGATGATAGTTATTGAGGTGAAATGCAATTTGATGCTTGTGGTGTTCAGTGTTTCACTGACTTTGCAGGCCTAGGGCCAGCGGTCTGATCGTCTATTCAGAGGATAACAATGTGCAATGTAGCATCAATGGAGGAATCTCCTTCTGAGGGTGGTAGCCACTGTTAATTCCCTATTATTTTGTAACAACTCTTTTTTTTTTTTTATCGGTACCGGGGATCAAACTCATGACTGAGTGTTTGCAAGGCAGGCGCTTATCCCCAGCCCCACCCTTTTTATTTTGTTTTGAAGTCCTGCATCACTTTTGTTGTTTTGTTGGGTCGGGGTTTATTTTGTTTTGTCTTGTTTGATTTTATTATATATCCCATGGTGTGGGCAGCTATTTCAAAGATAACAAGATATATTATGGTAGCCATTTTGGATTTACTATTATCTTGTTTTGAAGCCTTTTATTGTGTTCATATGTTGCTTTTATTGGTTCTATTCTGTTCTGTTCTGTTGAGTTTTACAATGTCTGAAGTTATAGGCAGCTATTTTGAAGACAACAACAGGCTTTATGGTAACCACTGTTGATTTCCTATTACCTTGAAGTCCTGTATCACTTGCACTGTTTTGTTTTGATTGGCTTTATTCTGTTTTATATTGCTTGGTTTTATTCTCTTTAAAATAAATAAATAAAAAATAAATAAATAAAATGAGGTTGGCATCTAAGAGGGGGTCTTCCAGCCTTTCCTTTGTGCATTGCTGTCAGCAACTCACAGGGGAATCATGTACTTGAGTCCCTAGTGCTTAATTAGAGTTTTACTGCTTGCTCATTTTACAAATATGTGGTTGTTTAAGGGCACCACTGAACCACTGTATTCCACTGAGCTACCAAATAAGGAATTGAAAGTGGCCGTTCTACAGCATTCCTAAGCAGCTGTCAGGGCTTTCTACAATGACCTGCCTCAAGTAACACATTGGCAGATAGATAGCTAACTGCAAATCTTACACAGGGCCATGGACAAAGCGCCAGCACACATTACAGCAAAAAATACCACATTAAATTGAGCAACATTTAAAAACAACAACCAAAATTATTTTTAAATATGATATTTAAGTGGGAGCCATAAAAAGCCATTTATCTAGTGTCTGCTTATCACTATTTCTGCTTTTCCTCTCAGTCATCTTGCAAGAATTAAAAAATAAGGGTTCCAAGATGGCATAACTAGTCAGGAACGCATGAATGCTTTGAGGAAAGAAAAATACATTTGGAAGTTGGGGAGAAGGCAGCAGCACTGAAAGCAATGAAGGAAGCAGAAAGGGAGGTGGGCTGGCCAGGGCCATGAGGGGCTTCTTGAGCACATCTTCATAGATCTGTCTGACTGTGGCCCACACTGAGCTCCGGGACATTAAGCACACATGTAAAGGAGCAGTCTGTGTGCAAGCACATACAAACATAACACATGCTCATACATACACAGAGACATATGTAACCTGTCAGTGAAACCAAAATTCCATGAAATTACACTTAGCCTTATTCAGTACAGAAGTGTGTACCTTCCGCTCTGTTCTGGTTCTATATCAACCATTCTATTTCTGTCTCTAAAAATGATTGTACTCTACCCTCTGTGAGTCACAAGACACCATGGATAAAACAGTGATCACAATCAGACATTTAAATTTCAATTTATTAGATTATCTCTACATGCTAAGTGCTAGATTACGGTATTGCTCATTCTTTGGAGGGGCTTTTAATATGGAAAATTTTAGAAATATTTTTCCATAAATATTTATTCAAACACTTGTATACCAATAATAAATATTTTCTAAATTAAAAGAGATGAATAAAAATAAAACAGTAACTGGACTTAGAGACTTGTAGGACTCTGTAAGTATAAGATTCCACCTGCTTACAGGCAGAGATTGTTTATATGACTGCACAGCTGGGCTGACCTGAAGCCTGGGCTCAAGAGCCTAAAGAGAAGGACAGGACTCGTCCCTTCCCTATCAGTGCCCACAGGTGGAGCATAATGTGTTTAAGTGCAATGAGATAGAGCCTTTCTCTCAAACATCTAGCTGTACCCACTAGTTTACTAAGAAGCACAGAGGTCTTGTAGTGATCTGAGCTCTAGTCCTTTCCCTAGTAGTCATTAATCAGCTTTGACCAAGTCTAGATGAAAGACGGGGCAGAGGTGCCTGATGGGAATCTCCCTGAGGGCAGGAAGGATGGAACCAGAGGAACTGCCTCTGCATATATGGCTGGGCACTCACAGTGACACTGCTTCAGGTCCATGAAGTGACTTATTCTAGAATCTATTCCAAAGGAAAGGGCGGCAGGGAGCAGGGTGATGCTGTCAGAAAGCCTGCAGTGCAGTGCTGGTAACATGGTGTAACAACGAGGGTGGGAACATCCACCGATGTCCCCGAGGAGCTATTATAGCCTGGGTGAGCTGGCAGGACCAGGGCTGGTGGGAACGCTGGTGAGCTGCACTGGGAGTCACAGGGGCTCTACCGAACCACTTGTCTGTAGCCTTCCTGAATTTCAGCAAGTGGCAAGACCACGTCTGAGTCCTTACCTGTGGCAGTCTTAGGGCTCCTGAGCTTTCAGGACTATGGATCGGCTAGCACATTCTCTCCACAGAAGTGTCAGGATAGGACACTGTGGCAAGAACAGAAGCATACTACCGAAGGGGCTCAGGTGGCCTGGCTTCAGGGAATGCCTTGTCTCCAGCTTTCTCTCGTACTTTAAACACAGAGGGAACCCTATCCTTTTCTTTTGAGGGGAGAAGTATATGCCTCTCAGCAAGTAAATACAAAGAAAACAGGGGCTGGAGATTCAGCTCAGTGGCACAAGTGCCTGCCTGGCAAGTGTGAGGTCGCAAGTTTGATCCCCGGTACCGGAAAAAAAACAAAACAAACAAACAAACAAACAAAGAAAACATCATAGATTTGCTAAACCTTTGCTTGCTACTGGAGGGAGGCAGGGGCAGTAGCAGCAACATCTGGGTCAGCTGTGGATCTTGCTCCTTAACAGGCAGCACAGATGTCAAGACTGACCTCAGGACAAGCACGAGTACCTCTGGGCTTCACTGAAATCATGAAGGCTGCATGCTGGCAGTGAGGCCATGACCTGACATCCTATTTAGGGTTGTACTTTGAGTGAACCTAGGCATGCTAGTCTCATTTTTATTATTTTCCCCACTGACACATTTACGGAAAAATTTACAAAACTATAAATGAAACATTATACCAATATAGCTCAAACACAGTGATTATGAAACAGTTAAAGAGAAAAACAAAAATCTTGAGCAATATGTCCAAGGAGATGGTGAAGGGTGGCAAGTGGGAGGTGCTATAGTTGGGTCTACCCTCAAAAACAGATTCTTCTGTCAAAAACTAGATCACGATATACATTTAAACCCTTTCTCATTTGTCACAGCACAAGCAGCCAGACTGAAGGAAAATGCACTTGCACAAAAGGAGAAAGGAAACAGAAATACAGAGAGAGAGAGGTGGGCATTCCTGGAGTCATGAACTGCAGCAGGCTTTTTACAGGATGGGTAGAAACCCATGTGATGTATCAATTTATGCAATATAAGCACAGTTAATGATGCCTACATTCTTTAGTTTGAATCTCAAGCAATGTGAGAAGGAGCCCTCCCTGCAGCTTGCTTCAAAGGATCTCAGGAAGCCTCAGCTCTGCCACAAAAGAAATCCAAAGTGAAGTAGCAAATCAGAACCATAAACAAGAGGAGCTCCAAGCTGACTGGGACACTAATGATTTCTAAAGATCAACAAGATAGCAAGGGGCCAGGGAATTAAGGGCAAGATAGTGTAAGGTGGACTATGCCATATGACTTGCCTATTTTTGTTAAGGAAACCATGATTGAGTCTTTTCACTTAACTTTGTACTTTTCATTAGGACATCTGCATTGAAGAATGCCTTCAGGCAGTAATTTTATAGATTCCCAAATTCCTATCACATGCTAGTATTCAGATTGGGCAGATCTGTTGCAGAACACCCCTGCTCTCCCCAGTCTGAGGACACTATTCTCTACACATGGCACTGTGGACAACACTCAAGGAATAAGGAGGCAGCTCTGCTTTTACACCCTCAGTTGAACAGGAAGTGTTCTACATAAGTGAAAATAATAAGCTGTTAAAACTGGTAAGTCCCACAAAAGACACACAGCTAAAGCACTGTGAGAATTGGGACGAAGGAAAATGGCTTTTGGCCTGAGAAGGAAGCAGGGAAAATTCGGAGGTCAGAGAAAAATGTAGTACAAAGGCCAAAAGCTTGGGCTTGGGAGATGGGCAACTTGGATCTAAGCCCTGACTCCTGCATCTCAGCTTTGTGACCTCAGGCAACTTACTAAACTCTTAAATTGTAGTTTTGTCAACTGGTAAAGGCAGATAAGAGCAGGGTACCACTCACAGATTAATGCAATCACCTCCCAGTAGGACACTGAGCCTTTATTAGAAAACATGATCAGTTAATGAGCCTTTATTAGGAAACATGATCAGTTAGTAGTACTGCTACTAACAAGGAGACCTCTGTGGAGCCCAGCCTCCAATGTTTGGGATGCTGGATTGTGGGAGGGGGAGGGCTATCACAGGCAAAGCTGTGACAAAGCCACGGCATGAGAGGATGAATGCAAGATGTGCTCTTGCTTCATCTCTCCCCTCCACCACCTGCCCTGATTAAGCAAGTGTGAAGCCATGGTTGGAATGAGAAGCGTGGAATGTCCTCACATGACCTAACAGCAGCTTGTACCTCCCACAAGCATGTGCAAGGGTGACGGGTAAAAAGAAAAGGCTTGGCATATTCCACTGTGCCTGCACATAGGCATTCAAGTCTTTAGTGACACTGCTGGTGTGGCTGTGCAGCTCAATCCACCAGTTTGTACAAATGCAAAACTGAGCTCCCTCTGGAAGCCCATAGCTTTATCTTGGCATGGTTAGGAAATGAGTGCTCATTTGCATAGCATCACCCTTGAACTTGCACATTCTAACTCTATTGTGTTAGAGTCTTACCAGGCAGCGCTCTCTGTCTGTCTGTCTGTCTGTCTGTCTGTCTCTCTCTCTAAAAAGCTATAGACATAGAATAAGTGAGTTTATAAATCAAGAGTCTCACAATCCAGAATAGTATTCTCAGAGCCTTGCAGTCAAGTCACAGTTTGGAATTGGTGGGATGTTGAACAAGGCAATTTCTGAGCTGGTTTCCAATACATAGGGATCTGAGTCTGTGGCAGAAATTGCAGAGGTAAATTCCACCAAGCAGATTTGCCACCTGTACCTGAGGGACATGACATGTCAAGTTAACAGTGTGGAATATAGTACCTTTTTTTTCCCTCCACTCCTCTCCTCCCCCATCATATAACATAGGTCTGGAAAATCAAAACAAAAAGAGTATTTTAAGGGGCCCTTGAAAGGCTTTGGTTCAATTCACATTAATGCAATACAATGCAAATTTACTGGAAATGTGCTATGTGTTTTTAGGTCAATATAGTTGTGCTAAGATATAAATGTACCCATGAGAGTCTCTGACTTTGCATGCTTTCCTACCTTATTTGTAGAGACAAATAAGCAGGTAAGATATACTACTAAAGCACAGGAAAAAAGAACTGAGACTCTGGAACCCACAGAGATGTAATATTGTGCAAATCAATCTTTCTGTGTCTCAGTATCTCATGAAACTGTCACGAGAAGGATTGAGTCAGTAAGTGCAAAGCACTTAAGAGCATACCACAGAACAGACATTATTAATTGATGCTATTTGCCAGGATTGGTGGTGTACACTGAAATTCCAGCAAGGGTAAGACAGGAGAATTTCTGTGAGTTTGAGGCCAGACTGGGCTACACAATGTGTTCAATCAGCCTGAAATACATATCTAGACTTTGTCTTAAAATAAATAAATAAACAAATAAAATTTTAAAAAGTTATTGTTGCATAACATGCTAACCAATTACACCACTGGAGCTCTAAAAGTTACTGTTACCTTAACTAGGGAGAGGACTCAGTTATAACACTTCAGCAAGGTGGACACTGGGGCTGGGCCTGCCTCATCCGGCCACTGTACTTGTTTTTGTTGTTGTTGTTGTTTTTTCCTTTGCCTTGGAGCAAGATGCCTTTGGTGGCCAGGAGACTTGGGTATAAATTCCACCCCTGGATGACCTATTCAACATAATTAACACTTATTGTACAAAACATGACCGACTGTTTAATTTGTCTGCCTCCCTTCTACAGTTTGGTTCTTAAATGTTTCCCAGAGACCCATGTGTTGGGGGAAGAGCCTCAGTGAAGTGTTGGGAGACAGTAAACCTTTAAGCCAGGGCCCAATGGGAGGCCTTCAGGTCACTAGGGATGGTGCATGGGTCCTTCCTCTTCCTACCCTCAGCTTCCAACAGGTAAGTGGTTTTGCTTTGCAACACACTCCTGCTGTGAGGTGCTCCTTTGCCCAAAGCAATGGGACCAACTGATCATGGAATGAAATCTTGAGCTATGAGTCAAAATCAACCTTTTCTAAAGATTACTTCAGGTATTTGGTAGAGTGACAGACACCTGACTGACACTGTTCCCAAGTTGACTGTGAGCCCCTCTATGGTAGAGACTTATGTTTAGTTCACCCCTGTGTCCAGAGTGCCTGGCACACAAAATCTGCTCAGTAAAATGTTGGTTGAATGAATGCCTGGATGAACAGAGGGTGGTGTTCATGGACGGCACGTGGCAGGGACGTGACAGGACAGGTGTGTGTGGGATGGTGTCACTGGCAAGGAAAGAGAATCTGAGGACTACTGAGGACGGTGCACAGCAAGCCAGGGTCAGGCTCCAACACTGAGAGCAGCAGCGAGCCAGGAAAGGTTTCTATACTGATTAAAAAAACAAACAAATCCTGAGGCCCTGAACCAATGTGAGTTGTAGGAAGGGACAGGAGAGGTCAGGTCTATGAAGCACCAAGGAGGACAGCAGAAGAAAGATGAAGAGTCTTGATAATAATTGTTTATTAGCAATTCAGTTCTTTAAAAACTTATTTGCCACTTGTAAGATAGTATCTGCTAGTTGTAGAAAATTTAGAACAAGCAAAAAAGTATGAAGAAAAATGAAATTACTCAGAATCTAGCTATCTAGAGATAATTTTCTAACATACTGCTGCTTTTTTTAAACATTTTTAAAATTTTATTTAAAGAGAAGAAAAAAAAAAGCAAAACAGAAAAAAGGGTAGCAACAATACAGAATTCTAAAAGAAAGAAAGAAAAAGGAGAATGAGAAAAAGCCCCACTGAGAAATCAGTAATTTATAAATTTCATACTGTCATCCTGGATGTAGTTGTTCAAGTTACAAAGTTAAAGGGTACATAGTAAACATTCAAACAGTCAGACTACAAACAGTTCTGCTCAAAGATCCAACAAAGATTCAGCAATGTGGTCATCTATTTTACACACTCAAACATACATGCAGTTATATCCCTTAGAGCCCTTTCTTTTCCTCTCTTTTTCACAATAGCAATTACACATTTTGGTTTTATTACACTTGTAGTTCTTATTTACTTTTTACACTAGAGACACAATATGATATTTATAAATATGATTCTTATTTATTTCACTAATGAGGATAGTCTCAAGTTGTCTCCATTTGCCTATGAAGGCCTCCAGGTCATCCTTTTTTATAGCTGAGTAATATTCCATTGTATAAAAATGCCACATCTTTTTCATCCACTCTGCAGTTGATGGGCATCTTGGTTGTTTACTGCTGCTTTTTTATTTGATTGCTTTTCAGTGCATGTACATACATTTAATCAAATGGATATAATGTTGTGTACCAAAAGTATATACCAATTGTATACAGGTACACAATGGCACATTATACTATGCACAACTGACCTTGAACACATTTTTAATAAGTATTATACCTTTGATAAATGTTGAATATTTTCTTTTCTTTCTGGTTTTTGAGATAGAGTCTCACTTTGTGTTCCAGCCTGGCCTCAAATTCACGGTGATCCTCCTGCCTCAGCTTACCTGTTGGAAGCACAGGGTAGGAAGGGGAAGGACCCCTGCCACCGTCCCTAGCCTCAGCCTTCCAACTGCTAGGATGACAAGCACGTACTACTACACCTGGCTACCAATATGCTTTAATAAATACTATTCTTCAAACTCTTAATTTTTTAATGTCAGCATTACTGTCATCCTTAATGAACTATATTTTACATCTGTTGCTTTGGGTGATCTTCAGTTATTCACTACTGTACATAATTCTGCAGTGAATACCTCTTGTGCATAAATTTTTATCAGCACTTCTCATTACTTTGTAAGGATAGATTCCTCGTACTGCAATTACTAAGACTTTTATGCACTGCTGTTATGTATTTAATGCTCTACTGTCTGGTACTCCACAACTTTCTAGGAAGGCTGTATCACCACTCAAATGTACTTTTGCCAAGGGTATAGGAAAGCCTCCCTGAAACTTGGCTTGTTTTGAGGATTATCATTTCAAATTTCTTTCAAAGCCAATTTTATAAGAGGGTACGATATTCATCTTATTTTAGTTTACATTTCTTTACAAAAAGAGTGACCTTTCCACATTTATTAGTCAGATACATCCCTCCTTTCAAAAAAAATTGGTGTCTAACCACATGTTTTACCCGTTATCTTACTAGGATAGAATTCTTTTTAAAATTCATTTGAAAGTCTTAGACATAACTAACTGTTCAATCCTTTTTGCTGAAATGTTTTCTTAATTTATTATATTTTTTATGGAAATCCAAAGTATCAATACAGAGAAAAACAAAAGATAATAAGGAGTAGGGAGAAAGCTCAATCTCAAAGGCAAAGGGGATGACAAGACAGAGGGAGGAGAGGGGAAGGGGATGGAAAAGGGACTCAGATCCGTTTTGTGCTTGTGCCAACTCCCCACCAGGAATGTCAATATTATGTACCACAAACATATTCTAATAAAGATCAATGAATAAAAAAGAAATGATATGCGGTTCAGTTTATCAATTTTTATTTTGGAATTTTTTCATCAACTTGATAGCCTTTACCCCCAAACTAGGTTTTGCTTTTCACATACACATTCTTCTTAAGTTATATGGTTTTGTTTTCCACTGCAATTCTTTTAATCAATCTTGAATTTATTTTAGTGCATTATGTGAATTACAGCCCTCAGAACAAAGCCAAGTATGGTGGTGCACACCTAGAATCTCGCAGTCAGAAGGCTGAGACAGGAAAATCTCGAGTTCAAGGCTGGCACAGACCCTATCACAGGGGAAAAAAAAGTTCTTGGAACAATGGGGAGAATATATGTATAAGCTACCATTCTGAAGACATTGAGCTATGCTCATTTTTAAAACATGAGAGTTTTAAAACACAGGCTGTATATTTAGAACCTCTACAGAATCTTGTTTTCATTTTTATTTCAAGACATTGTCCTGTTGGACAATTATAGCATGTGACAGCATGTGAAAGAAAACAGCCTTTTGGTTTCCTACCAACGCAAATCTCTAGAGAATAAAATATGAAATGGTTGTGACTTTTTCCCTAATTGTTGAACTCTGGCTACTCTGAACAACAGAAGTTCACATAGCTAAGAGCCAACTTTGGGGCTGGCGCTGCCTCTCAAGACTCCATATCCTACCACACAGGAGGTGCTCTTGCCACCTCACTTTACTCCAGGAGAAAGGGAAGAATTTGTCTTGAGGGCATTTCACCACACACACACCCAAGATGATGAAATATAACCATCACCATGGTAAAGATAAAAACAGAATAAAAGTAGTATGACCAGCAACTAGGCAAGACCTATACTCAGATCATCATTTTAACTGAACTCAGGAATGGTCTTGCTGGGCATCAGTTCAACAGGACTCTGTGCATTTGCTCCATCCCCAAGAAACTTTTGTAATCTCCAGAACACACAAATGTCCCAGTGCATAGTGAAGTCAGTCTAGATTAACCAAGCACACTTATTTTTCTGTCAATTTTAGTTTATCACTTTAACCCTATTGGTTAGCTGCTTTGGCAAAATGGGATGGGGCATGTGTGGGAACAGTGGTGTGAGGTGGTTTATCAAGGTCTGTGTCCTGGGTTTCCAGCTCCCAGGCATTCCTTTACTATTGTGGGGCCTCAAAAAATACTAGGATTAGTCTGGGATAGTTTAAAAAGCTGCAGACCACAATACTGTGACCTTAGATAAGGCACTCAACTTTCTTTGCATTTTTAAAAATATTATGAAAAATTACATATATGAAAAATTACCATTTTAATTTTTTTAAGTATATAGTTCATTGGCGTTAAGTAATTTACATTATGGTATGACTAGCACCACCACCCTCTTACATAATTCTTCACCCTAAAAACTGAAACTGTACTAATTAAATAACTTCCTATTTCTATTGCTCCAAGCCCCTGGTAACCACCATTCTACTTTTTGTCTAGATTAATTTGATTACTCTTAGTGTCTCATGTAAGTGGAATCCTAGAGTATTTGTTCTTTTGCAATTGGCTTATTTTACTTGGCATAATGTCCTCAAGGTTCATCCATTTTGTAGCACATAGCAGAATTTCCTTCATGGTTGAATAATATTTCATTATACGTGTATATCAGAGTTGCCTATTTTTTTGTCAGTGGACATGGTTGCTTCCACCTTTTGTGTATTGTGAATAATGCTGCTGTGAACACAAGTATGTAACTACCTCTGCATCTCCTTGCTTTCTGCTCTTTTGGGTATATAACCAGAGTACAATCAGTGGATCCTATGGTGGCTCTGTACTTATTTTTGGAGAATAGTTTTGAGAAACTGTTTTCCACAGCAGGGGAACAAGGGTTCCAATTTGTCCACAGCCTCTCCAACATATTGTTGGGTTTTAAATTATTAGTTTACTTATTCATCCTATCAGTAGGTACTGGCACAAAGCCTTCCATATATCGGGTGCTGTGAATACAGTGAAAACCAAGGCAGATTCTGCCTGCCTCTAAAAGCTGGCAGTCTGACATGGAATGGGGATGCTGGACAGTTACAGGCAGAAGCAATGCTTTTTCAAAAGTGCAGTCTGCTGGAGTAATGAGGCGCTTTATCCAAGAGCCTGCCCAGCTCCATGACCCACGGTCACATGGAGGCAGCAAGCACAAGCAATGGGTGGATTGTAATGTGGATCCCATCAAATAAACTTAAAAAGTACCTTCAAACACATTTATGTTTTGTGAAAAAGGAGGTACTTTATGATTCTTAATCAAAACTAATACAGCATGTTGATTATGAGACCTTTACACAGACTAAAATTTGAAGGACTAGAAACAGACTACTAATTGCTAGCCTATGGCTCATCCCAGCATGATATTCTGAAAGTTCTGAATTAGGTATCAATCATAAAAATCACAAAATTTCCATAGGACTCTGGATTGCTGACCCCCCAGCATACACACAAAATCAGACAATCTAGCCACACTAGGGAGAAGGTAAGACCCAGCAAGAGGCAAGTAACTCATTTTTCTTGCCTGCTTGAACCCGCAGGTCTTTGCTTGAGTTGTGCAGTCTACAATCACACATGGCTAACAAGTGCCAGAAACATGTTAAGACTTAAGCAAAAATGGTGAAAAACATCCCACTAATAATTTTTATACTGATTGCATGTTGAAAAAATAATATTTTAGATACACTTGGCTAAAGCAAATGCCCTATTAAAATTAATTCACCTTATCTTTTTTTAAAATTCAATCTGCCTATTAGAAAAATTTAAATTACATATATGGCTCACATGGTACTTCTATTGCTCCAGGGCTTTCCCTTGGAATTTTCTCCCCATAAAAAGAGATCATTTGACTCATGTTCTGACTGATTTCTATATTGTGTATCATATATCTCACTTATTAAATGAGCAAACAATCCCAAAGAAAACATTGATTATTTAGGTAAACTGCAGCTCATATAAAAAACCTGACATCATAGGCCTTTTATCATCTTAAAACACATTTATTTTTCTATAGTGGATACACTAAACTAACATACCTAAATATTGCCCTTAAACGTTGCTTCTGTTCAAATAGTTACAAGTTAAGTCTTTCATACTTGTTTATGTCACTTACTGCACTTTAAAATGAAATCTAATTCATTCATATAAACTATTTTCACAATTCTTTGTACTAAAAAAGCTGAAAGATTGCTAGCATGTGTAGTATTTCATAGTGGCCATTAGTCTATGATTTCATTTGATAAATTACTTTTCAAAAAGTCCTCAAACAATTAAATAAAGGAACTGACTGTTAAAATTAATTTCTAGCAGATAAGAGGTAAAAGGCTCTAAGTCAAGAACAAAGGAATCATTCTAACTAGTATTTTTTTTCATGTATGGCAAAGACAACCACCTAAATTGCTACTATAATCTTAGTTAACATGATATATTAAAATTAATTCAGCTACAAATATCAGATTATATGTAAGGCACAAATATGTAAGCTAAACCATTCTTCCAAATGACATTTACTGAACACACAAAGGAAAATGAAAGGTTGAGGAAATCAGGTGGTCAGTTCAGGAAGGATCAAAAGGAAAATGCAATCAAAAGCACCACTGTGTCTTGAACTGGTTTTTCCAGTTTGCACAGTCACATTGATGCAATAATACATTGCTAATCGTACAACTCATCACTGTTCTTTATCAGTGTAACTATCAGAGACATCCCTGGGGGTAATAACCAACATCACCAAGACACTGAAAAGCTTTTTTTTTTTTTTCCTGTTTCCTTTGCTCTCTCTTTTCTCTGGTCACCCTTTCCCGCTCTTATTCTGACTGCTCCAAACACTTGTAAATTTCTTTCAGTGTGATCTGCTATCATAAAGAATATTTTCTCCTATGATCCAGACAACCTTGAAACACAGGTTCTATAGTTATAAATCATTGTTACAGACAGACCACTCTAGAAGAGTCTGACTTTAAAGAAAGTAGATGACAAAACGGATTTCCTGTATTCATACCAACGCCTCAGTGCACTATACATGACACTCTTCTTGCAGTTATTTCAATTTTGGTCATGAGACATGTATTAGCTTTCCATCACTTACAAAATATCTGAGATAAACAACTTAGAAGAAAGAAAAGTTTATTTTGGTTCATGGTTTCAGATTTCACCTGCCCCGTTGCTGCTCTAGGCCTGTAACGGCATAGGACATTAGGGTCAGAGCACATGGTAGAGGAGGTTATGCACTTTGAAGCAGACAGCAAATAGAAAGAAGCATGAAGGAAGAGTCTCAAAATTCCCCTCCAGGGAACACCCCAATATCTAACTTCCTCCTACTAGGCCCTGCCTCCTTAGTAGTTCTACCACCTCCCAATAGCACTAAGCTGAGAACGAAAACATGAGTTTTGGGGTGTACATTCCACACTCAAACTATAGCAGGACATGAAACCACATACTTAGTAAAATGGGTAATAGGACAGATGAAATGACCACACAGGGATGATGGGGCCTAGCAGAAGTCTCATATTGCAGCAAGAGGGAAAATACAACTTACCAGTTTATTATGGGCTTAGATAAGTCTTTCTCATGACAAAAATCTATTCTTTCTGTGTGTGCAAAAATATATTCTTCCAAGATAAATGTATGTAACAAAAATGGTGTGGTAGGGCATATATTACTAATGAATCTCTAGACATCTTTTAAAATACTTCAGCTCTTCCCTCTCTTGAGCTATTGTTTTTCTACACTATATATGCTAACGTCTGGTTATACCAAAGTAGCTTTTGCCTCTGCTTAATTGCTGATTTCCTACAATGACATTTCACGGGAGCATTTAGAATTCAGTGTATCTCACAAAGACTTAGAAAAGATCACAACTAACCTAACAGTAGTGATGAAACAGCAAGATGGGCTTGTACATGGTAGCAACTATGCTGGACCTTGCTGAACATTTCAGTAAAAATAGCGTTAATATGAGAGAGAAATATTTTAGACACCTCTAAGAACCTAAAAGCCATGGAATTTGGAGGTGAGGCTGAAATATCTCATTTATAAACTTAACCATCAGAAGAGCCAACTATTTTCAGATATTTGAAGCTTCCAGCACAAATATAAAGGAAGCCTTTGCCCTTGGTTTAAAAAAACCAAAACATTCACAGCTGCTTCCCCCACATGACACCTAAAAAAGTATTCTTAGGATTGTACCTTAAAATTCTATTTGTGTACCAGCATCAGCTTAGCACCTGGGAACCTTTTCAGGGTTTCAGGCTGATGTTCAGTAACAGCCTTTGGTGACAGTATCATGAGGACATACTACCATAACGTCATGACTTTATTAGCCCTGCCCCATAGCAAATACTGACTTCAAAAGTTTTAGGACGTTCCATGAACACAAAATTAAGCAAAGTAAACCAGCACTAGCAAGGAATATGCATGAGTCTTCAAGAGTATAAATTACTAGGATATAAATATTTCAAATGTAGATACCAAGTCTCTGCCTATCTAGGAAAGTGTTACTATCCTGAAAGTCCTTGAGAAAATTGTTCTCAAATGAAATAGATCAGTAAATCTGGTAATAAAAATACTCCTTGCCAGACTGATGTTTAATGTAGTTAACCCATGATGTTGCTCAGGAAATATCTGCTGGAATGAAGGAATAAAGATTCCTAACAAAATTAGGAGACTTGGTATTTAAAAGAACATTCCCCAAGTTCACATTCTCAATCCATTTACTTCCTTAGATACATGACCTTGGTTAAACTGTAAGCCTAAGCTTTCTTGTTGGCAAAATATAGACAACATCTTACTCTGAAGGTGCTTGTAAACATTCAAGTTAGGTAACACATAAGTGGCACCTAGCACTTAGAAATACATGTTATGCTGTTCCATTAAGCAGATCTGTCTTTACTATTTATTCATTCTTACAGTATAGCCATAGATATACACGTAGATAGACTATGTGAAGATCTCACTTCAACATCCCTTGACTCCAAACTGTGCATGAATTAATGAAATTCCACTATGTTCAAAACAGGAACAACACAGAGACTAATTATCCCATCCTTCAGTATTTTTCTCTCCTAATGTACTAACAGTCATATTTGAAGGCCCAGTTAGAAATAACACACTGTATCTAGACTACGTTGTTACTCTCCTACTACTCTGTATATATTTAATTTGTAGGTAAATCGAAACTTTCTTGGTGAGCAGGTACAATTTAGAAACTGTCAACATAACTTCAAAGATAAACCCTAATGCACACGAATATTGGAGCTGCAGAGCTTATGTTCCCACCAAGGCACAGCCCTGTTTTTCTCATCAAAATGAACTTCACTTTTACAGTGATTTGAAAATTCCCAATTTGGTTCTGAACACCTCAAACTTGAACCACAGGCTCTTGTAGAAACTTCGTATCAGAGTTGGAAATGTAAGAAATGCTTATCTCAGGATAGAAGTTTGGTGGTGGGAATTCTATGATGTCTCTATGCTGATATGGCCTAAAGTCAACAATTAATTTCACATACAAAAAGAAAAAAAATCACTTGAAAAGTTTCTCATTACCTTTACTTTTTTAAAAAAGAAAAAAAAACCCCAGAAATATCTTTTAATAAATAAGCTCAAGCTTCTCAAGCCACATACACCCCAAAATGATTCTTTTTGTTTATATGCTACATAAGTCCAAGAGCATTCACAACTATTTACAAATTCTGTGGAGTGCAGAAATGCACTTGGAAAGCAGGGATACAAACTGATAATAATTCCTAGCCATCCGGGCTACATTTTTAAATTCAAATGTACATATATATTTGTAAATACATACATATCCATGGAATGAAAAACACAAAACCCACACACTCTTTTACATCTACATTTGTGAAGGAAATATTTTATTATAGGTATGTGAATAAACATATTAATATCTACTATAAATATGATAGATATACTATCACTGTATATATACTAGATAGTCATAAACAGTCTTTTTGAAATGGATAGATTTAAGGATTGTACACGCACATGATTAGGTCTCTTCATAGGCTGAGGGCATTAAGTTTCAGGGTCACCTATCAGGATCCCAGACTCCTCTTCTACCCTCATCCACACTTGAGACTAATGCTAGTGCTCTTTATCTGACTTAGCTTCAAGTTTCTATGCATCTCAATTCCATTTGTTATTCAATCTGCAGTCAATTAAACTATACTTAAGCTTAAGATCTGGGTATATTTGGAAATATGTCCAGTCATCAATCATGGTCACAATTTGACACAACATGTATTGAAAACTGTGCCATAACCATATCCGGACTTTATTTTGCATAAAGATCTCAATGTAAATAAATTATGAGACTGAACCAAGATGCTCCTTAAAATATCTTAAGTAAATCAAACAACTGTTAAAACGTGTGGAAGAAAACATTTTCCAAAAAAGCTTAAAATAAATGGGTAGTGTCACACGAATGTATCTTAGACCCTCCAGAATTCACTAACCACACAACATGGCCTTTTCAATATAGAGGATACATGGCCTTTGTTGCCATTTCACTTGAAGTCCATATTTTTGTTTAATCCTTTGCACAGCAGATCAACAGCTATGCGTTTGATCCAATAATGACTGAAAACTATTTAAAAATAGTGAGGGCTGATTCCTAAAATAGGATTTTTCCACTTGACTGGCAACAGTGTCCCTGTAGATTATTCTATGCTGATAAAGGAAAAATGAATCTCTCAGAGTTAAAATTTCAACTAAGTTTTTATTCTGCATTTTCTAGTGTGCTGCTAAGGGAAAAATTTTTTAACACTCATGCAAATTATTTGTGGAGTAAGAAAGGAAAGAAAAAACTAGAGCCCTGTTGAAATCTCAGGTAATAGAATAAAATTAGCTGGCTGCCATTAAATATATTTTAAATTCTATTAATGAGAGGCAACCCAGGCTAAGAATCTCAAAAATGAACTAGAAGCTAGACTCATTTTTGGTCTATGATGAAATGCATACACATATAAATATACATCAGTAACATTCAACATGGATAGATAACTACAGTTGCAAAATCTTTAATGCACTGACATACCCCTGAGAACACCAAGTAATTAAGTAAAAAAGGAAAAAAAGAGTGTAAAATGTTTTGTGACCTTTCATGTCCTCAGGAATGACACTTTCTCAAACTCATTTTTATGAAAGCCTCTTTTGACTCCACTGCCTATTCCTGCTAACGCTTTTCCCTTTCTCCTCTTTAAGAGAAACCCATGATTTTTGCTATGATGTCATCTCCTTCCTTGACATTTTATTGAATTTGTAAATACATTTTTCTTTACTTGTTTTTCACAGTCAGCATTTTGACTTCTTGAAAACAATGTTAGCTGTATCTATCCCACCTTTATCCTCATCAAGCTGTGGCGGGGTGGGGGGTGGTGGACGATTTTTTAAAGACAGATTTTTCTTATCCTTGAGTCTCCCCTGGAATTGCTCTTCAATGGCATTGTCCATATCCCAGGATTTCCCACTGGACTTTTCTACTGAGCATTCAAGGCAGATCATCTGTAAACTTAAACTCATATTTCTCATGATGTAACTTAAAATAACATACCAAAATATTCCCCTGAAATTTCCCTGCTGCTCCAACATTTAATTCACATGGTTGGTTTTCAAACTTTTTGTCATTTAATGCACTTTAACATAAAATCTATTTTGCCCCTAGAGGTGTTCTAAACATTCTATTTACAAACATAGTATTTTCTATTAGTTTATAAAATCTATTTACAAAATGTTAGTCTACTGCTTCTGCTTTTAATATATCAAGTACTTCTACATATGTAGAATAAATTTTTCATATAAGAACTTATCTGTTATCATACAACACTGATAAATAAAATCACATATATATCAATGGTTGTAATCTGAGGTATCTTCTAAGTATGACCATTTTGGTCCCATTTGCTTCTCTCTGCTTCAACCCAGTGGACAAGTACAGGCATATGTAATGTCAGAGATGGCTGAATCCAAAATTCATTTACAGAGGACAAGTTTTTCTGTGTATTTCAACCCAAAGTGTACAAGATGTGCTAACATTGCTACTTTGTCATACGTTGGCAAACTCCTACATTTAGGAACTGGATATTGCAATATTTGGATTTTTCCATTACATACACTATATACAGAACAAAAGAAAACCCACAAAACACAGAAAAAAGCTGTCTCAAAATGTCCAAGTACAAATGCACTAACATAATACCTTTTGCAATTGCTTCCCTCCCACCTCCAAACCACTGAACAAGTACAGGCAGTATCCATTGCTCCAAAGGTGTTTTAACCATTCCATTCTCAAAAGACAGTATTACATAGGAACTTTAGCAAAAAGATATTTACAAAGTGGTATTTTACTACTTCTACACTTAACATATGTTGGGCACTTATAAACATCTAGATAAGACTAGATGTTTCAAGTAAGGACTCAATTTGTCCATTATACATACACAGCAGTCTTGATTAAATTGCACACATGTAACAATAGTTGAAAGAGTCTTGAATATATGAGTCTAGAACCCTTCCTTTCTCCACTAACCCAGTGGGCTAAAATGCTCAAACTTTAAGAAGACAATCTTTCCTGGGAATTTTAATATAAAATTTGTCAGTTTACTAATTCTACTTTTATCAAAACTGGCAACCTCTTTAACATCTAGGAAGACTACATGTTGTAAAAGGTCTCATTTGTCCTTTACATACCCTACATACACAGCAAAGTAAAATAAAGCCCAGAGACCTAAGGGACAATGGTAAGTCTAATCCAATCATATAAACCCTTTTCACAATTCTTTTCAGACTCAGAGCCCGAAGGAACCCAGTAGTTTATGGATCAAATGGAGTACCAAAATCCACTTTGGTAAATTATAAGGGAATGAAAATACAAAGTAAAGAAATATCCTACCTGGTACGCAGGTGGAACATCCGTTTCAAAAACTTCTTGGGAAACTCCAGGTTGTGGGATTGCAGTGAACACTAAAAGGTGTCCTGGACCCTCTGCCTTCACTTTCAAGTGTGGTGCAGACATAGCCTTAAACACTTTTTCTTGCTTGCTATGTTAATTTCTTGAAAATGGATTCCACCTTTACTATCTGCCTTCTTTATTGGTTAGTTTGTACTCCAATACTATCATCCACCTTGTGTCTGCAGATCTCAACGTCCTGTGGAATGCTGTCTGTTATATCTGCAGCATCTTCTTTGAGGCAGCTCATCAGGAAGTCAAGTGTAACCTGACGAAGTCCGGTGTCTACAACATACCAGGACTTTCCCCCTGAGATTACTGGGTCCTCTCATCTGACTCTCACCTTCCTAGTGTCTTCTTTCCTCTAACTTCACTCTTCTTGATTTGCCCCTCCTGGACACAGAGCCTCAATCTTACTGAAACTGTATTTTCATGGAAGGTTCTACTGGTCTTTCTGTCAGTGTTACATCCTTAACTTGCTGTCCTTCTGCCGTTGTTTCCCAAGGGTCTATTAGTACATTAGGGATATAAAATCAGATACAAAGTCAGCACAGATGGGCTTCAGTCCATGTCAGCTGGCTCCAAGGCAGGGTGACACATGGCAGAGGGGAAACAATTCATGACAGCAGAAGACACCAAAAGCAATGAGAGCAAAAAAAGGGAGGAAACAGACTCTTTCTGACCCTTTTATCTTATTCAGACTGTGGAATTTGGGAGGAATCCAAGCAGTGGACTGATCCAGCAATCACTCATCCTTAATCCCAACACCCTACATATCAATCACAAACTCCAGATTCAGCTGGTTCTGAAGCCCCATCTAAAAGTGCATGAGGCCTTAGGGGGACATCCAGACACCATAACACTGGCCTACTTTCCTACCAGCCCATCATGGTAGGAAGCCTCTAGGTGCTGTGTCACACATGCTGCAAGGCCTCAGTTAATAAGCACTGCTGCTTGCTGTGGTAATAAGCTACTAGGGCATCTCTAATAAAACATCCCCACCCCACGCATAACTGACCACTCACTACTCACAGACCACATGATTCCATGAGTATGCTCCTAGATCCACTTCACTAAAGCAGACTGGAGTATATGTTTCTACGTTGCTTCTCTGTTTTACATGTTTTAAGTAAAAATGACCTATCTTTAAAGCAAAATGCTCTCTCTCCCTGGAAGAAAAGATATAAATCTTCTCTGGATAAGACTGTTGTGAAGAAATACCAGAAGTTACCTGTAACTTTTATAGTTTTATAGCATTACTATGACAATATATGGAGAAAACTACTGATGGCAGCCTTAAAAGAGTCCAATTATTCTCTCTATTGCTTGGAAGAACCTGTAGTCTTCTTCTGTTTCAGTCTTTATGTTAGAATTTATCTTGATTTTGTTTATTTAGTGTTGGGACTCTAAATTTTAGAATACTTTTTAAAATGTTTAAATATTGAAAGTTATTTGCATTATCATGGTAAGCACATGCTTTAAGAGTGTCAACAAAAATAGAGTTAGAAGCATAGCTTTGAAATACTGTATTTCAGGATACTTAAATTAATACGGCAAAGTATCAAATGCTTAATCCTTAATGTCAGATTTTTGGAGGACCACATAAACATATTAATGTATTTGCCTTAACATAGCAATTTTAAATCAATACATTATTCCTCTGAGGCAGCTTTTTTACCTAAGCATAAATACATAAAGTATCTCATGTAGCACTATATTAAAAATGTAACTGGGAAAAATATTATTTCCATGTTTCAAAAAAATATTTAATGTAATAATGGCCCTAAATTTCTTTAATATTCATAGCAAGAAATTCCTGCTGCATCACGATCCATATCCATTATGTTTAAATACATGCATATGTTTAGATGCACATATTTTAGGCAAAATATTTAACCTTACAACATATGGTGCTTTTTGGTATAGTCTATACTATTTAATTTTTAAAAATTAGCTGCCCTGACTCACTAAATTAATGTTTTGATCCACTGATGGATCATTAATGGTTCATGCACTATAGTTATTCAACTGAAAAAATGGACTCCGGAGTTTACAACTAATTCTCTTTCATCCTAGAAATGAAAGGTTACTCAGAGAAGCTTCACAGGCATAAGAAGGGCCAGACCATGAAAAACTGTGGCCTCAGGCAGCCAAGAGAGGCACCTAGTCAGTATGGGGCACACTGACCCCGTTGTTTTGGGAAAAATGACCTCCTAATTAATTACTTTGCAAATTATTCATTAAAACTTGTGGTCTTCCAAAGTCAGTGCCTGGTCCACTCATTGCTGCCAGATTTCCTGTTTACACTGAACTCAGAATGTCAGGTTACTATCCTCATCGAAAAAAGGAAAAAAGGTGATCTAAGGGGGGAAAAAAAGAAAAAAGACAAATTCCCAGCATCATTTAAAGGTACACATCCTGGCAAAGAAATTGTGTCCATGAAATGACTACAGATATACTATGAGTGCCTACTGTTACAACTAAAGTGACCCAAGACTATGAATTTCTCCTGGCGATCAGTGACAGTGCAGCCTAATGTTATGGTCACTGGAAACTTTCTCAGCCAGAGAGAATCCAGGAAATGTATTCTATACTTCTAAAGTAAGAGGCAGGGTTACAGAATTCTTGAGAGCACACTGACACACATTTTTGTCTTACATAATTTATTTCCCCTTAATTGTATGACTGTAGATACCAGCTTCAATTAAATTGGCTACTGGACACACATTTATATTGTTAATTTTAGACTTAAGAAATGCTCCAATCAGGGAGAATTTTTTCTTGGAAAGATGGGATACAAGTAAGTGAGTCTTTTTTCTCCCTTCCCTACACCACTCCCGAGAGGATTATGGATCGACCTTTTTGCTCATCATGTAAGTTTTGTAAAGAGAGACTACCTGTTGATACACAAGTTAAGATGAAGTACAGCTTCATGGTTGATGCCAACCAGCCTTTTCTGTATCATTACAGGGCCAAGTCCATGATTTTGGGTGGTTCAGAAAAATCCACTTACAGGGGCATTCACTACAGTCTTTAAAATCACACCAACGTCCAATGTTGCTGTCATATCAAAACACACGTAAACCTCCAGGGAAGTTTATTCAGAGAGCTCACTTTTGACTAAACGTGTCGTAATGAAATATACGGTAAAAGGTAAAAAGGAACTCAAGCTCACAGAATGATCGGGACGAGGAGGGTAAGTGTGTGTTACACAGAGAGAAGCAGAATGTGACCTATTTTAGTGTCTAACAAAATTGGCCCTACTTTTTCCATTCCCAAGAACATGAAAACAATTGTGGATGTCCTACAATTGAGTACTTAATTTTCTATGGTTTTTTTTCATTCATTATTTCTTGTATGTTCATCTCTCTTTAATGATCTTGAGTTATTCAAAGATTAGGGCTTTTCTTTGTATTATTCTAGTATCATCTATTGCCTTCCTTTACCATGATTCCCATAGACACACAATTAGCTCCTGGCCCTCCCTGACTAGCTGTCTTCTGTTGACAACTTGGTGTGCACTACTGGAGAAATGAGTACACAGTAGAATAAGATGTTCTAAACACGAAACTAACTTTACAGCACTATACCACCTTACAATCCTCCTGTTGGGAATGTTCTGAGACAAATTTCCATATATAGGAAATCACACTATCTCCCTTTGAAATATTCAGGGTAGAAGTACTTAGTTGCTATATGGGCTCAAATGTAATACATTTATGTGGGCTAAAAAAAAAAATCATTCCATAGATACTATAAGAAAACCTTGCCTGTGCCTTATGTCTCGAAATATTATTAACTAGTGTAAATGTTGAATATATCCTAAGTGGTAAATTTTGTGAATCATTTATTTTTCTGGCATTCATACTAAAATAAATTTTCTTCATTGAGCAAGAAGATAATAAACCAAATAAATATAGCAAATGTGGGGGTTCAGAAAATGAGTCTGATATTTTTCCTAATCTAGATTTGAATATTATATTTCTAATTATAGTCATAGAGTTGTTTTAGGCTGAAATGCAAAATGAATGAGAAGAGATCATTTCCTGGGTAAAGTTGAGCCAGATCATTTCCTAAGGTGAAGTATCATTAATCTTTCCTTTTCCAATCAAGACACAAAATGCAGGTGCCTTTTAGTTTAATGATTTGAGTTTCCAGGTAATCAAATTAGAAAGAGAAACACAGTGCATGGCCTGATGCTGATAAGTCAGAGGGGCCTAACTGATTACAACATCTTCCCTTTAGTCTTACAGTCATTAGGATGCCTCTTACATACATGTAGATCTCCCGAAATCATTCTCTAAAGTTTTTCTCCTTTACTCTGGATCTCTTTACAACACTGTTAATCAAATTCAGACATTATGAAATAGCCATTCCTCATCAGTACAGCACAGACAGTGTATTCCTAAGTGCTTTTCCCTGATAAAAAGAGCAGAGCCAGGATAATTGCAGAAATCTTGCTCTGGTATGGTTCTTGATGACCTATTGATTTCTCACTGGCTGTAATTTATCCCTTATAACAAACTTGTGAAGTAAACATCATAATCTCTATTTCACAGGTGCAAAACAAAGCACCTACCATGTGTGGGCCACACATTAGGGAGGGATGGGCAATCAGGAAAAAATGTGCAGGTGATCACAGCCCTACATCCATATTTCTCTACTGCTTTCAAAATGAGCCCCAATTCAAATGCTTGTGCTGGCAGCCACCACCTGGCAAGTCTGCTTCTCTTTAGCCACTCTCAAAACTGGGTCCTCAGAAATTTTCCTCAGTAAATCCCAGAGCAGCTTCACTGTGAAGTGAGGGAGACAAGTACAAGTGTCATCTTTGTAAATAGTAGGGAAAGTAAACTTATTGGATAATTATACATTTGCCTACTGGAATCATGCGGACTGATAGTTTAAGAGGAAAGCAAAAATATTATTGTACAAAACAAATCTAAAAAGGAAATGATTTCCAATTATTCTGTGAACTTGATTAGCAGAGAAAAATAAGCTACATCTTTTTGGTCTTGAAAGGCTTGAGATCTAAATGATCTGGTTTAAACCTGCAGAGTAACAGTTTTGTTGAACAACCATCCTGTTTCTGAGTGACTGGAATTGATGTGGAGTCTAGAAGTAAAAAGAGGGAAAACAAAATAAATGTTGCTCTAGCACAAGAATTCAAGCTGCTGTAGCAATCAAACATCTCCATATAATTCAAAAATGTTTTCCTCTAACAGCATTTATTATATTATTACAGCTATGCTGTCACACTATAAAGATGCTTCCAGCAAGCAAACTGTACATGTTTAATTTCTTATCAACTAAAATGTTTTATGCATAAAACTAAAAAGAGTATGATGAACTAAACACTGTGAGAAGTGTAATATAATATGGAGGCATGGTTCCTATTCCATGAAATAATTCATTAATTGAAAAAAATTAAAATTACTGTTTTGGATTGTTAAACATATACCAAAAAGATGATTTCTTTCGGGTTCTATATATACATCAACTCCTCAAGTCAGTCCACAGCCAGAACTTTACATCTGAGAGACACGTAACCCTAAATATATTTAAATCTTTCTCTACATACAAAAAGCTGCATTTACATTAACAGTAACGTGATCTTTTCAAAACTTCCATTTTATCTACTTTTATGCTCTTATTAATTTGTCACTCATTACTCATGTTTAAAATACACAATGCAACATAAATTAATTTTTGGACAAGATACAACTAGCAGATCAGCTTCAGGTAGTTATAGAAAGGACTTTGCATATACAGTTTTTAATGGGTCCCAAGCTTATAAACTTATAAGAAATTTTCCAATTTCCTTATGGCAAACTAGAAGTTATTCTTTAATTTAAATGCATTATTGAGAATAAGTAAAAGTAATAAGTATAATTTCCTGAATTAAATATTGTTAATCTTAATTTTCTTACCATCTAAAAAGTGTAGTATTTTCAAAGTACAACTCTATAGCATAATAAGGAACACGAGGAGCTATTCAGGTAACTGCTGGGAATAGCTGTGCATTAAAGAACACTAGGGCAGGTAAGAAAAGTAACCATAATCCATGGAGGAGAAAAGGTCCTTAAAAACAAGGAGAACAAAAAGTACACACATCTGGACTAACTTAGCTAAATGGGCAAAGGGTTCTGCAGACATAGGTTTATGGTCCCAGTATGTTCATCACCTTGTCCACACAGACGGCCTAGCCATTCATCCACAGAAGGGAAAACAAACTTCAGCACTGTCTCAGAACACTAAGGAGAGTGAATACAGCACACTTCAGGAAGACTTCTGAACGAGTGTAAGCCACTGAAAACCAGCATACCTGGAGCATGTTCCTCTGTAATGGTGAATCAGCCAAGCTTGACCACACTAGTGAAGTAGTATATAACAGGCTGGGATGTAGCTCAGTGGTATAGTACTTGTCTATCATGTGTGAGGCTCTGGATTCTATCCCCACTGCTCACAACAAAGAGCAGTATTGTATTTACAAAAAAAAAAAAAAAAAAGGAAACTAAGCCCTCCCACTGTCAATGCCAAAAAAAGTGCTCAAATTGTCAACAAAGCACCTACTGATACTTAATTTTTTTGATGAACATCAGTCACTTGCCACCTTCTACTTTGATTGATTAATCCTCTATGATGATCTTTTCCTTTCAGTAAAGCATATTTTCTTATTTAATCTCTGTTCAAGTACAATAGAGGCTACTTTGAAAAGTTCTGCAAACAAGAAAATCCATCCATAAAAATCCAGAAACTTTGCTCAAATTCACAGATAAAACTCATAAGCAGACCCAAATAGTTCCAAAGGTTAGCAGAAGGGAATTTATCCAAGCAAACAGATAATGCAAAATAAAAGTCACTTAGAATCTCTCTTTTAAACTAAGGGTGACTTTTCTTTACAATAGTGATAATAAGACTAAGAAAACATCCCAAACTGCAGTTATATAAAAAGAAAGCATTAAGCTTTCATTTCTTTTTATATTTATATCAGATCAATTCATCAGACAATATCTGGCACAATAAAAAACAATACTCAAGTTCTCACAAATTGCACAGGAAACAGTGTTCAATTATGACTGGATTTCATTTTGATATATTAGTTCAGACTAGTCATCTAAAAACAAAGAGATTCTAGCCAGGCTTGGTCGTAAAAGTCTTTAGTCCTACTATTCTGGAACACTAAGGCAAGAAGATTGTAAATTCAAGCCTGGGCAGTTTAGCAACCTAGCAAGACCCGTTTTGAATGTTAAAAAACAAAAGGAGATTATTTAATTTAATATCATCCAAAAGTCCCATATCAATACTCTTTTTTCTTATTTCTTTTTTTTTCTTTTTCTTTTTTATCAGTACTGGGGATCAAACTCACAAACGCAGGCTTGCAAGGCAGGCGCTTATGCCTCTGAGCTAAATCAACAGCTCAATATCAATACTCTTGAGGAATCTGTATCCTGAGTGGAAAACAAAGAAAATATAGTTGTCACTGCATCTCTGACCCAAAGAGCCTTACATTTTTTAATTATGTGCCGGCAGGATGTATTTTAGAAGTTTAGAACTCTGAAGATTTATTTGGACTAGACATTCACAGCTACAGCCAATGTTGTGGGAGTTTATGTAAAGTAACAAGGATCTGTTTATAAAAGTTATGCGGCAGCCTCTTTCACCATTCACTATGCAGGTCAGCATCTCCTTTCAGATCCTGTTAGCCCTAAGCAGTCACAGGATTGAGTTTAAAAGCCTCCCTGCCCACTGCTGAATTTGGACTTTGGGGTGTCATTTTAAACTTCTTCCATGCCAGAAATGGGTCAAGTAAAATTTACTCAGAGTCAGCAAAGAAGAGGCTAGTTTAAAGAGGAAAAGAGATAAAATTGTGGTTCGGTTCCTCTGAGACACTAATCAAGTGTAGACTTTTTTTGAAAAAAAAAAAAAAAGTGAGGAAAGGGCAGGACACATGTATCTTGCCCACGTTTCAGCAGATGTTTAGGATCCTGAATTTGAACCAGAATCCTGATGAAATAAAAAACACCACAGTCATTTTACCAGGCCCCTTGTTGGCTTTGAGTTACGATTCTTGCTTTTCAATCTAGGGTTCCACTGGAGTCACCCCTTTGGTAGGGCACTGTTTTTGGTTGGAGATGGGAAGAGGGCACAGATCCAGGGCCCCGGTTCTTGCTGCCCCCTAATCAGCAGTCATCAGCACTCAGCCCTGGTTAGAAGCTCTGGAGGCTGTGCCAGCTTTGATTGTCTTCCCCTAAATGGGGTAATTCACATATAATTTCTTTTCAACACTCTCAGTATTCCTTTCCGGTGTGAAAGACAATCCAACAATATATCAAGTTCTACACTTTTGGTAAAAAATATAATGAAAAGTGCATACTCCAATGCATTTCTGCTCAAATGACATTGCTGATAAATACCTCAACTGTTTAACAAACACTTAGGAGAAACTGAAAACACCAAAAAGGCACTCATCCAATTTGCACTAGCCTGTAAATGCTGGCAAACATCAGCTGTCTGGGAAGGCTTTTAATGTTATTGATAGCTTATTCAAATTGGCTGGAGCAGTCCCACAGGCCTCTGAATCACCACTACCTCTTAGGAATCAGTCACTCATAGCAAAGATGGGGAGCACATGTTCAGAAATATTAAATGCTTTGCAGAGCCTAAAACAAAACAGCCTTTCTCAGCACCATGGAGTAACCTGAAGGCAGAAACCTTTCTTTAAGGCTACAGCCCAATTAGCTGTGAGAGTGCCTTGAAAAGTCAAAAGGCAGAATGAATTTCTTTAAAAGAATTTTCTTTTTAAATAGGAAGAGCTGCTTTGGAAGACTTTAACAGTTGAGATGGTTATAGAAAATTCCATGATCTTCAAGTTTGTTCTTAAAGAAGTGGCACAGTGCAAACTGAGAAAGGGGGAGAGGAGGCGGGAAAGCTGGATGGGTGAATCTGGCGTTCGAGTTCAGAGAGGAAGGAAAATACAGAGAGAGGTTGAAGAGGTGAAGCAGCTCCCCATGCCAGCAAGGGAGGAAAGGAGGGCCGGTAAGTTCCAGGCTCAGTGCTCAACACTGGGGAAGGTAAGAGAATAAAAACAGCTAAGGCTACAGAATGATGACTCTCATTCATTCAAAAATGCATATAACTATGTATTACATAGCTATATTTCTATATGTATATTATACATATTTATGTTTGGGTTTATTTTTTGTTTGAGAGGGAGGATGGGGCAAGATAGGGTTATACTGAACAAAGGAAGTCATAGAAATCTAAAAACAAAGGAACCACAATGTGCAACACTGCACATCTATAATTTCATCTACTTGAGAGGCTGAGGCAGGAAGAGTACAAGTTTAAGGCCAGCATGGGCAATGCAGCAAAGCCTTGTTTTGTAAAGGGTTGGCGTGTAGCTCAATGGGAGAGGACTTGCTTAACATCATGAGGCATGACAAACAACAACAACAAACATACAAATTAGTTGGAATGTGCTTGAAGAACACTGATGTGCATTTGGAGAAACCTGGTGGGAAAAAGCATTACATGTTGAGGGTAAAATATCTATAAAGAACCAAGAAGGAATCATGTCTGATCCTACTAGAAAAACACTATGGTCTCAATTCTCCACAAATAGCAAAAGAAAGAAAAAAAAACCAGGCTGGTGCTGCAAATCTCTCTAGCAACCAGATTTTGGCCACCTCACTGCTCATTAGACTCTGATTGAGGGAGTGATGGCAGGGGATTCAGGGGAACACAAATCAGTGCACTTGTGAGCAGCTCCAGTTGAAAGATTGATGGAGAGATTTAAACTATCACAAAGTTTCATTATTATCTGTGGGTTTCAATTATCTTAGGCATCTTGACTCCCAGAACAAGTGATAATTGAGAACCAGCTGTAGAAATAAAAATTGTAAGATGGGGAGGTGTCAGCATTCTGAACGGGAGTTTTTACTGGCAAATGGGCTTGGTTTTAAGAGGCCAGTTGGCAGGGCTGTGTGTCTCCTGGCATTCATCTATTAGAAGATGCGAGGCAGAAAAAGCTCTTTTGTACTTCCATGTGAGAACCACCAAGATAATTCTGTGGCCCTGTGCAGAGCATGAGAGCGGTGGGAAGCTCTTGACGATGCGATGTGCCAGGCAGAGGCAGGAGTCCTGCTGTGATGGAGGACTGGAACTTAGCAGGCAAAGCAGAGCATGGCCACTGGAAAACTCCCTGAGGCACGGAGGATGTCCTACCTAAAGATGGATTCAGTCTTGAGCTTGGGGACTGTGCAGTGGCTTTTTGAATCCTTCAACAACACAAACACCAAGATTTAATAATTTCACACTATCTTAAAAAACCATTATATAATGATTTGCTATTTTGGAAGGATATTTCAGGTAAGTTGTACTGATATAGGAATGATATCTGACCTCCAAATGATATAGGAGAAATAAATGTAACTTTCAACCCTTTAGATGTCAGATACAGCAAGTTCAAATTCCCCAAAATTGAGTAATGAATTTTAAGGAACAACAAAGGTGAAGAGTAGAAAATATTCATTGAGAGAGAGAGCTGCTGAGAGGCAGGAGGGGGCCCAAGAGGGTCCCATTTTCCATAGGAGGTTTTACAGAGCCAAATCACAAGGTAGGTAGTATGTGCGACAAAACTATAATCAACCAATAAGATTTTAAGTATGGCTGCTTAGGGTCATACTGTTTCAATGGAAAAGCAAATCACATAAATATACATGGAAAGAACAAAAGAGATGGGTCCAGGAGTCTTGGTCACCACCAAGGTAACTGATGTCTACCAAGACTTTATTAGACCAGGTGTTAACACTTACCTTATCCTTGGGGGAGGCATGTAGGCCTGGTCCTTCTGTCTTTATTTTGAGGCCTGCCCTCCAACAGATGCACATGTGTTTTTATCTTTTGTGCTGACTCTTCTGAGGCCTAGCCCTGTCTGATTGCCTCTAGTATTTCTACCTAACTTAGCTGTTTATAATAGCACCACATGATTCCTTTTTTGTAAGTAATGTATATACACACATATGTATATCCAAAAAGAAGTCAGGGAAAATATTAAAAATGCAAATAGTGATGATATCTAGGAGGTCAGATTATGGGTGGCTTTATTTTTTTCTATTTGTTTACCTGAATCTTGAAGTTTTTCTATGTTGAACTGTATTACTTGCTTAATAAAATGTATTTTAAAATGTATTAACACTAGACAACATATTTAATGTATTTTAAAATACATTAAATTCAGAACATGGACTGGGGAGAGCCAAGATGGAAGCAAAGCCCCTGCCAGTGAGCTAGCTGGTGCATGAGCTGGGGTGAGACCAGGCCCACAACCCCATGAGCAACCAGCTGACTTGGAGGTACTACATTATTTGATTGACTTTGTAAGGCTAAAGCCGAACATCTATTTGGAGGACAACAATGTGCAATGTAGTAATTGTGGTGGATTTCCTACTGTCTTATCACAGGTTTGATTCATTTTATTGCTGTTTTATTTCCTTTAAAATTAAAGAGAAAAAAAAGTTGAAGGAGTCAGTGGGATCCAAAATGTATAACAGATATTGTGAAGGTGAAAGGGGAGGAAATGTCTAAAAAGGGAAGGTGGTAGCCATTGTTAGTTTTCTATTACCTTGTATTGAAGTCCTGTATCATTTTCATTGTTTTGTTTTGTTTGGTTTTATTCTGTTTGGTTTTATTCATGTCTGATGGTATGGGCAGCTATTTCAAAGATAACAAGATATATTATGTAGCCATTGTTGATCTCCTATTGTTGTGAAGTCCTGTATCATTCTCATTGTTTTGTTTTGATCGGTTTTATTCTGTTCTATTTTGCTTGATTTTATAATGTCTTATGGTATGGACAGCTATTTTAAAGGTAACATAAGGCATTATGGTACCATTGTTGATTTTCTATTATCTTGTTTTGAAGTCATGTATTACTCTCATTGTTTTGTTTTGACTTTATTCTGTTTCATTTTGTTCTCTTTATAATAAAAATTTTAAAAATGTATTTATAAACATATTAATCAAATATCACATACCCATATTGTCAAATTTCTAGGAATAAAAGAGCTATCTAATCATTGATTTTTTTCAGTTTTAACTTTTTTTAGCACATAACGACTGCATTCCTTGGGAGCAGTGATAATAATACTTAACACACCTTAATTCTTTTTTTTGTCTTCATCATCCCCCACTCCATCTCTTTGCCCTTTCTCTTTTATAAAAGATCTATTTCCCTTTTTCTATTATCTATTTTTTGGAGGGAGTTACCAAAATCAAACTCGGGACCTTGTACCTGCCAGGCAGGCATTTATGCCATCCCTGAGCTACATCCCCGGCCCCTATTGTCTATTTTTTAACCTGCTATTTATTTATATTTTGAGTTTCACATGTAAAACACAATTGACTTCTAAACATTCCCAAGTGGTTGTGAGGAGACTTTTTAAGGAAAGGTAGGGGCAATACAATACAGCTTCACTGGCTACAGTATATGTGCAAAAATGTTTGAGATCTATTACCCAGCTGAACCCTCCTGGAACCTGAAATAAATACACTCTTTCTATTTAGTCAGGGCAGGGCCAAGGATTTAGCTCAGTGGCCTACGCACCTGCCTGGCAAGCATGAAGTTGTGCGTTTGATCCCCCTCTGATTTATTTAGTCAGGGCTTCAATAGTAAACTAAAGCTCCTCTATGGTTTTCCTTTTACTTAAGAAAGTCACAAACAGCATATAAGACTATACAGTCCCTTAAGCTGGCACCAGAGGACTAAATGGAAACTTTCCTCATGTTCTACTTTTAGTGGATTTAATCCCACTGTGCTGCTGAGTGGGTGCAGCCTCTGGCAGAGAACAAAGTGGATCCAACCCCCTTCCTTTTCTTCTGCTTCCCACTCATCCAGTCACTCCATGTAAGGTAAAGATGGGTCTCAGTGGAGAAGAGAGAGTTCTAGACAGACCCAGAGGGCCCACGAAAGAAGCTGTGTAAATATGTGGTGGTGAAGACTGGGAGAGAACGCTTGCCACAGCAGCAAACGTGGCTGCATAAAAATACCTGCAACTTTCACTTGACCACAATCATTTCCAAAAGCAGCAGTAAAGACTGTACCACTGGTGTACTACATATTTTATACAAATTGTCTTGCAAACTTACAATAATCCTATCCAATGAATGAATGAATGAGATGAAATGAATGGCCTCATTTTACAAACAAGGAACCTAAGATTTAAGGATTTTAAATCCAAAGCCTGGGATTAAGTACATTAATTCTAAGAACACCCTGGATTTTTTTCCCTAGAGTCTTCAATGGGTATCAGGGTGGCTTGGGAGAAATACCCAACCTCTTTGTTCTTCAGTTTTCTAACCTGTAAAACAGCAAATTACAGGCTCTCTGGCAAGGGAATTGTCTACCACACAGGTGCAATTAAATGATATAAAGAGAGGATGTAAAGATTTTAGAGTGATACTGTTACAGGCAACTGAATTAGATAGAAATGTTATAGGCAGTCAGACAGGGCTAGGCCTTCAAAGGAGGTCATGCAGCAGTCCAGATACCTGGTAACCTTGGAGAAGACAGGCCACCTGCTGTGACCTCAAGACAAAAGATCGAACAAATACACCTGCAACCTAAAGACTGATATTCTAACTATGTCTCTGTCATCCTGAGGAAGCCAGGAGTCACCATCTCAAACCCCTACAAGGAAGAGTCACTGCTCTTTCAGCATGGCCTCTTGCTCTGTGACTCACTTGCCCATTTGTCACCGATTTCATCAGTTTTGCCTGAGTAATTAATCTTATTGGTTGACCATAGTTCTGTCCCACCTCATGCCCACCTTGCGAGTTTCCGTTTTTCCCCACTTTGGACCCATCTCACCTTGTGATTTTGCTCTATTAAAGTCCCTAGGAAAGACAGCATCTTTGGCAACCCACTCAGGACTCCTTTGTCTCTCCCAAACAGAAGCTTTCTTTCCCTCAATAAATATATTCTGCTCTTAACCTCCATTGTTCCTAAAATTCATTCTTTGATTTTAGAGAACACGAGTTTGTACCAGACATCTGTTAGGTTGGGAGTTTCTTCCCTACATCAATATCAACCATAGAGCCGTAAACAGTCAGTCATTGACTCACTTCAGATTCTGTGGATGAGAGGAAAACAAGCCCACATCAGCCTGAGTCAAAAATATCTCTATTCTGAAAATATACCAAATATAATCACCCTCAGTATCCACACTGGATGGATCCCAGGACCCCAGGACACCAAAATCTACAAATGCTTGAATGAATTCCCTATATAAAACAGCTCAGCATTTACACATTACCTACCCACATCCTCTCAAAAACTTTAAGTTATCTCTAGATTATTTACAATACCTAATACAATTTAAATGTCATACAAATAATTGTTAAATTTTATTATCTAGGGACTATTGATGAGGGAAAAATTCTGTACATGTTCAGAACAGATGCAATTTTTTTCTGAATATTTTTGATCTGAAGTTTAAATTTAACTTTTTAAATTTTTTTTTCATACAAAGGGCTGACTGTATAATGTAGGCATAGCTCCACAGCAATTTTACTCCTTATTTTGACAATTTTGAAGGCCAGGAAGGAGACTTTCCACTCTAGCTCCAATGGGAACAAAAAGAAAAACAACACTGGAGTGAACATTTACTGGTTACTGGACTGAATTTTAATACTGTTTTGGACAGTGTTTTCAAAAGACACAACTAAAGTAAAGGCACTGCCCTAATACACCACTAGTATGGATGACTGTCCAAACTGAAATCTGTCATTGAATTTGTTTCTAACTTCAGAGACAAGTAAAACCAGAAAATCCTAATAAGTAGTTCTGTCTCAAGTGGATGCTGAATAAAATTCTTAATATGTACCTTCTTTAATGATAATACAAGGGTTGTTACTGTTATTTTTGTTTTATTAGTTCGATAAATGAAACTGAAGTCAGTGGACAGGAAATTTCAACTTTTCCAATCCCTGTGATTTTTCCTAAAGCACAAACTACACCTTTGACAAGCAGCCATGCTTTTTATGCTGTGGATCTGTCATAGGAAGATCTACCATCTGTAGGTCATGCCCCAAATGCCTGCTCCTTTCCTGGTGAACTAGATAGATTCTGAGTGCTCAGGCCACACCTATTTATATCACCTCCTAACTTATCTTAGATAATGTTTTATCATCCATGTTCTTGCCCCTTTTTTTCATTTGTATTTTGGTTTATTATTCTATGATTTATTATTTTTATGCTTTTCCATTTTTGTTATTCCAATCTTTCATAAGATATCCTAAATATTTAGAAAAACCTTAATTGCCTTTGCACCTGGGATAAATACCTTACTTTATTTTCTTTCCTTTTTTCTCTCTCCCAACATTTAACACTGTGACCTGTGTAAAATTTATTGTTTATGACCAATATTTGTATTTGTTATGACCAGTATGTGGTTATGACCAGAATGGGTTTTTTTGTTGTTTTTGTTTTTTTGTTTTTCCCTTTATGAGATGAGGTTTCACTTTGCAGTTTAGACTGGCCTTAAACTCACTTTGTAGCCCAGGCTGACCTTGAACTCTCAAGTCTCCTGCCTCAGCCTCCAGAGTGCTGAGATTATAGGAAGGTGTGAGGCACTAAACTGCCCCATTATTTCTTCTTTAAATTGTTTATTCTAGCAAGTTGCATTAACTATTTCTTCAAGGTTTATACTTATTTTTTAGTATTAAAGTAAGCTCACTAAATAATCTAAAAAGTCCAAACATGGAATTTTTATACCATTAGTTACAAAGTTTTCAATCCAATATATAAAACTTTTAATAATGATTGTTTTTAATATTTAAAGAAAATTTACCATCATTGGTTTCATTTGGTTAAAACCAGTTTTGATGTTCATGACTGTTTCAGACAATTTAACTATCAGATTATAAAGTATTTTGTGGGGACTTTTACTCATAATGAATAAACATCTTTGAGCTAAAGAAGGTTGAGAATTTCTGTGTCAACCAATCTACCAAAATTTTTAAATTCGTCCAATTTTATTAAGCTCTTACCTTTTACAAGTACTTTGTTAGGCTGAAGGGATAGAAGATAAGTGGACTGTTCCTATTCTCACTGCACTCTCAAGTGAATACAATTCAAATTCACAAGTGCTAAATCTAAAATTGAATGCAAATACTTTTAAAAAAGCTCCAGGAAGGTTATCCCCACCCCTCTTCCCCTAAGCCCACTATTAAGAGCTGTCTCTTATAAGTAGAAGCATTAAAGAAAAGGCTCCAGGAAGCCAAACACTTAGGAGCACTTGTGCATATTATCTCATCTGACTGACTCCCCACTTTTACATAGGCCTAACTCATGTATGGATTAGAGGTTAAAGGTCATAAAAGTATGGATTGAAAAATGCTGGTCTGTTGGAGATGCACACTTCACTGGTGTGAATAAACCTAATGGTTATCAGGATATCACAGGCAGGTCAAGCACATAAAGCAGGCAGCATTTCTTTTACTGGTTTGTGCAGGAAAACACTGCCAGTTTTAAAGGGCCATGCTGTGAGTCTGAGCAACAATGGGAGAGCAGCTGTGACCAAGGAGAACACTCAGATAATTTCCATCAATGCAGCTAAGTGATAAGCTCCTACACTATCGGAGGAGATGGGAGCACAGTCAACAGGGAAAGGCAAGCAGAGGACAATCTCAGCACTTTCACTGTGAAGGAATTACCCCCACCATTATTGGCCTGAACCCTTTAGATTTTCTTTACTGGTTTATTTATTTATTTATTTATTTATTTATTTATGGTACCGGGGATTGAACTCACGACCTCAGGCTTGCCAGGTGGGCACTTAAGCCACTGAGCTAAATCCCTTCTTTACTGTTCTTATTGTGGTGAGGATTCTAAGCAAAAGTCTTCAGACTACAAAGGCACTATAATCACCAACCCATCACATCAAGAAGACTGGAGGCTGATCTGAGTACCGAGCCATTCAATTACTTAGTGAGTCCAAACACTCCCACCTTCATGCACGCTTGTTGCTCAGCACTGTGAGCAATGTCCTGGGTCTAACACCATGTCATTTCTACTCCCTGTCACCCTCCATCTGAGTTCACACAGTGCTGTTGTAGATATTCTGTGCTTAGGCTTGTCATCACCACATACTCTGGTGATTGCCTTCACATAACTCTCCTCCAGTACCATTACTTGATGAGTGTGTGTCGTGATCATTTGATTAATATTGACATGTAGTCAGAACAAAAGTATGTCTCGTGGTATTTTCAGTAACATTTAGAACCCTACTCCTGAGTACAAAATTTGTTACATACAACTAGTTCTGCACCTGAAATTTTATTCTAAAAAATACCCTTTTAAAAAGGTACATGTTAAATTCATGCTTCTTGATGTATACTGATACACCAAATCCAGGGTAAATAATCCATATTATGCCTACTTTTCATACTGGGTGGTTTATCAGTCTCCTCAGGTATCCTTTGTGTAGTGCACAGGTTCTACCTTTTTCTTTTTTTGCAAGATAAACACTGTATACCTGACTACCATATCCATCAAGCACTCAATGTGAGCATGGCTTGGCCATCTGGCACCGTGACTCACATTTAATTAATGTTTACTGAATTAGTAACTCTTGTTAGACCCCAAGCTTTGTGTTTCTATTCATTTGACAACATACTCCAGAATATGCCATGGACCTAATTCATTAGCTGGCCACAGAAAAAGAAATCCTATGTATTAGCCATGAGTTTTATTTTCAGTATTACAAAACTCTGGCCTGCTGGGTCCTCCCTACAAAGCATGGTCAACACCTGGGGAGGGTAAACATTCACCTGCAAGCAGAGCTCAATATGCAAAGCAAATCAAACCTGGATCTTATACTCTAGGCCACTACTTCTCTCCAGGGTTAACTCAAGGTCAGGTACCAGACAATTAGGGATGGTCCCTATGATCTAGATCCCACGTAAACCATACAAACTAGTCCAATCCTACATCGGCTTGCCCTGCCACACGTCTCTTCCTACACACACCACATTGAAGCATTTCGTCCACATTTCTCTGGGGTCCCTCTACCCCCTGGCCGATCGGGAGCTTCCCTGCATGGACTGCCTGTGTCATGAGCCATGCCTCCTCCTTGTAGGGTAATGTGAGTATAATAAATTTCTATCTTCATCAAGTCGCCTCCATGTCTGTGTGTGTCTCATCATACGTAATTAAAACAAATCCTAGGTATCATCAGAACACCCACATAACTATAGAATTGTTTTTCTTTCATCTCACTGCGTTCAGTAAACAACACCCATGTTAACAATACTTAATGAAAGTGATTATATGTTGTTCCAGTGTATAACCAAAAAGGATCAATAAGTAACTCTTTTCTACCACTTTAACAAGAGCCAGCCATGCGCTTTCTGCTATGTCCCTGGCACAGGACCCACCACCTTACCTAACAGCTACATTTGTAGCTGGAGACCTACAGTGATGCCATCAACTAACCTTTCCAGGACAAGCAGATGGAATGTAACCTAGAAACAGACGAGTGACTTCAGTTTATTAGATATGCATTTAGGGGCCCATAATTCACTGGACTAGAACATCTCTGCAGATCGAGCTGTTACATTCACAGACTGTGGGGTTATTTGGGCAATTCTAATTCACCTCAGATCCTCAGGGCTGCTTCTGACCTGGTTGCTTAAGTTAGTTTCCTTGCTATTCCTTTTCCTGTGATATCCATCCAGCTTCCTGGCCTTCGTCTAGAAGTACATTCTGCCTAAGCAGGCAGTGGAGGCACTGACAGAGGGACATCTGTATTGCTTAGAAAGGTTTCTTTTTTCTAATCTTCTGAGTCATGTAAAGTGTAACTATGGCCCTTTTTGCCATTAAAAACTGGACTGCAAAGCAAAACAAGTAAGAAGGTATGTATCACCTTGGGTTTGTACATCCAGGCATGGTCACTGACACTGAGCTCAGTTTCAGGGGTCCATAAGGAAGAAAATCCATTTCCCTGCTCATTCTGCTCTGGACTAAGGAAGAGGAGGGCAAGAACATAAAATCAAACTAAACATAGTGTCCAAGCATGTTATGGTGTTGGATCATACAAAAGTAAGTTATTATAATTCCATCTGTGGAAAAAAATCAATAAAATTACTTTGGAATTTCTTTTACCCTAAACTAGTTTTATAATGGCATCAAATATTTTGAATAGGGCTTTATAAATCAAATCAAAGACTTAATGTTGGCCTATCTCCCTTTTCCATGTGTGAAATTCTTGTCTATGTCATAATTTTAAGAATATGCTCTTGCCAGCAGGAGGGTGGTAAACAACTATATAGGTCTCCTTGCCTTCTATGGGAGGATATTCATAAACTCACTCTACAGGTAATTACTAAGTAGATTTGCTCCACATTTTAATATTCTTGAAATCAGGATATGTCCTAATATTGATGAAATATTAAAATTGCTGGCAACTTGACCACAGTTATAGCACAATTTTCATGTCCCTGGATGTGCATAAACTCTGTCACAGCAATTCATCTTGTTTTCATTTCTACTGAGTTGTGGTCATTGCTGGGCTTGTGTATATTCTCATTAATTACTATTTAAATTATTTTCAAAAAGATTATACCTTGACTTGGCACTATAAGGAGATTTAACTACGTGCACATGAAGGTACCAAAAATGACCAGTAGGACAAAACACGGTATTACTAAAGAAAACATTTACCCTTAGCTGGATCTCCATAAAGCCCTGCAAAGCAAGATCCAAATGCATTATTGGAGTGAAAAAAAATACACACTGATGACGATGTGTATTTTTTACTCTTACTGATGTGATACAGATTGTTCATTGCAGCCTCAACAATGCTACCAAATGTACCCACAGGAAAATGTACTACAACCCGTGAAAGAGATGATGAAACAGGAAAATCATGACAGTCTAGTATGATCTATTCATGCACTGTCAGAGCAGACCAGTGCTAAAGTGGCACATTATAATAAAATTGGCAGTTTTCCTTCTTGAGGAGCATAAAAAGAATGACATGTCTTATACTTGGTGGTATTTCAAATTTGATGAAATATGGAAAACAAGATGGATTCATGGTTAATGAAAAGTTTTAGAAACAGACTAGCATGCAGAATAAAAATGCATTGGTTCTGGACAGTTTTAAATTCAGAAACTATTTGGACATTCACAGTTTTAAGGAAACTGTGTAATTTCCATAATTTGGTATAGTTTTTCAGATCACTTGTCAAAAGAAATATATTTACTCTTATTTCAACAATGTTTTTGGCACATTTTCCATTCTGGGACAAGAGTGTGACAATGAGGAAATCTCATGTTCCACTTTCCCCACTTTAATTGGTGTTGCTCCAGTTTTTGGCAGCTTAGAGATAATAGAGGTGCTAGTGCTACATTCTAAACTCAGACCCTACTTAACTGCTACAGAGGATGGAGTGAAATAATTAGGCAAGAAGGTCCATTTGAAATGCCACTGCACACTTATGGGATTTGGGATTCTTAGTGCTAGAGGAACAGGAATAAAATGCCAACTCTAAGGAGATGTTTCCAGGCAGCATATGGTCACAGGTTATTTATGCAAATCATTTTGGAACCAGAGAGAACTGAAAACCACACCAAGGAAGAGAACACATACAAACATACACACAGAGATACACACATATACACACCACCCCCGAGGGAAGAGGAATTATAGAACAATAGCTGTAGATTGCAATAGACACCACGTTTTCAGACACAGCTTTAAAATTTAACATGTCACAATTATGATGTGAGTGTCTGATTCAGTCAAGTGATGACTGCCTTAGTGTAAAAATGATACACAAATCAGGAAGAGGTATGTGGCCACATTCACCACCGTGCAACAGATACCTACAGGATGAGCACATATTTCAATAGTGTTGACAACATGTGACACCACATTCATGACATTTCCCACTATGCAAAAGGCCTGCTTCCCATTTCTAGGGCACTACATTCAGTTCTTTTTGGATCAGCATTGGAGTAGAGCTCCCTTGGGCTAAAACCAATTTCCCCAGAGACTCCATCTCAGTCTTTTTAAGTAGGCCAGCTTGTGTCAGAAATTCCCTGACAGGTGGTACAGGAGAACAAGTGCCAGTGTGAACACCTCAGAGGATGTTATGCCTGCCAACCAGTAGGGTGTACTGGTATATGCAAAACTAAAATAGACACAGAAAGTAGAGACTGCTCCTTAAGTGCCAGAGAGAGAAACAGCTGGTCAATTCAAATATATGTCCAATTGAAGAAACACCTTCCTTCTGGAACTGAGTTACCTGAAGAGTGAACGGCTTACAAGTCTGGATGTTTTCATCTGACTTATGAGTATGGGGCAGGGCCCAAGTCCGGGAGTCTTGGCGTTACCTTTTTGTGCATGTGTACATAGTAGTGGGTTCCAAGAGAGAGAAGACATTCTGTAAGGATATGATGCCCCCAGATCAGTAAAGATTATATATGTTGCTATATTTGGATTCCTTATTATAATGTAACAGGGCATCTCTTTCTGAAGAGCTGGGAGATGGCACAAAGAAGTGATCAAGAGCACTTACAGAGAGCCAGACAGATCCAGGTCTGAATCTTATCTCTATTACTTACTTGCCAGCTAGCCTTGGGGGAAATAATATAAACTCAGGGAAAGCAGTAATACCTCATTCAGGCAATCATGAGAGTTAAATACACACACATGCATGCACTTAGTAATGTGTCTGGCACATAGAATGTGCTTAATAAACATTATTACATCACCTCTAAAAAAACTACCTTAAATATGAATGCTTTATCACAGATAATTTTTCTGGTATGGGGTAAATTAGATGGACCAGAATACATGTAATATGTCCTTGGTAAGGTGTTTCAAAGCTATTGTAAAGTTGTATCGAAGTACAAATGTTTCTTGGTAAGAGTGTAAATATGAGAATTTACATGTGTGACCTGAAAGGTATCAGACAGATTAGAACTAAAGAGAATGTGACATATATTTAAATTGAATATATATCTGAAAATTGCAAGACCTTGGCAATATCTATAGCTTACTACCTATATCCTGAGCCACTTTATTACAATAGATGTGTTCGTACAATCTTGCATAAAACTCAATTCTAACTATAATTATTATTTCTCTTCATTAGAGGATATTTTACGAAAACAAATCCATTTTACTTTTAAAGTTGAAACTTCTGTTCATCTCCAATATACATGCCATATTATTTGTTTCTGTCAATCACCCTAAAAGATGGGTCATAAATTCTACGCACTTTGCTACGTTCTATAGCACCTGTCCCAGCACTCAGGCAATGCCCACTGAAAGCAAGTGACAATAAGAAAATCTTAACAAATCAACGGAAATATCACTGGCTTCTTTGACACACTGGATTTGAGACAAAGTAGGTTTAAAATTTTGGAGCTCTTAAAGCTCAGTTTTGGTGGACACTGTCTGTCTGAGGACAGAACATAAGGCCAACGATCACCTGCTGCATTGTTTTTAGGTAAAAGCCACAAAGTGGAGGTGCTGGATGTCGCCTCCAGAAACCCGTCCCCCAGGGGGATTCCTACAGAGCAATTTCCTCTAGGAAGGTCCTATGTCAAGAAAGATGCTTGGGTCTGACTGCTGCAAGAGTTCCCAGGGCTCATATTCAGTGCCTGGGGCGACAGGGCAGGTTGGGCCTCGAGGACCAGCAATCAGGTCTGATTCCTTAACTGTGGGCATCAAACTTTCTCCTGGAACAAAACCTCTCTGAAAGCTCAGGAGCGCAGGGGGAGGTGGACGGAGCCAGGGATGCCGTCAGCTGCTGCCCCAGACAGCCCTCCTCCCCCACCCGCTTCCCTCGCCCCCACCCTCTTCCCCGAGGGAACGCGGCCCAGACGGCGCGGCCGCCCGTCGCCCACCGCTCCACAAAGACGCTCCGCGGGCGCTGCGAGTCCCCGGCGCCAGCGGCGAGCGGGGCTGGGTACCTTAGCAAGAGGCCAGGACACCGGCTCCCGCGGAGAGCCGCAGCATCGCCCGCACGGACGCCGTTGCCGTGTCGCCGCCGCCGGAGGCTGCTTCGAGCAGGAGCCTGCAGCAGGCACCTCGGGAACCCCCGGCGCCGCCGGAGCCGCCCGCGCCGTTCGAGCTCCCCGCGCTCCGCTTGCTGGCTGCGCCGGCTTGGCTGCCCCGCGACCGCCACTGTCAAGTGGAGCCCCGCCCCCTGCGCGCCGGCGAGCCGCGGACCCCGGGACGCGCCGCCTCGCCGATTGGCTGCGCCCCCTCTGGCCCCGCCCCCGCTCCCCGCGCAGCCCCGCGCGGGCGGCTTCTCCCAGCGCGCCGCGGGAGGGTGGGGTCCGGGCTGGGCGAGGCTTCCTGCGGGCACGGGAGTGCGGAGGCTCCGCGCCTGGCCCGGTAGTTCCTCTCTCGTCTGTGCTAACCCTGAAACAAACAGACCGTCCAAGGGTGTTGGGGGTGGGAGAGAAAACATCTTCTCTAGGGCGGGCCCTCGGTGGTGGGAAGGGCAGTAGCTGCAACAACTCTGGTATGAAAATTGATTTACATAAAATCAATTATCACTGAAGCCCAGGATGGGCTACCAAGGGTGGAGTGTTGGGATTATAGCTAGAAAGGTTTGTTTTTGTTTGTTTGCTTTTTAACCTTTACTAAGTGCCTTTACACACCTTATAAACTTCATTTAAAAAAAAAAACTAATCCAGTTAAACGATTGTGCAAGGTCATAGAACTAGTTGGAGATTTTTTTCTATACTTCGATATCAAATCCAGGCTGTTGGAGATTTTATTTTTACTCATGCGAAGAGATGCATTCTAATAGATAATGCTCTGTGTACCCTATAGCAAGAAATTAAACACCTACAGAGACAGAAGGTAGAAAAACAGTGGGGAAGAGGAAAATGGTAATGATCGCTAATGGGTTTTATTTCTTTTATTTTTCTTGGGCGATGTGAACGGGATTTGTTAGTCGTGATGAGTGCACAACTCTGAATATTCGGGGAAACCATTGCATTGTACATTTCAAATGGGTGAGCTTTATATGTGTATTATATTTCCATAAAGCTGTTAGAAAAAGCATATTGAGAGCAATTGTGCTGTGAGGAATCTGCAGACAAACATAGGTGTGTGTTACAATTCTATGCTTTGTAGGTAGAAATTATGGTTTACGTGTTGGCATGGACCCAATCGCAGAGTAACCCATGTCCATCTTTATGTCACTTTGACAGGGTGCAAAGATTAAAGTGAATCTCTGTCTCCAAGGAGTTCCCAACCTATGGAGTGAGCAGTCCATAAGGGAATAAGGTTACCCAAAGGCCGGTTTAGTGTAGTGAGGCCAAGGAAGACCCTTGGCTCAGACTGGGAAGGGCTGGATTATGATGTTTGAGCAGTAACACATGCAGCTGAGTGTGAGAAGTAAGGCAGGGAGTGAAGGCGAAAGGTGTACGACAGAGCAGAACTGTGGAGTTCACTGAAGGGGTGGGTAGCCTAATTAGGAAGTAAATTTTGAATTCCTTCTGGGTGCAGTGTGAGATTTTGGTGAATAGGCAGAATCTAAATTTATTTTATCATCCCATCTACCTTTATAATTTTCAAGCAGCTTTCCTCATTCTCTCTACTGAGGTTTCAAGGCCTTATGCTTCTAAATGAGGGAGCTAGAAAGACACTCCTGACTATGGATCCCTCGTTCTTGACTTCAAGTCAGCCTTTCAATTTGTGAAGCTTTCTTAGAAGTGTAAAATACTCGAGCAAAAAACAAAACAAACAAATAAAATAACCTAACTATGCAGCAGCCAGGGAAACCTGTTTGTATGTTTGGAGTTTATGTACTTTTTCATTAGAAAAAAAAAAAAACACTAACCTTGGATCTTGAGTCTGTGCAGTGAAACCCTGGATTCTGAGCTTTGTTATAAAAAATGAACATGCAGTTTCAAAATTGGAGGCTGTTTGTGTCAGTTATAATTGTCATCATTCCCACAGCACTTCCCTTTTCTTCAGGCCTCCTTTCACCTCTCTTCCCATGAAATTATAAACACCTTTTGAAAGCAGGCCCTGTACTATGTTTTGTTAACTTCCTTCCCTGGACTTGCTTTCCCATTCCTATCTCTACTCCCTCCCTCTCTGCACCTCTGTACCTTAGGTAGGTCCTTAGTGAGTGAATGTCAAATGTCCAATGTGGTTTTCATCATGAGAAATGGAGTTGATTTTGTCTACAATAATAGTCTATAGTTCTGAAATGTGTTAGGAAATTTGGAAATTAATTGGCCCATATAGCAGGCAGGCTCTAGAGCTTTGAGACAGAGTTGCAAGAATATTAGAGAATTATATCAACACTTTGCATACTTTAATAAGATGCAAATTAAGCTCTAAATCTAAATGCCTGAAATTTGAAGTTAGTCTCCGTCTAGTAGAGAACAGTATTACTACATTAGTGGTAAGTAGGCTAAATACTTGGGAGCAGAAAATTTTAATATTTACAGTATTTTTAATCCCTTGGAGATAAAATTATTAGTGACTTTAAAAGCCTTTGAAGTCTTTCATAAATCTTCCTTGTTTTATTTTTTACCTAATTTTTTTTCAGACCTGGGGATGGAATCTACAGCTTCCTAGATACTAAAGCAAGGGCTCTACCACTGATGGACATCTCTAGTTCCTCCTTCCTTTTCCATTACCTCCTCTTAAACCCCTCCTTCTTTTCTTTTCTGATAGATAATTAGGATCTCAGAGTTATAATTCTTCTTTCCATAAATTTCTGTGCAGAAATCTGGAGAATCCAGGAGGATGAAGTGATGATCTCTCTGGAGCAGAAAGCCTGAAGGAAACCATCGAAAAGCTGTAGTTATTTCTCTTGCAGGAGCAGATGCTGTCCCACCCCAGGGAGTTATTATGGGTTGGAAGAAATGAGATAATGAAAATAAACAAGCTACTTTGCCACTGTTATCAAATATGATCAGCATCAGTCAGATAAATCTCTAATAAATGACTAGTTTTTAATGATAGGAGCAGAAGCAGATGAATATTACAATTTTCTGAATATACTCAGAAGAAAATAATTTGTGTCAAAGGACTGACTTAATTGGGCCACACACGACAGCGTGTGAGAGTCTTTGGGAAGTGGAGTGGGCTGCTGGGTTGGCTCAGCTGGCTGTCAGCTGTCAACTCTGACCCACAGCCATGGCTATGCAGCCTTGTCCAACACCTTCCTCCTTTCCAAGGTCATGGGGGCAGGATTATATGGACAGTCATCTATTGTCCCCTTCGGGTGCTTGTGGAGTCTGCTTCTGTGGGTGGAAAACCAACCAAGGAAGGAGTAGGGAAAGAACTAAAGCTCTTCCTTGGCAGACTATGGTATTTTCAATTAGCTTGGCATTTGTCACTGTTCTAGGAAAATCAATTTACCATACAGCTAGATTTCAAGAAAGTACATATCAGGAGAAGATAGTGCCCGCCCATACAGTAAGCTGATGAAAAAGAATAAACTTAGGTTTAGTGTAAATGTGAAACTGTTAATAGAATTATGCACACTCCTGACAAATTAATACTGGGCAGCTGGTCCTACACTGAAGCAGAAATACTTGATTGTGTCAGGGATGATCAGGAAAAGCAGGATGATGGAGCTGAATGTGGAGTTGACGGTGAAAGATGAATGAGGATCAGTTGTCTGAGAATGAAAGAGGACGAAGGAACATTCCCTGTTAAATAAAGCATCACAAAAGTGACAAGGTTTGTCTTGTTTTGATATCAGGGATCAAACTCATGACCTGATACTTGCCAGGCAAGGCGCAGTGCCGCTGAGCTATATCCCCAGCCCGACAAGGTTTAAAAATGTACACAGCTTCAGCAAAAGTAAGCTGATAATATGGATAAACTGTGGAGGGGCTGTTGAACGATGAAGCTTGAAAATACATGTTTCAATTGTCTTAAACTGCCTGTGCCACTTGTCTGTTCTGTGCCCCCTAGGAAAATATGTACATGCTTAAGAGAAAAGAAACAGGCTTGAAGAATCTCAGTAGTTACCATAGAGAGTAAGAAGATGAAAATTTTCATACTATGGGGAGAGTCACTCATGATATGTAATTATGCAGACTCAAGCACTAAAAAGGCTCTTCAGTAGAATAAAGAAGAATAGTTATCCCAAAGAAAGCTACTGTTGTGACATTTAACTGGGAAGAAGACCAAAAATTCAGATGAGGATTATACCCTATGTCTTTCTATTGGAAGAGTTTGTAGGAATTATTCAGTTAAGCTGAAGTTTGCAATTCTAGTTACCCTAAATGATAATAAAATGAACCCCAGTGAATGTGTTTGTATAGAGGAAAGTGACATATAATCACCTATTAAATGTCTTGAAGCTTTTTTTTTTTTTAAACCAGGGATCAAACTCATGACCTCACACTTGCCAGGCACGTGCTTATGCTGCTGAGCTAATTTTTTTTTTTTGATGTATCTGAACTCTCAAAAAGGAATTTTAATTATCCTTTAAAATTTTCTCCTTTCTTTTGCTTATTTACAAGGCTAGTTTAAATGGATCAATTAATTTTTCTTTTTTCTTTTTCTGTCTTTTAACCTGTATGAATTATATTTCACGATATTAGAAGAGGCTGGGAAGTTAAAGACCAAGGACTTGATGAAGAGTCATCATCAATGAGGAGTGAGTAATCTCAGGAGATAGGAAAAGAAAACTAAAATTCTGTCTTCCAAAGCATAAAAAGGTTGTTACTGCTGGAGATGATTCCAGTTGTTCAATATCTAGATGTGAGCAACAGTAAAAAGCAGATACCTCTAGAATTCAGTAGAGATTACTGAAGAATAAATCACATCAGCTCAGGTTGCACTGGCAGGTCAGAAATGTATTAGCAGAGTGAATATTATTGGAGACTGCTGATTGTTTCCTCAACCTTCTTCCCACCTTCTTTTCATTTAAAGAACTCCCTAGGACTTAGTTGGAGACAGCAGTTTAGGTAGAGACCCCACTTCCTTGACTCCCTTGTGGCAGGGTGTGGCTATGTTACAAGGCTTTGGGCAACAAGATTGAAGAACAGATCGACCCAGCCTCTACTGCCTCCCTCTGGCTTTTCTACTTCTTGCTCCGCTCCACTTCCTTCTTCCCTTTCCTGCAGGCTGGTGGTGGAAAGTTCAAGCAATGAGAACAACACCCAGGGATGGTGCATCAATAATAAAGAGGGTCCCTGAATACCTGAATAACTTCATAAAGAGAAGCCACCTGCCTCCCTCTATGTTGTCTATTAGAGAGAAATAAGTCCCTGTTTTGTTGGAGCCACTGAGTTTTTAAGTCAATGTTGTAGCAGCTTACGTGATATTGTAACTGCTAAGATGTGAATTTTAATGTTATGCGCTTAAGTATCTTACGTTGGACTTTTATACAAGGGGAAGATATATGTACAGGAGAATTATGTGAATTGGTCGCTGGAAGGATAATCTCACTTAAACTACCCTGATTAAATGGGGATTGCAAACTGTAGTCATCAGATGGAATCTGACATTTTGTTTGCAGCACAGTACATTGAAAAAGCTTCTTTTTTTTTAGTTAGTTTTAGTTAGTTAGAGAGTGAGTGCTCTCTAACTAACAGAAAGACAGTCCCCGCTGTCTTTCTCCTGCCTCTTTGTTATATATTCATGTACCCTTATTGGAACCTGGAGCATTTGAGTTAGCAAACTTTGGGACATTACTTAGAGCAAAAGACTATGCTGCTATTTTGGACAACCTATTATTTTGTGGCCTAAAAATTGAAGAAGTTTATTTCTTTCAGTTATTTCTTACAGTTGTAGGAGAGCATCCTGCCACAGTCCATTTTCTGTTGCTAGAAAAGAATACCACAGACTGAGTAATTTATGAAGAATAGAGGCTCCCATTGCTAGATGCTGGGAAATCCAAGAGCACAGTGCGAACATCTTAGCTTGTGCCAAGAGCCTTCTTGCTGCTTCATGATATTGCTGAAGGGCAAGAAAACACAAGCAGAAGAGAGCTGAGGAAATCAAACTTGCTTTTTAAACAACCCACTCTTGCAAAAATGAACTCTGTCCCACAAGAAGGGCATCCACCCCCATAACCTAAATCTCTCCTGTTAAGCTCCACCTTACAACACTGCCAGGTTGGCAATTAACACATGAACTTTGGGAGGATGTATTCAAACCCCTGCACATTCCTAGCCAGCAAGTGTCCACCAAATAATTATGCAGAGGCTTAGATTACTTGCAGCAAGTTGCTTTCATCTTCAGGTGGTTGTTTGCGTTATGGGGAAAGAATTATGAGTCTCATTCTACTGGCAGGAAAGGAAAAGCAAGCAACACATGTGAAGGATTTTATTGACTGTATAATACTCAGTGTTTAATAGGTTCCTCTGTACTCATCATTTCCTGCAGATATTTAGCTGGATTTAGATAGTTGATCAGACTCTGGTTTGATTTCTTTGGCAAAGTGGTGATACTAGTCCTTCAGCAGGAAGCATATGTTATCTGCTTTCTCTTTTCATGGTTTCAAGCACTGTTGATATACAGTACTTAAATCTATTAATTCACGAAGGATAGTAAATGGCATTATTCTGTCTCCATCATTTCTGACTCATTTTTCACTTGCATTACTCATAACAAGTACAGCTAATCTAGTATTTGATTATCTGTTCACATAATTAAGACAAAATAAATTCTTGAATTTTTATTTATTCATGAGTTTTAAGTTAATTATTTTATACTCACCTTAACCTCCCAAAGTGACCAAGTTCTGTAATAGCATTATGTAGTCATAAATGTAAACATGTTTAAAAGGTGTAGATTAGGGATTCCCCAAGACCACCCTTGTTTTTGATACCAAACGCAAAATTAGAGATGCTGAAAGACTGCCCTCATTTCTGATACTAGTTACAAGCCTAACAGTCTCCAAGACAACCTGCAGTTTTGATAATCCACCAGAAGTATTCACAGAACTCACTGAAATCTGTTACACTCACATTGCAGTACATTATAGCAACATAGCAATCTGGAAAGGTTCTATATTAAAATCAGCCAAGGAAAAAAGCACTTTGATCAGAGTCCGGGTGAGTTCCAAGGGCAGAGCTTCCATTTATCCTCTCCCAGGTTTCATGGACAGTGCTAACTTCTTTTAATGGCAGGATGTGCCTCTTTTCATATGAAACCGCTAATTCCACTATAGGGTCTCATTGTCATGATCTAATCTAATCCTGATTACTTCCCACAGGTTCTATCTCTAATGCCATTCCAATAGGAATTAGGGTTTCAAAATATGAATTTAAGAGGAGGATAGACATTCAGTTTACAATACAGGCTTTAACAAGGGCAACAGGTAGTTATCAATACTCTAAAAATATACGTTCAGAATTTTATGCAGATGTGTTCATTTTTCTAGGAAGAATTTTGGTAATCATTGAAATTCACAAGAGATAACTGACCTAAATTTTTAAACTACTTTCATAAATTGTGAGCTCCTTCAAAAACAAAGCATGTCTTATTTTCCCTTTCAATCTGTGAAAAAAAATGAATGACTACATATTTTCCTTTTTTAGAAGATGTAAGGGCAGGAAAGATGATTTGAAAGAAAGTTTCTTTCCTTTTTATTATTGTTTTATATAATATTCATGGAATCTGAGTTTGCAGAATAACTGTGAATATACTTGCTGTGCAAAACAGGACCAGCTACAGACCATATGAGAACTGGTAGGAGTGCAGGTACTGAAAATAATATAGACACTTAGGTGGACAAATGGAAATAGTGTAGCCGCTAAGAACAAAAATCTCTGCCCTCTTCTCACCTTTAAAGAACTCTGATAGCCAGGTTATCTTAGACCACTTAAATATATAGTGATTTATTAAATTCTTTCAAAAGATGTAATTCAACTGATGAAATAAAACAGAGGTGCTCTCACTTTCATGAGTAGTATAATAAATGCAAATCTGTCCCAGGACAGGTTTAGAGTCAGGGAAGTGTTTCTGGCAGATTGGAATCATGTTAGCTACCTTTGCAGATTCAGTTCTCCTTTCTAGCTGGCACTTTTCTGCTCTGATCTGGTTGAGAGGGATGTGATTGCTAGGAGCTCCATGCATATGTTGTATTCTAAAAAGCAACTGCAGCATTTTCAGTTCCAGGTAGTTCCTAAGCTTTGTGCTCCACACCCACAGCTCTTGTAATAATTCAGAACTAGGACTCACTGAATGACAAGAGCTGTCAGAAATTAATCCTCGGGAACATTTAAAATAGGCAGGCTATCCTCTGGAGCTCTGCTGATAAAAATTACCTGCTTATTGGCTGACAAGGTAAGTTCAGGGGCTCCTGTGAAGACAGAACAGAAGCAAAGTCCCACAGAGATAAAAATCAGAGTACCTGTGCACCCCCATAAGGTGTGGACATTATGGAAAGTTCCAATAGTATGCTTCTCCCTTGGCAGTTTATTGAGGTGAAATCAGATTAAGTTAAACTCAGTCACTTTGAAAACAAAAGGGTAAAATGCAGCTTGAGGGGTACAGATAGAAAAAGAGAGGGAAAAATTCCATCTTGGATGGGGTGTGAGATTTGAAAGTTTATTGTTATGTGAGTCTAAGTCTTCATAGCTTCATTGAACAATATTGTTCTTGGCTTCTCAATTGCACACAGCCTCTGCTTAGCTACCCAGTGAGCGGTCTGCTGGTGCCTTTCTGGTGCCTCAGAAGTTACTATCTGTGTATGAGGAATGCCTAAGATATAGGATCTTGTTTTTCTTGTGATATATTTATGCATTTTGTTAATTTTTCTATGGGCTATGTGTTTCTAAATGATGTATTTCTGTCATTGTCTTCCCTAATCAATACCTACCAAGTTTTGTAGTAGAAAGCTCTAAACATTTTTCTGGTTATAGTTTATGATTTGAGGTCATGATTCAAAACCTACTATTCCAGTTTATATATAGATGTCCCTCCAAAGTCTCGTGTGCACATAGGCAGGGCTTTTGGGGGATGACCGGATCATAGATGTGCTATACTCTGGGAGACCAGATAAGAAGATTGAGGCCTAATTAGCCTCTTCTGTGAACATTAAGGAGAAAGATAGCATGCTGACACACTGCAGGGATAAAGTTAACCCAGCTAAGATCCTACTGTTTACCTGAACATGTACCATGGATGGTGGGAAGCACATGAGTCCTGTCTTAGTCTGATTGCTTTTATCCATGCCTGAGTGAATAAAGGCAGGGTGCTCCAGTCACTCAGGGCTCTTTGAGGAAGGGAGACAAGAGGCCTCTCCCCCTACATTTTAACCTAATTCTGTGTCTCTTTGTGTTTCACCCTCATCATCCTTCCGTTAGGTACAAACTCATAAGCTGGCTTCTACACTGTACTCATTGGTGGATTGATCAGTCACTGATAAGTTTATGGGTAAATGTGCTGTTAGCAGGTGGAACCCGGTGAGAAGAGGGAGATCACCAGGCTCATGGCCTGGAAAGGGATATCATCTTCCGTGGCCCCATTGACTCTGTTTCCTGGCTGCCATGAGGTGAGCAACTTTCCTCCACCCAGGTGTCTTCCATCCCTCTTCTGTTAATGAAAGGACTAAAACTTCTAAAAGATGAGCTAAAATAAACTTCTCCTTTACATTGCTAGTGTCGTGTACTTAGTTCCAGCAATGAGGAAAGTGATGAAGACACCAACTAAATCCAGGATAATTGTAAATGGATCATTTTCAAGAATATGCTGAAAATATTCCCACATAAGAGGTATTGAAGTTTCAAAAATAAAAAACTGCATAATTTTGATGCATACTAAAATGTCAAACAATTATTAAAAATAAATATGAAGTTCTCAATACATCTTTTCTCAGAAAAAAATTTATTTTAGATTCAGCTACTATATAGAGCAAAGGTGAAACAGTAAGGAGCAGTGAATTATCTGCAGCTCAATTTGTCATGAATTAGTATGAATTAATTTGACTATAATCCACATGTGAGAGCACTTATCTAAATCAACATATTTATACCTGTTTCTTCAATATTCTAAAATTCCAAGAGATTTTAAAAGCAAAAAGTATATTTGTTACAATTTTTTATTATTTGGCAATTATTCTTCATAGACTTAGTTGATATAATGTCATCATCTTCTCCAAACATACCTTAAAAATGAATTTACTATATAATCAGAGGATAATATTGAACTCATTCTTAACATGTCAGGTCCTATTCCTGTATTTTTCTCAAAACCTTAAGATAAAAGAAACTTACAGTTAATTTTTACTTTATTTACTAAGACACAGAATTCTGGTTAGAGAAAAATCGAGGATAAGCTACTCAAACCTAGTATTCTTTTGGCAGATAGTTTACTTTCTACACTGTTTGAATCTATGTATTATTCCTCTCTAATCAAATCATGTGGACAAAATTGAAAGTATAGCTTTTACTTTGACAGAGTATGTATTTGACTTTCCAGAAAATGAGTACATGAGTTGAGGATGGATAATGTTCAAGTATGCATTTAAGAAGCTTTTAGATATTGATTCATAAATCATATTTCAGAAGCCATTAGACTTGTGCTTACAAATAGCACCAGACATCTCTGCAGAACTCAACAATAGCTCTCAGATCAGAGAAATAATAATGTACTTCATTTTAAAAAACAATTTACCATCAGAGATAGATGTACTTTACACCTCAATTTCAGATATTTGACTAACAGACAAATATATGAAATATTTCTATTTTACACTCTTGGAAATTAACATTTTTTAAGATCAGTTAATAGAAAAGAGAGAACATATTAGCAATCTAGATTAATCTTATAATGTTTAATAGATGTTTTAGATTTGCTCTTATCTTGCTTTGAGGTCCTTTGTTGCATTCATTGTTTTGTTTTTTACTTTTTTTTTGGTACCAGGGATCAGACTCATGACCTCGCACTTGCAAGGCAGGTGCTTAAGCCACTGAGCTAAATCCCCAGGCCTCATTGTTTTGTTTTTATTGGTTCCATTCTGTTTTGTTTTGTTTCATTTTTTTACTAAGTTCAAAGGTGTCTGCAGCTGTTTTGAGGACATCAGAGGGCATTGGGGTAACCATTGACCCAAGGGCCTCCTTTATAACTATTCCTACATGTCTATTTTAGGAATTCTCTCAGTTAGTTTATGCCCAAGGATAAAAGTTTTCTTGGTGCCCAGAACTTGTGTGTCTTGTGATGAATTATTTGCTTAACAATATTTTCCATAAATTTTGAGTTCTTTTACTTGTCTTCTAAGTACTAGTTTTACTTGTCTTCTGAATTCTTTATTTTTGATAACTCTTTGTGAGCTCAAAGATTTAATTTCTGCTGAATGTGACAATAGCTCAGAGGCATACTTTTTTAGAATGGTTTGAGAGGTTTTTTGCTGAGAAGGATGGATTTAAGAAATAAGCAAAGAAAAGCATCCTGGATTCTACTGCATAATAATGAATTATTTAATGTCTTAAATTGTTCAGATAAGACATATATTATCTCATCGCTATGCCCTCATGACAACAGCCCTGTGAGGTCGATGGGGAGGAAGTAACTTGCCTTAGAGACATTTGAGTTTCAAAGATAATAACATAATTGTGCAAGATCACACTGCTTCTCTGTGGTTGATCTGGAACTTCAAATAGGGCTTTTTGCCCAATGCGAGATTTAGATTTTTTCCCCAAAGGCTGGAAACTTCATGTTTCTTTTATGGTATGTTACAGGCATATCCAGAAAGCAGAGCCTGAGACAGAATTTAGTATTCAGGAGAGTTAGGGGCGACCCACAGGATCAACACCTATGGAAAGGAGGAGGAGGAAGCAGGTGAAGGAGGAGGCAGCTTAGGCTGCAGGAGGAGTGATCTGGGATGCAGGACAAGTAGCGTTGGCAAACAACTTGAGGAGGAGCTCTGTGTTGGAAATTACCCATCATAGCTGCCACACGCTGGACTGTACTAGGCCAGATTGGCTGGGCCCACTTCAACCACTGAGTACCAGCTACACTTGAGAGGGTATGATGTAGGGAAAGTGGCTCTCCACAGATATCTGAATGGGTTGGTCGACAACTGAAGACTGCTGACTGCACTCATACTATCTGGGACAACAATCTTTCAACTAAAGGCTTTCAGGTAAACAGCACATTTTGTTAGCCAACTCAGAGAATAAAGAAAAGATCAGGGCTGTGACTCATTCTGTTATACTAGAAAAGAAGGAAGGAAAAAAGAAAAGAAAAAAATCTGGTCACCCTGCATTAGTCACTTGCCCATCTCTGAGACAAAGTATCTGACAATTTAAAGGAGGAGAGGCTTATTTGGGATCATGGTTTCAGAGGATGCAGTTCATGGTTTGTTGGTTTCAAGGCAGAAATGGCAAAGTAAAAGTCATGGTAGAGGAGAGCTGCTGATCTCATGATAACCAGGAAGCAGAGAGAGAAGGTAGGATCCAGAGACAAGAATATAGCCTGCCACAACATGCCACCAGCATTCCACCCCTCCAGCCAGGCTTTAACTCCTAACAACACAGCAGTGCATCAACAGATTAATCTCTTATGAATATAGTGCCCCGATGTTTCAGTCACCTTCCAAAATCCCTACCTCTGAACACACAAACTTTTGGGGAACATGTTCAGATCTAAGCATACACACCCAAGCTGCAAATAGAAACTTCAAAGAATGCTTGCCAATGAATTAAAAAAAAAACAAACCTCTACATGTAGTAAAGATCTCATCATTGCAATTTCAGTTTTCTTTGTCAATGTTCCAAAGGGAAAGAGGTTCAACCTTACACAGATGCTCATTATGAGTCAGAAGATAAGGCTTTATGCTCAACAGGAGTCCATTTCCACGAGTGTGAGTCCTGCTTTCCTCATCTAGTGTCCCCTAGAGGGGTACTTCCCGGACCTAGTGTGCATGTCTGTCCATTAACCAGGGATCTTGTGAACATGGAAGGCAGCCTCTGTTCAGCAGATGGGGCCCATGATCCTCACCTTTATCAGGCTGTCAGTGATGCTGATGGTGCTTGTCCTCTGCCCACACACAGAGTAGCAAGGATCCCAAAGTCCTCACCCTACTAGGTCTTTGATTCAATATTTTGCCTCCATCTTCTAATCAAAGTCATGGAAGCTAGAATGTCATAAAATCCCAGTGTTGGCAGGACTGTCCTCTTTCTGAAAGCTGAGGGAGGCTCCTTTCTTGTCTCTCAGTTTCTAGTAGTCTCAGAACTATTTTTTTCTTGTTAGAGCCTTATTCCAGTAACTGCCTCCATCTTTCCATGGCTATATTCCTTATATGTCTGTTTGATGATACAAGTTATATTTGATTAAGAACCTCATGCAATTTTCAAAGAGTCTGTTTCTCAAACTGTTGTATTTATAGGTACCAGACATTAGGACTTTAACATATATCTTTTGGGGGAGCACAATTAACCCATATCTGTTATATATCATCATAATAGCTACCTAGTATCTATTATGGTTAGGAAGGAATCAACAAGCAACTTAAATATTGAAGAAACTGTAGCAGCAAATCAGTTCTGTACTGAAGTATATTTTACCCCTGTTTATAAAATTCTCAGTCATAATGTTGTGTATAGAAGTAGTAAACTGAGACTCTAAAATGATCTATTTGAGTGATTAGTTTAATCTATTTGGGCATTGCTTGTAGTATGTATCAGAGCAGCTTTTCTTAGTGTCTACACAGCAGGTCCTCTAATTACTGTCTTGTTACAGATTCTGAGATTAAATTAAGAGATGCTACAGACTATATCCTGTCCTGAAGATATGATACGTGATGTACACCAGGACTTTAAGAGTCAGGGTTTTTATATTTTGTTTAACTTTGCCTCATTCCATTTCTACTTGAGCCCAATCCTTTTTTCTCATCACATCTGTTTATTTCTATTCCTAAACATTTTGGGAAATGCTAACCAAGCTTCCTGAAAAAATGCCCAGACATTTCCATTTCTGACATTTCATTGCATTGTGTTTTGGTTCCTTGTTGCCTAATGTGTTTCTTTTACTCTTAATTTCTCAAAAGCAGAGATAGTTTCTTATTTATCATTAGGTATCTCATGTTTATTTCATTGTTTAGTGCAAAAAATATTTCCATGCTTTCTGGATGAGTGCACAAATTTGGAAGAACCATGTCTTTGTCACTTTCTTGCCATTGAAACAAAATACCCAACAACCACAACTTAAAAGAAGAGAGGATCATTTTGGATCATGTGTCAGTCTGTGGTCAGCAGACTCCAAAGAAGAATCAGCAGGAGAGAGGGCACAGTGGAGAAAAGCTGCTCGTGACATGCTGGCAAGGAAGCAAAGAGAGAGAAATCATGTGCCAGGAGGGAAATACACCCTTTCAAGTTACACCTTCGGTGACCCGCCACCCCACCCAGGCTGTGCCTCTTAACAGCAAGTCAGATATAGCACCTTGATGGTTCAGTCCTTTTTGAAAAACACTGCCCATGAGCACATGAGATTGAAATATTTCACAGCAGGGAAATGGTTAACTCAAGTAGGATTAATATTTCAAAGAAAAATTACACCTCTCTGTCTAGAAAATTAGGAAAATTCCCAACTTTATAAAACAAATAGTAATGGACATTAAAAATCAAAAAAGCAGTAATACAATGGTAATAAGGGATGTCAATACCCCACTGTCATAAAAAAAATAGGTCAGAAAACACCAAGCTGCTAGACAACCCAAGCTATGGGTTAACTAGGCAGAGGGGCTGAATTTGGCAACATCTTTCCCAGTACATGAACAAATATACTGCTTGGTTGAGCAGCACCTTTCCTCCCGTCAGGAGGACAAGGGCTCCACCTGACCACAGCTTTTTTTTTTCTTTATTTTTCTCACCCTCTCATGGTCCTTCAACACAAGAACCTCAGTGGCTGCATGGGTCACAGCATATGGTGCCAGAACATGGACATGAGAGTAGAGAGGTTTTGTCTGTCTCCTTTGCAACTGATACTAAAAGAAGCCAGAGGGGCGAGGGAATACATGTAGGGTTTTTTCACATCTACTGGTTTAGTAAACTTCAAATCCCCAGTAGACCAAGACAAAGTCTTATCTTTCAGGTCCTCAGTTCACAGCCTAAAGAAGTCAATTTTTGGAGGCTGAAGAGGCGCGGGATTCCAATTCAGTCTTCGGTCCGGGAGCTCCCATAGGGCCTGGAACCACCACAGCAGTCCTGCCCTGGGGAGGAAGGCCTGCCCTGCCACCAGGAACTTAGCAGAAGCCTGCATCAGGGGTAAGCTGCCTGGAACTTCCACTGTGGGCCTGCCCTGCACCAGAAACATTGAGGAGGCCTGCCCAAGACTGAAAACTGCCCTGGACTGCTTCATCTGGGCCCGCCCTCCCATCTGGAACATCAGAAGACCTCAGCAGGCTCCAGTTAGTGTGAAAAATTTGGAACTTTGCCCCCAGGTGGCGAACCTTGGATTACAGGAGATTGACTGTATCAGTGTGGTGAGTATACCCTAAAACAGAGATGTACAGGGGATAAATAGGGCCAGTAGTAAAACCCCCTCCAACTAACTGTAAGACTTTGGTGTGTCTGAAAAGAGTGTGTGTCATCCTCTCCTACACGTAGAAAACATCAGGCAGAGTGAAAATGACAAAACAAAAAAGCAAAATGCAGTCTCAAACATATATTTCACTAGAAGCAAGTATAGGAGATATTGAAATAGAGGGCCCCAAAAGTAACACACCAGGAATCTCTGAAAAGATAGCGAGTGAAATAAAAAACAATTGCATCAGGCTATAGAGGAAATCAAATTAGAAGTACTCTCCCATGTAAAGATAGAAATAACTTTAGTAAAGGAGTTGTTGAACGCAGCTAAAGAAGAACTAGAGAAAAAAGTACATGAGCATGGGAAACTGATTGAAACTTTGAATAACAATATAGAAAACAAGCAAAATTCATGAAACAAACTCAGAGAGACATCCAAGAAACAAAAAATTATATTGAAAGCATGCAAAACTGCCTAAAGGAAGCTGAGGATAGGATTTCGGACCTTGAGGACAGGATCACATTTAGTAATCAAGAAAAGATAGAACTTTTTAAAATAACAAAGCAGCATGAAATGGCAATCCAGAAGCTTCATGATGATGCCAAGAGCAACAATATAAGAATAATGGGCATTAGCAAAGATACAGGAGTCCAGGCAAATGACATACGTAAAGTATTTGCAGAAATAATAGCAGAAAATTTCCCAAACATGGGGAAAGAATCTGATATGCAGATAAATGAGGCATATAGAACACCAAACAGTCACAATCAACATAAATCCACACCCAGACACATAATAATTAAGATCTCAGACATACAGCATAAAAACAGAATATTAAAAGCTGTCAGAGAAAAGACACAACTCACCTATCAAGGAAAGCCCATTAGAATCATGGCAGACTTTTCAGCACAAACCTTCAAGTCAAGAAGAGCTTGGAGTGAGGTATTTCAAGCCCTGAAAGAAAACAACCTTCAACCCAGACTGATGTACCCAGCAAAACTTTCATTCAAATTTAATGGAGAAACAAGATATTTCCATGACAAAGAACAACTGAAGAAATTCATGTCCACCAAACCAACCCTAGAAAGAGTGCTGAAAAACATACTAGACAGAGATAAAATGACCACAATCCCCAAAACAACAACAGAAAGAAACCACCAGGTAGGATAAGCAATTAAATAAGAGGAAAAGCAGAAAGAAACAACTGGAACATAACATGGCAAAGTCGAGACACTACGTATCAGTGATATCCATAAATATAAATGGCCTCAATTCACCTATAAAAAGAAATAGATTGACAGAATGGATCAAGAAACAGGATCCCACAATATGCTGTATTCAAGAAATACTTCTGACCCCAAAGGAAACTCACAGATTAAAAGTCAAAGGATGGAAAACAGTATTCCATGCAACAGGAACCCAGGAAAAAGCAGGGGGTAGCTATTCTATTTGCAGACAACATGAACTTCAAACCTAAAATGATTAAAAGAGATAGAGAAGGTCACTACATACTTGCTAGTAGAAAAATTCAAGAGGAAGAACTAACAATTATAAATATATATGCACCAAATAAAGGAGCACCTAACTATATAAGACAGATACTAATGGACATGAAAAACCAAATACACAAGAACACAATTATAACAGGAGATCTTAACAGCCCATTGTCACAAAGAGATAGATCAACTAGACAAAAAGTCAGCAAAGAAATAACAGAACTGAATCATACCTGTGAGCAATTGGACTTAGTAGATGTTTACAGAGTTTTCCACCCAACCACATCAGAATACACATTCTTCTCAGCTGCACATGGGACATTCTCCAAAATAGACCATATATTATCCCATAAAACATTCTTAAGTAAATGCAAAGGTATTGAAATCATACCATGCATACTATCTGACTATAGTGCACTGAAATTGGAAATTAATGGCAAAAGAAATTGTAAAACCTGCATAAATACATGGAAATTAAATAACAGCCTTTTGAACAACCAGTGGGCTACAGATGAAATTAAAGAAGAAATAAAACAATACCTACAATTCAATGAAAATATAGAAACAACATACTTTAATCTGTGGGATGCAATGAAAGCAGTCTTAAGAAGGAAATATATAGCAATAAATTGTCATATCAAGAAAACAGAACAAGCACAAATAAACAACCTAATGCTCCATCTCAAGTGTCTAGAAAAAGAAGAGCAAGCTAAACCCGAAGCTCATAGAAGAGAGGAAATTTTAAAGATTAGAGCAGAAATCAATGCAATTGAAACTAAAAAAACAATACAAAGAAATTTAGAGAAGATTTGATGCCAGTACTCCTTAAACTCTTCAATGAAATTGAGAAAAAAGCAATCCTCCCTAAATCATTCCTGGAGGCAAGTATTACTCTGATACCAAAACCAGAGAAAGACCCAACCAAAAAAAAAAACCAAAAAACAAAAAACAAAAAACAACAACAACTATAGACCAGTCTCACTAATGAACATTGATGCAAAGATTCTCAACAAAATACTGGCAAATAGAATGCAGCAAATCATCAAGAAGATTATACAACATGACCAAGTGGGATTCATTCCAAGAATGCAGGGATGGTTTAACATATGTAAATCAAGAAATGTAATACACCACATCAACAGAGCCAAAAACAAAAACCACAAGGTCATCTCAATAGATGCAGAAAAAGCTTTTGACAAAGTCCAACACATGTTCATGATAAAAACCCTTCAGAAACTCAGAATACATGGCATCTACCTCAACCTTATAAAGGCCATCTATGACAAACCAACAGCTAGCATTATACTAAATGGACAAAAACTGAAAGCTTTCACTTTAAAATCAGGAAGAAGACAAGGGTGTCGACTATCACCACTCCTTCTCAACATAGTTCTGGAAACACTAGCCAGGGCAATCAGACAAGAGAGAGAAATAAAAGGAGTAAAGATAGGAAAGGAAGAAGTTAAATTATCACTATTTCCTCTATATAGAGACATGATACTCTATATAGAGGAACCAAAAAACTCCATTAAAAGACTACTAGAGGTAATAAACAAGTCAGCAGTGTAGCTGGATACAAAGTCAAAGCTCAAAAATCAATAGCATTCCTGTACACAAACAAAAAACTCACCGAGAGAGAAATTATGGAAATATCGCCCTTTATAATAACACGTAAAGAAATGATATACTTAGGAATCAACCTAACTAAAAATGTAAAAGACATATATGCTGAAGATTATACTACACTGAAAAATGAGATTGAAGAGGATATTAGAAAATGGAAGGACATTCCTTGCTCTTGGTTAGGAAGAACCAACATTGTGAAAATGCCTATCCTCCCAAAACTGTTATACAGATTTATCGCAGTCCCAATCAAAATACCATTGACATACCTCACAGATCTAGAGAACACACTAATAAATTCATTTGGAAACAGAAGAAACCTAGGATAGCAAAGGCAATTCTAGGCAACAAAAGCAAGGCAGGAGGCATCTCAATTCCTGACTTGAAACAGTACTATAAAGCCACAGTGATAAAATCAGCTTGGTACTGGCAAAGAAATAGACCTGAGGATCAATGGAACAGACTAGAAGATGCAAGCACAACTGCAAAGACACTCAGCCACCTGATATTTGACAAAGGGGCTAAATATGTCCACTGGAAGAAGGATAGTCTCTTTAATAAATGGTGTTGGAAAAATTGGCTCTCTACATGCCAAAGACTGAAACTAGATCCATGCATATCACCATGCACAAAACTAAAGTCTAAATAGATCAAAGACCTCAATATTAAAACAGAAACACTAAATCTACTGGAAGACAAGGTAGGTAGAAGTCTTGGAGACGTAGGGGTAAGCAGAGAATTCATGAATGAAACGCAAACTGCATGGGAAACACTTCAAAGAATCAACAAATAGGATCTCACATTATTGAAAAGTTTCTGCACTTCAAAAGAAATCACCAACAGAGTGAAAGAAAACCCACAGAGTGGGAAAGAATTTTAACCAGCAACTCCTCAGACAAAGAACTTGTGTCCAGAACATATAAAGAATTGAAAAACATCAAGCCTCCAAAATTCAAAGACCCTCTTCAAAAATGGGCATCTGAGATGAACACACAGTTCTCAGAGAAAGATATACAAATGGCAAATAAATACATGAAGAAATGTTCACCATTATTGGGCATTCAAGAAATGCAAATTAAAACAGCATTGAAATTCCACCTTACCCTGGAAAGAATAGCTGCCATCAAGAAATCAACTGATAACAAATGTTGGCGAGGCTGCGGGGAAAAAGGAACACTGCTCCACTGTTCGTGGGAATGTAGACTGGTGCAACCATTATGGAAATCCATATGTAGAATTCTCAGAAGACTAGGATTGGAAGTTCCATTCAATCCAGCTATTCCCCTCCTGGGTATTTTCCCCAAAGAACTGAAAAGTTCATATCACAGTGATATATGTGCACCCATGTTCATAGCTGCACAATTTGTGATAGCTAAATCCTGGACACAACCAAGATGCCCATCAACTGCAGAGTGGATGAAAAAGATGTGGCATTTTTATACAATGGAATATTACTCAGCTATAAAAAAGGATGATCTTGAGGCCTTCATAGGTAAATGGAGACAACTTGAGACTATCCTCATTAGTGAAATAAATAAGAATCATATTTATAAATATCATATTGTGTCTCTAGTGTAAACAGTAAATAAGAACTTCAAGTGTAATAAAACCAAAATGTGTAATTGCTATTGTGAAAAAGAGAGGGAAAAAAAGTGCTCTAAGGGATATAACTGCATGTGTGTTTGAGTGTGTAAAATAGATATTTTACACATATTGCTGAATCTTTGTTGGATCTTTGAGCAGAACTCTTTGTAGTCTGACTGTTTGAATGTTTACTATGTACCCTCTAATTCTGTAACTTGAACAACTACATCTAGGATGACAGTATGTAATTTATAAATTACTGATTTCTTAGTGGGGCTTTTTCTCATTCTCCTTTTTCTTTCTTTCTTTTAGAATTCTGTATTGTTACTACCCTTTTTTCTGTTTTGTGCTTTTTTTCTTCTCTTTAAATAAAATTTAAAAAATGTATAATTGCTATTGTAAAAAGAGAGGAAATAGGAAGCTCTATAAAAGATACAGCTGCATGTATGTTTAAGTGTGTGGGATTGATGACCATATTTCTAGGTTCTTGTTGGATTGTTGAACAGATCTGTTTTCACTCTCACTGCTTGAGTGTCCACTTTGTGTGCTTTAATTCTGTAACTTGAATAACTATTTCTAAAAGAATAATATGTATCAACTAGTGATTTCTTACTGTTTATCTTCTTTTCTTGAAATTTTGTAATATTTCTACCTTTTTCCTGTTTTTTTTCTCTTTAAATAAAAAACTACAAAAAAACCCAGGTCAACTAGACAAAAAAATCAACAATAAAATCTCAGACTGAAGCAAACTTTTTTTTAAAATAAAAATTTTATTGAAGGAAAATAGAACCACCACATACACAGGGAAAAAAACATGAAGCAAACTTTTGAACAAGTGGATTTAGTAGATGTCTATATAGTTTCACTCCACAATATCAGAATATTTTTCTTATTACACATGGGATGATCTCCAAAATAGACATACTAGCACATAGAACATGCTTACATAAATGCAAAAGAATTTAAATTACCCCATGCATATTATCAAACCATGGTGCAAAGAAACTGGAAATCAATGGCAAAAGAAACAGCAAGAATTTCATAAACACTTGGAAATTAAGTAAGACTCTCCTGAATAATCAATAGGTAGAGATGAAATTAAAGAAGTAGACAGTTTCTACAATTAAACAATGATGCCTTATGAGACAGAATGAAAGCAATTCTATGAGGGAAATTTATAGTGGTGAATTCCCATATCAGAAAAACAGAGTAAACTCAAATAAACAACCTAATGTTGAACCTCAAGCTTCTAGAAAAAGAAGAGCAAGTCAAGTCCATATAAGTATTTATTATGGTTAGCAAGGATCCAATGAGCAATTTGAATATTGAAAAAATAGTAGCTGCAAATCAGTTCTATACTGAAGTATATTTTACACCTATTTATGAAATTCTCAGTCATAATGCAGTGGATGGAAGTGGTAAACTGAGACGTTAGAGTGATTGATTTGATTGATTAGTTCAATCTATTTGGACATTACTAGTAGCATGTATCAGAACAGCTTTTCTTAATGTTTGCCTGGTAAATCCTCTAATTAGTGTCTAGTCACAGATTCATATCAGCGATGCAAGGATGGTTCAATATAGCAAATCAACAAATGTAATAGTCCATATTATAAGAATCAAAGACAAAAATCACATGATCATCTCAAAAGATGCAGAGCAAGCAACTGACAAAGTCCAACACCCATTCATGATAAAAATGCTACAGGAAATTGGAATAGATGGTCTTTACTCAATCTGATAAAAGCCAATTATGACAAACCCACAGCCAAAATCATACTAACTGGACAAAACCTGAAAGATTTCACTCTAAAATCAGGAACAAGATGAGGCCATCCATTATCACCACCCCTATTCAATACAGTGCTGGAAACATTAGCCGGAGTAATTTAGGCAAGAGAAAGAAATAAAAGGAATAAGAATAGAAAGGAAAAGGAGAAGGTAACTTATCATTATTTGCAGATGATATGATACTCTACATAGAAGACTCCAAAATTTCTACTGAAAGACTTCTAGATTTAATAACCAAATTTAGTAGGCATGGCTGGTTACAAAGTTAAAAGTCAGTAGCCTTCTTATACACAGATAACAAACTTACTGAAAGAGAAATTAGGAAACAACACTTTTCACGATAGCATCCCTCCCCCCCAAAAAAGAAATACCTAGGAATCAATCTAATGAAGGGAGTGAAAGGCCTTTACATTGAGAACTACAGTACTCTGAAAAAGGAAATCAAAGATGATATCAAAAAATGGAAAGATATCCCTTGTCTTGGGTAGGGAGAACCAATATAGTGAAAATGGCCATGCTTCCAAAACTGTTATACATATTTAATGCAATCTCAATGAAAATTCCAATAGTATATCTCAAAGACCTAGAGAAAACTTTCCTAAATTCACTTGGAACCAGAAGAGACATAGAATAACAAGGCAATTCTAAGCAACAAAGGCAAGGCAGGGGACATCATAATCCCTGATTTGAAATTATACTACAAAGCTACTGTGATAAAAACAACATAGTACTGACAAAAAAACAGACAGACCTAAATATCAGTGGAACAGATTAGAAGATGCAGGAACAACTCTGAGGCTGGGTATTTAGCTCAGCAACATAAGTGCCTGCCTGACAAATACGAGGTCGTGAGTTTGATCCCTGATGCAAAAACAAACAAACAAACAAAAAACCCCCCCAAAACAAAAAACAAAAACAAAAAACCTCTGAACATACTCAGCAACCTTATCCTTAACAAAGGAGCCAAACATATTCACTGGAAGAAAAATAACCTCTTTAATAAATGGTGATGGAAAAACTGACTTTAAAACATGCTGAAGATTAAAACTAGACCCATATCCTTCACCATGTGCTAAACTAAAATTGAAATGCATCAAATATCTATATATTAAAACAGAAACACTAAATCTTCTAGAAGAGAGACTAGGTAGAACTTTTGAAGACATTGGTGTAGGCAAAGACTTTATCAACAAAACTCCGGAACTATCACATAGGAACTATCACAAAGAATCAACAACTGGGATCTCATCTTACTAAAAAGCTTTTTGCACAGCAAGAGAAACCCCCAACAGAGTGAAGAGACAAACCACAGTAAGGGAAAATATTTTTTCCAATTGTTCCTCAGACAAAAGACTAGTATCTAGAATATATAAAGAACTAAAAAAAAAAAATCAGAACCCTCCCAACTTAAATACCTGAACCGAAAATGGATATCTGAGATAAATACAGAATCATCAGATGAAGAAGTAGAAATGGCAAATAAATATATGAAAAATGTTCAACTGGCCATTTGAGAGATACAAATTAAAACAATGCCAAGATTCCATCTCACTTTAGAAAGAATCACTATTAGCAAGAAAACAACCAATAACAAATGCTAGCGGGGCTGTGGGGAAAAAGAAACCCTTCTTCACTGTTGGTGGGAGTGTAGACTATTACAACCACTGTGGAAATCAGTGTGGAGAGTTCTCAAAAACCTAAAATGAGAAGTTCTATCTAACTCAGATATTCCCCTTATTGGTATCTTCATGAAAGCATTAAAAGTATCATACCACAGTGATTATGTGTATACATCTTTATAGAAACACAGTTGATAATGGCCAAATCTTGGAAACAGCAGAAATGACTATTAACCAAAGAATGGAAAATGATGTGTGTGTGTGTGTTTTATAAAAAGGAGTACTACTCAGCCAAAACGAAAGATAAACTTGAGACATTTCTAGTTAAATGGATGCACCTGGAGACCATATTCTTAAGTGGAATAAATCAGACACACATATTTAACCATTCTCTGGTTGATGGACATTTAGGTTGTTTCCAAGATCTAGCTATTATAAATCGTGCTGCTATAAGCATGGGTGCACATATATCGCTGAGACACACGTGTTTAAATACCACATTGTTTCTCTGGTTTGAGAAACTGAAATTGTAAATAAGGACCAAAAAGTGCAATAGATATTGGGAAATGGGAACAAGAGTGGGGGGTGCAGGGAATAAAGAAGGAACAAGAGAAAAAAAGAATAGAAAGAAAAATGGAAACAAAGCTTCTGCAAATGGGAAGGGGAATAGGATATAAAGGGAAGGGAGAGGAACAGGAAAAAACGTCCTGTACAGGTACGAATTCCCTATGACTAGTGTGCTTGTCATGTATATCTAAAATGTACCAACAAAATACAAAAAAGAAATTGTGAAAACTGTTTAACATTGTGAAAAAATTTACAACCTTCCCAAAAGCAAACAGTATACAACAATTTAACACGTTCTGGGTTCATAATGAAGGGAAATCTATGTGTGCATACAAGGACAAGAAAAAAATTGAATAAATGAAAATAGTCATTATATTAAAATAGCAGATTATGGGTGATTTTCATTTCTTCACTTCAGTTTTTGTCAATATTGCTATAATCTAACTTGTGCAATACTAATTATTACATTGTTAAAAAGAAAAGAAAATAAACTACAAGTTTGTGGTTTTATGAACATGACAATTGGCCCAAGAGTGAGCTTTTGGCCTTCTGCTTTTGTTTGGTATCTGGAAAGCTCGAGAATATAGCTGCTAGGCAAATTGGTCAGTCAGTCACTATAGAATTCCTGAAAACTATACTTTCCTGAACCACATACAAAAAGACATTATCTCCTTTGCTAAAGGCTATTCAAAATGGTGAACTATCTATAACATCTATGAATCCAAAATTGCATCATTTATAGAATTTCATTTATTTCAATATTTACATTAACTTATCATTAGACGTTTGACTCCTTCAGCACGTTTTTGGTGCGATATGAACATGCATGTTCAACACTTGGCAGTTTTCTGCTGGCTTTTTATGAGTATAGACCCACGGCCTGTTTGGAATTTCTGGGGTCTGCTCCTTTCCAGTGTGCATTTTGTAGGAGATAAAGACATTCTGGCATTTTGCTAGGTAGGGATTGCTTATATTTTGATTAGCGTTCTCAAGTGTCCAGTAAGCTTCAATTACGGCACTTTTATGAGGGACTTAGAATGTGATCACCAGTCTTTCTCTTTGAAGGTCTTCTCTGAAGAAAACTGCCATTAACTCAGCCATGGACATCACCGCCAAGCCTGGACTCAAAGTCTGACCTCTGTTACATCCCATTATTGTAGAAGATTGTTCTCCCTCTTGTGATAGTCAAGGGTCTGGGTTCACCTCCTGTTACCGGTGTTGAGCTCCGTGACAAAGGCTATCAGATACGCCTTTCTTTCAAGAAAATTCACTGAAGATTATACCCAGTGATGCTCTATTTAGTAGATAATAAATGTATGAAAAGATCTCATCTGAATCTTCTTGGTAGGGATTTTATATTCCTGGATGTGTTTTTCTTAACTGTTTGTGATTTACACTTTCTTATGTGGCTTTGTGTATAATCAGGTAACAAGGAAGAAAATGATGGCCATGGGGAATAATGAATAGATATCTATCCATGCATATAAATACTTCTTCTGTCTGGTGTAAAACCATTTTAACCATTCACCACATTTGAGGCATTCTGGATAGCTAGATTATACCTTCAGAAAGCTAAAGATTAGCAAGTGTTTTTTTCATTCATTCATTCTTTCATTTATTCATTGAACAAATAATTATCAAATACCTACTATGTAGCAGGCACTGTTTCAGATATTAATTTATTCATCAAACCTAAAATATCAGTTCTTTCTTTTCTCTTTCTTTCTCTCTCTCTCTCCCTCCCTCCCTCCCTCTCTCCTTCCTTCCCTATTCCTTTCTTCCTCTGTCTGTCTCTGTCTCTCTCTCTTTCTGCTTTACTGTTTTCTAAGCACGCTGCTGATACTATGGTACCCTGCTGGACCATACATCTCAGCCTTCCCTCCATATGTTGTTTCTATCAACATAGTGGCATAGCAGAGGAATGCTGGGGAGAGATTTGCATTGACCCTCTACCATTATCAACACAGAGCTACTGTTTTGTAATTAATTTGTAGTTGAGAATTTAATTAATTTAAGTTGAGAATAATGAAGGACTATAGCTCAGCAAAAATACTTAAAAGCTCAAGGCCCATTTCTACCACTATATTTAGGCCTGCACTGTTTCTGTCTTCTTTGACTTTTTCATTCACGTATGCATGCTCTACCCCTACAGTGTTAATTTTCCATCATGAAGACCAAATATCTGGGATAAACAACTTAAAGGAGGAAAGGCTTCTTGTAGCTTATGATTTTGGAGGTTTCAGTCTATGGTTCTTGGCCCCTCTTGCTTGGGCATGTGGTGAGTCAGTACCAGTCCATCATTTGCTGTTTCCAAAGGAAAAACATCATGGTGGAAGGGTGTGGTGGAGCAAAGCTTCTCATTTCATGGCAGCCAGGAAGCAGAACACAGGGAAGGACTGCATGAGGGACCAGATACAGTGCCCAATGCTATGCCACATGACTTACCCAGATATACCTAGAACTGTGATTTACCACTCTTCAGTGTTTCTTTCAAGCCAATCAAGTTGACAGTAAAGATTAACCATCACAGAAGGTATGTCATAGGTTGAAAAATGGCCTAGCAGGAAATATATGTATCATATCCATGAAATCTATGAATGTTACCTTATTTTGAAAAAAAAATAATCTCTTCAGATATAATTATGTTTAGGATCCTGAGATGAAAAGATCATCCTAGGACAGGATAGGACTTACATTCTTTTCTTTTCTTTTTCTTCTGCCTTTTTGAGTCAGTGTCTCACTAGGCAGTTCAGACTGGCTTTGAACTCATTTTGTAGCCCAGGTTGGCCTTGAACTCATAGCAATCCTCCTGCCTCAGCTTCCCAAGTACTGGGATTACAAGTATGTGCCATCACACCTGGTAGCCTTACATTCTTGTAAGAAATACACAGAAAGGATTTAACATATCAAAGTAAGAGGCATTATGATCATAGAGAAGGTTAGATGATTACAGAGGAAGAGTTGGGAATGACAGAGCTGTAAGTGAAGAAATGCCAATAAAAGCTGCATGAAACATTAAAAAGTGTCTTCTAAATTTCCAGAGGAAGTTCTGGTTCTAAACTGTGAGAGAATACATTTCTGTTGTGTAAATCTAGCCAGTTTATATTTACTGTTATAGCAATCACACTGTCTTTGGTACTATTTCATTGCTGGAACAAAATACCTGACACATACAAGTTAAAGGAGGAAAAGTTTATTGCAGCTCACAGTCTGTAGAGGTTTAAGTCCATAGTTGACTGGCTTCAAGGCAGAGTGGCATGGCATAGGGGAACTGTGCAAGAGAAACAGTACATAGCAGGGCAAGCAGGAGGCAGCAATCAGCAAGTAGTAGCCTGTTTTCCATATTTCCCATCTATTCTGTTCAAAGTATAAACTTAAAGGTTAGTTCCACCCACACCCAGGTGGGGCTTCCATTTTCTACACCCAGATCTATGTAAACCAATTTAGTTATCACATCGCCTTAATCCCAGTATCACACACCCATGATCCAGCCTCTTCCCAAAAGCTCCAGCATGAGCATATGAGACTTTGAGAGGACATCTAAATACAAGCCAAAACACAGAGAAAACTATTTTTGATTCTAAACTGCACATTTGGTTCTTTTTTATTTTTTTTCCTCTTTGCTAAGCTTTTCTAGCATTTCATTTATTACCAACACTTTTTCTTTTATGTTATTAAGGATAATAATAGCATCTTTAAAATTCTTATTTGCTAATTCCAACATCTAAATAATCCTGGAATTGGCTTCTGTGTTAGCTTTCTGTCATTGTGACAATACCTAAGACAAATCAACTTAAAGAGAGAAAAAGTTTGTTTTGACTCATGATTTCAATGGTTTCAGTCCATGGTGGCTTTCGAACCTGTGGTGTTCTATTACTCTGAGAGTAATTATATGAAGACTGTTTGGTGGAGTAATTCTACTTAGCTAATGTAGTTTGAAAAAGTGGAGAGAAGAGGAAGAGAGAGAGAGAGAGAGAACCCTAATATCTCAAGGGCATGCCCTCAGTGATACAAGTTCCTCCAACCAGACCTCGCATCCCAATAGTGCTATCAACTGGTGACTAAATCTTCAACACATGAGGCTTTGCACAACATCCATGATCTAAACCACAACTGTGTATTTTGATGTTTAATTTCTCTTGAGAAAGAGTCACATTTTTCTTGCTTGTTGCATGTAGCATTATTTTGAGAGAGTCTCCCCCGACTTTTGTTTGTGGTACTGGGGATTGAACTCATGACCTGGCACTTGCCAGGCAGGTACTGTGCCTCTGAGCTGCCCCTTTGGCAGGTATTTTAAACATTGCAAATGTGATGTTATAGGGATTCTGTATGGATGGTTATATTGCTCTGAGAGTACAATTTTTTAAAAAATGACTTCAGGAAGAGAAAATGATAGAGACTAATAGCATAACATAGCCTCTCTAGGACCTGCAATCCAGACACATGGAAAACAGCAATTTAACAAAGAGAAAATGAAGGATAGCTCCTTGAATCAAGAAAGATCCGACAGGAAGTTTAGAAATCACTCAGCAGGCCATACGTGGACTGTGGAGGGAGAGAACCATGCCTCACCGGCAAGTGATCCTCACTCAGAAACCATATTGTTTTCATTGTTTTGTTGGGTTGGGTTTTATTCTCATTTGTTTTGCCTGATTATGTTAAATCTGAAGGCATGAGCAGCCATTTGAAAGACAGCAAGATGTATTATGGTAGCCATTTGGATTTTCTATTGGCTTGTTTTGAAGTCCTTTATTGCATTCATTGTTTTTATTGTTTCTATTCTCCTTTGTTCTGTTCAATTTTTACTATATCTGAAGGTATCTGCAGCCATTCTGAAGACAACAAAAGGCATTATGGTAACTATGGTTGGTTTCATAAGGTTTTGAAGTCCTGTATCACTTACACTGGTTTATTTTGATTGGTTTTATTCTATCTTATTTTTCTTGGTTTTATCTTCTTAAAAAAAATAGAAATCACTGAGTGACTAAAGAAACTGAGGACAACACAAAGAATAAAATGAAGCAATCTGGAATGCTAATTCTAGCTGCCAGGGCGCGGAACTTGTTACCACAGACACAATCCCCAAGAAAAAGGCTAGAAATTAACTAGATCCTCAAATATTACATTAAGTTAAAAAGGGGAATTAACACCAAAACATAACCAAACATAGGGACACATACAGTGAGACAGATTCTGACTAAAGAGACCTACACGGTAGGGACAGAGGCTTTATACCCTGACTGACACTCAAACTGCAACACAAAATCAATAGAAATATGAGAAAGTAAGGCAACAAGAGTCCTCCAAAACTCTGTGCCCCTCAAAACCTGAGTTCATGAACACAGAAGTAGAGAAAATTATAGGCAAGTAGCTCAAAAACCAAATGGCAAAATGTTTGAAGAGCTTAAAAAAGAAACACAAGCAATTTTATAAGATATTTCTTGTACTTAAAGAGAATTTTGTTAAGCAGATGAAGGATTTTACTAATAAAATGTCAAACAAGCTTAAAAAAGATACAGTAAACTGAGTTAAACAAGACAATACAAGAAATAGTCACTCTTGTAAGCAATTAGAAATTATGAAAAGAAAGCAAGAAATTCACAAGATATGAAAATAAATAGAAAGTACAGATAGCAGATTCAGCCAGTTTGAGGGGAATGTCATAAATTGAAGATGAAGTGGATACAATAGATTATAAAATCAGTGATACCTGAAAAATGATAAGATTCCATGCAAGATTCTTTTTTTGAGTCACCTAGAAGCTGGGTCAAATAGCTTCTAGGTGACTCAAAAAAAGAAAAAAAATCGCCTCTAAAAATGTAAAAAATTTTTTCACTGACATCATAGCAGAGAACTTTCCAAATCTAAGGAAAGAATTCAGTATTAATGTACAGGAGACATATAGAAATCCAAATAATCACAGTAAAAAGAACCTTTCTACTACACATCATAATGAAAGTTCTAGATATTCAATGAGAGAAGAGAGTATTAAAAAGTGTTAGAGAAAAGCAGTAAGTTACTTATAAAGACAATCCTATCAGAATTACATAGGAATTCTCAGCACAAAATTTAAAGGCCAAGTGAGCTTGGATCAAAACTTTACAAGCTCTAAAGCAAAACAGTTGTCAACCCAAGATTTTCTATCTTGAAAAATTAACCTTCAAAAGTGAAAGAGAAGTAAAGATTCTCCATGACCAAGGAATCTGAAAGAAATATATGACCACAAAAAAAGTATTACAGAAAACACTCAATGGAAGCCTAGAGAGAGAAGAAAGGCTACCAGCACTTCAGAGCCTAAAGGAAAGTATACATCTAACTGGGACAGCAGGTAAAGGGTAAAAAATAGAAGCAGCACTGGAAAAATAATGCAATGACAGGATAAAGCTAATATCTTACCATAATAACTCTCGTTGCCAATGGTTTTAACTTTCAATCCAAAAAACAAAAGTTGGCAGATTGGACCAAAAAACCAAAATGCAAACATATGTTATCTACAGGAGACACACCTCAACCAAGGTGAAGTTCATACACTAAAGATGAATGGATGGAAAATGATACTGCATGTAACTGGAGCCTGAAAGCAAGCAGGAGTAGCTGTCTTATTTTCAGACATAGAAGACTTCAAGCCAAAACTGGTCAGAAGAAATAAGGACAGTGTTATGACTGATGTCTAGATGTCCTGCCAAAGTCTTATGTGGTCAAAGGTAGAGCTTTTCAGAGGTGACTGAATCTAGGATGTGCAATGCTGGGATTAAATGTTTGGCACTGTGGTTAAGGGTATAATGGTGAGATTAAGGATGATCTACCCTGGGTGTAGGTGGTACCACCCAAAAGGCAGGTAGCCTGCATGAAATATGAAAGCAGGTGTGGTTGCTGCTGCTCACAGCTTCTTTACTGCTGCTTCTTCTGCTTTTCAGTCTTCTGGCTACCCTGCTTTACCATGGACTATTTCTTCTCTGCCATGCCACTGTGCTTTGGAGCCAGCCAACTATGGACTGAAACCTTTGCAAATTATGAGCCAAAATAAACCTTTCTTCCTTTAACTTGTGGGTGTTGGATATTCTGTCTCAGCAACAAGAAAATTAACAAAGACTGGTGGCCACTACTTACTGGTAAAGGAAACAATTCAACAGGAAGAGATAACAATGATAAATATCTATGCACAAAATTTTGGCACACCCAACCTCTTAAAAACAAAAACTGCTCATAAAAGGACAGATTGATAAAATATAATCATACAAAGAACTTCAACACTCTTAAAATTAGAAAGTTCACCCAGAGAAAATATTAACAGGAAAATATCAGAATTAAGTGACACCAAAGAAGAAATGGACTTAACAGATATCTATAGATATTTTATCCAACAACAATAGAATACACATTTTCCTCAGCAGTATATGTAATTTTTTCCAAAACAGGCCATATCTTAGGTCATAAAGCATGTGTGAATAAGTACAAAAGAATTTAAATAGTCTTGTGAACACTATTGGATCATAGTGGAATTAAGCTAGAAATTAGCAGCAAAAGAAACCACAAAAATTACTTAAGCAAATGGAAATTAAGCAATATATTGCACTATATTACTGACTAATACCTGGATCAGTGAAGAAAATAAATTCCTGGATCAAATGACAATGTAGTGCAACATGCCAAAACCTATCAAGTAAAATTAAAACAGGTTTAAGAGGAAAATTTATAGCTGTGAATGCACACATTAAAAAATTTGAGTGAACACAAATAAACAACTTAAAATTTCATTTCAAAATCATAGAAAAACAATTACAATCTAAATCTGAAATAAAAAGAAAAGAAATTATAAAGATCAGTGGAAATTAATGAAATGAGACTAAAATAAAGTGCAAATGATCAATAAATCAGAGTTGGTTCTTTGAAAGAATAAAGAAGATCAATGAATTCTTAGCCAAACTCACCAAAACAAAACAAAACAAGCAAAAACAAAACCTATAAGGGCAATTAGAACTAAGGAAAGATGAAAGTATAACTGACACAAACAAATTTTAGAGGATGATAAGAAACTACTTAAAAAACTTATACACCAATAAATTGAAGATCCTAAAAGAAGTGGAGAAATTCCTAGACACACAAAACCATTCAATATTGAACCAACTATATATAAAAATTCTGACTATACCATTAATAGGCAACAAAATAGAGGAAGTAATAAACACTCTACCAACAAAGAGAAGTCCAGGTGCCAATGGGTTCATCACAGAGTTCTATCAGAATTTTAGGGAATATCTAATGCTAATACTCCACAAATTCTTCAATGAAATTAAAAGGGAAGAAATACTGCTAAACTCATTTCTGGAATCTAGCATTATCCTGATACCGCAACCAGATAATGATTTAACAACAAAGAAAAGAAAACTACAGGCCAATCTCCTTAATGAATATAGATGCAAAAATCCTCAACAAGATTCCGGCAAACAGAATGCAGCAAATCATTAAAAAGATCACACATCATGAGCAAGTTGTCTTCATTTCAAGGATGTAAGGATGGTTTAACATAAATAAGTATGATACATCACAAACAGAGTAAAGGACAAAAATTACATTATTACCTCAACAGAAAAAGCTTTGACAAAATCCAAAATGAATTTATGATAACAATGCTGAAGAAAGTAGCTATATTTGGAAGTTATCTCAAACTGATAAATGCCATTTTTGACAAATCCATTGCTAACATCACACTACATGGGGGAAAAACTGGAAGCTTTTTCCTTAAAATCATAAACAAGACAAGAATGTCCACTCTTAACACTCCTGTTCAATATAGTACTGAATACATTATCCAGAATAATCAGGCACAAGGAAAAAAATAAAAGTGATAGGTATAAGAAGGAATTCAAACCCTGTCCTTTACATATAAGGAAACCACACCAAAAGACTCCTAAAACTAGTAAGCAAATGTGTCAAAGTTGCAGGATACAAAATCACCCAGAAATCAGTAGCATTCCTGTATGCCAACCATGTACTCACTGTGAAAGAAATTAGGGAAATAATCCATTTAATTTCAAAAAAATTAAATACTTAGAAAGAATTAACCTGTTATGGCTCATATCTAGTTGTCCCCCCAAAGCTTCATGTGGTCATAGGCAGGCTGCTAAGAAGCCCTACTTGGACACTTTAACCTCACTAGATGGCTTGTATCTAGACTCCCCTCAAAGCCTCATGTGGTCAAGGGGTACTTTTTGGAGGTAGCTAGATCTAGGCTGTGTGATGCTGCAGTTAAGCGTATGATGCTGGAATTATGGGTATGATGCTGGGATTAAGGACATCACTCCTTAGGTATAGGTGGCAGCAGTCAAAAGGTGTGTGGCCTGGGTGAGAGAAAAGGGAGAGGCAGGCTTCTTGCTGCTGCTTCTGTTTCTGCCTTCATTGCTTTGCTGTCTTCTGCCTGCCCTGCTTTGCTATGGACTCTTTCTTCTCTGTGGTGCTTCTCTGCTGTGACACCCTGCTTTGAAGCCAGTTGACTATGGACTGAAACCTCTACAATCTGTGAGCCAAAATGAACCTTTCCTTTTCAAACTTGTGGATGTTGGTTATTTTGTCTCAGCAATGAGAAGGGTAACTAAGACCTAACATAAAATGAAAGACTTCTATAATGAAAACAAAGAGATTTAAAAGAACATCAGAAATTGGAAAGATATCCCTTGCTTCTGAGTAGGCAGAAATAATATTTTCAAAATGAATTACAAAAACACAACATATAGATTTAATGGAATACCAATCACAATGCCAATAGTATTCTTTAAATAACTAGAGAAAACAATCTTAAATTTTATATGGAACTAGATGAGATAACAAAGGCAATCCCAGAGAACAAGAACAAAACACGAGGCATCACAATCTTATATTACAAGTTATACTGCAAAGTTATAATGATAAAAACAGCATAGCCCCAGCATAAAAACAGACATGCAGATCAGTGGAACAGAATAGAGGAAACAGAAATAGTAACTCCAAGCATACTCAGCTATCTAATCTTTGAAGAAAGGTCCAAACACAAATGCTAGGGAAAGGACAGGCTCTTCAACAAATGGTGGTTATTCATATGCAGAAAAATGAATCTAGACCCATATTTATTATTGTCCTATATAATAATAAAATAAAAATAGATCAAAGAACTAGATATTAAAACAGAAACACTGAATCTTCTGACAGATATATTAGATAAAACTCTTGAAGACATAGGCATAGGGAAGGATTTTCTGAACAGAACTCCAATTGTACAAGAAATAACATCAAGTCACTAAATGGGATTATATCACAATAAAAATCTTCTATACAACAAAAGAAACAATCAACAGAGGAAAGCAACAACTTAGAGAATAGGAAAATACTTTTGTCAGAAATGCAATAATTCCACATCACTCTGGAAAGAAAGGCTAGCATCCCAAATTCACCAACAAATGCTAGCAAAGTTGAGAGAAAAAGGGACTCATGTTGGTGAGAACATAAACCAGTAAAACCACTGTGGAGATCAGTGGGAAGATTCTTCAAGAAATTAAATCTAGAAATTCCACTGACCCAGTTGAATGCTTTTTGGTATCTTCCCCAAACAGTTAAACATAGTATTATAATCATACATATACACCCATGCTTAAAGCAGCACATCTCACGATAAACTAAGACTTGGAAAGAGTTTATGTCCACCAACATAAACTTGGGAAGGAAAAGCAGAGTCCATCCAGTAATCAGAATGGATAAAGAAAATGTGGCACACATATGCATAATTTGGTACTACTCAGCCATAACGAAGGGAAAATTTATGTCATTTGTAGGAAAATGGATGCATCTTGAGACCATCATGCTAAGCAAAATAAATTAGACACAGAAGGTTAAATATCACATAGTTCTCTTATATGAGAAACCAAAGTATAAATAATCTAAAGAGCAAAATAAAAATAGATGATAGGAAACAAGGAGATGGATCTTTTGCAGATGAGAAGGGCATCTAAAGGTGGAGGGAAAGTAGAAGGAGAGGATGGGAAGACAAGAAAAAGGGCTAAGGTGCAATATGCATATGTACTGACTCCCCGAGGTGAATGTAGTCATGTCTCACAAACATGTATTTTAAAAAAAATCTATGAAAAAGATTCTCTTACAAGTGGTCAACTAATAGTACCTACTCAGCCATTTCCCTTCAAAATGATTTTTAGTGGTTTTTGCTTGATAGTATCTACTCAGTCATTTCCCCTCATACTGAATTTTAGTCCTTTTTGTTGTATACTAAGATAGGATATATCTTAGCTATTTCTAGGCCCTCAGTTCTGATCTATCTGGAGAATTATTCATCAGTCCTTTTATCGTTACTACATTGCATTAGTAATTCATCTTCTAAAAGATATTGCTTGATAGAAGGATATAAAATTCGGGTTGGCTACCCCTGGTAGCTCAGGGGTAGAACATTTGCCTGACATGTGCAAAATCCTGGGTTTCATTCCTGGCACCACAGGGAGGAAAAAAAGAACTGAGTTGTAACATATGCTTTAGAGAAGATAATGTTCAGTTCTTCTGATTGCCTTAGCATTCAATTTAGAATTAAACTGTAGTTAAATTTATTGGTTTAGAAGTTCTTATTTAAATGCAAATTTAAATGTGTAGCACGTACAAATAAACATACATATAAACACATATATTTATAAATATCCATATACACTTTTTTCAAATCTCTTAGCTTAGAAATGAGAAAACAAGTCTTGTTTAAATTATATGTGAATTATAGCAAAATGGGTTATATATATATATATATATATATATATATATATATATATATATGGAGCTCTGTGATGAGCAAAATATGAGATTGAGATGTATCTATTTTTTAGTTATTAATGACGTTCAGGCTCTGTACTAGGGTGCATTTGTTCACTTAAACCTTTCAATAGCTATTCTAAGTAGTTATTATCTTTCTCATTTTAAAGATGCAGTAGTTGGGAAGGAAAAGCAGAGTCCATCCAGTAATCAATTGGTTTCATTTCTTGTTTGCTCAATATAAATATCCATTTTACTTCTGACCTTTATGATCTTTAGTGAAGATTTCTATTCCTATTTTTCCTCTTCTGGCAATAATAGTTCTCCCACTTCCCTGACTAATTTTTCATACAGAACTTCTCAACCTCTAGTACACTATAGTTACTGTTCTTTTTTTTAAAAAGTGTTTATCTTCCCATGACACCAATACAAACTCCTTTAAGAAAAACTCATGAGTGTACTGTTGTGTTTTTATCACCCAGAATATTGCCTAGTAGAGTGGGCATCCAACAATTTTTTTGTGGATGAATCAGTGAGTGAATGATTCAAATGAGATGCTCTGTGGTTTTTCCTGTACACTATTCTACTAATGAACTTTAATTGATAAATCTAAGATGTTTCAGTCCTAAGAGAGTTTTAAAAAAAACTGTGGTAGGTTTGTACTTTTAATTTAACGATGTCCCAACTTGGAGAGACTGCCAAATAAATCAATTCCAACATTGTAAGGTGTTTACGTGTATATCTGTCTCTCCAAAATCATGTATTGTGGATAAACAATGTTTCACTAGTCAATTAAGTGCTATGTGAAAGCATATGGCAATCTACAAAGTGCTGTTCTGACGTGATGTATTTCTATCATTATCTTGATGCTATGCAGTCATTTGTTAGCCAGTTAGGTCCATGTTATCAGCTTAGGGCAGGCTGAGAGCACAATGAATGAATGTGATCAATCATTCTCCTTCCTGGGTTGCTCAACACGAGTATCCATCTTACTTTTGGCCTCAGTGTGGTTTATAATCCCTCTACAAACACAGAAGCCTACAAAGAGGAAGGCACAAACCCTGTCTACACTGATCGAGGCAGGACAACACACAAGGGCAGAATAGACAAGGAGGCAAAAAGGCAAAAAACAAACAAACAAACAAACAAACAAAAAAACCCAAACCAAAACCAACCCCTCCCACTTATATAGAGAGACAGTGTGTGTGTGTGTGTGTGTGTGTGTGTGTGTGTGTGCATATGTGTGGTGGGCATAACATGGTAAGTTTGCAGTGTTTAAAAGAAGATGAAAATGGAGAGGAAGATTGCAAGCAGAAGAATGTCCTGTGAATAAAAGTGACAAGATGTTAAGCTCTTGAGACTTAATCTCTGAAGAAAATGCTGAAGTTTGATGATGGTCTTGCAATGGTCATGTCTTTAAGGCATGAACTGGCTTGCCCATGGGATAACTTCTTTGAACAGCACTAAGCATGCCTCCACGTGCCTGTGTAAGACTAGTTTGCTGAATGAGTAAAAAAATAATATAATAAACAAAATGCAAAATAAATTTAGGTGTATAATTTTTGGAGTGATTCACATTCTTATAAATCTTACTTTAGAGTTATATATTATATCTAATTCTTATTGGTGGACAAAGAAAAGGGCCCGGTAGTAGAAATGGAAAAATTCATAGTAAGAAACAAAAGATTTTTAAGGAATAGCATAAGCTATGAAGGAGTAGAAGATGACAAAAACGATTTTTTTCCCTAGAAGTAACATGATAATACAGAATTTTTCTCTAAAGCTATTGCCTATAACATAAAAACAAGGATAAATCAATTGATGTCACTGTCTAGGTCTCTAAAACAGCTGTTTTATGATGTGAGATTTCCAACCCACAATTTGGGGACTCTTCCAAGGTACTTATCAAACTTGTTCTTAAAATTGTCTCCTGGACCTCATACTTTCAATGGATATGTTTGTACATTCTGATTTGGTCCTGGAAAAAAATAAAGAAAAAAATAAGAGTTTATGTAAGCTCCTGAACTGAAAATAAGGGGATTAAGAAGAACTTATTTTTTATCCACAGTTTATGTGAGTTTTGGTTCCCTTTATTAAATATATGACAAAGTGTAACCTTTGGATGGGTTCTTGAGTATAATGGAGTCTCATTGGGGAAGACAGAAATTTTAACAAAAATTGTTGTGATTAAAAACTAAATGTCAAGATTTAGTGAGAAGAGTGAATAGCTCCCTCTATTTGTAGTTATATTCTTTAATGGCGGTTGTATAAAAGTTAATTAACTTATCTGTGGCAAGCATAGAGAGGTTGATGTTAGCAACCTCTAGGTAGCAAAGATCGGGAAGGCAAGAGTGAGGCTGCAGAAACTTACACAGAAGTTTGAGGAACCAGAAGAGAAAGGGGATGTTCCAAGAGGTGAGAGAGAAGAGGCGGTGAAGTAGTTTAGAACAAGGAGTGGTGCCCTTTATCCCAGGACAAATTTAAATGAGAAGGTGGTCATACAATGAACTCTTCAGAGATGTGGAGTAGTTAGGGGCAGGACTGGACCAGTTGGTGGGTATCCTGGTGTTCTTAGGAGGGCAAGTCAGTGGACTGGTGAGCACGGAAGCCACAAGATTGGTCAGTTGGTCGAGAAGCCAAAACAAGGTGAGATGTTGATGACAGAATGCTTGTCATGCTTTTAAATTGTTTAGCTATAAAAGGAAGGTGAGACTAAGATAAAAGTTAGATGAAGGATTGGAATAGTAAAGCTCTCTTAACATGTGAGCAATGTGAATATTTTGAGCTAAAGAACAATTGCTGGTAGGGAGAGATAAAAGGGAGGGAACGTACAGCTGTGAGCTGAGGAGAACATCCATCCTGATCAAGAACCATGCTCGGTTCTGGTTCTAGGAGGGCAATCGGATATAGCTTCTCTTTAATTTACAACACTTTGGGGGGGGGTCTCTCTAAATCCCTACTCATGAGTGCTGGACATTCCTGTATGTGTGTCTCTTAGAGGACCAGGTAAGCAGTGGTAGATCTAATATAAGCTTATGTGAAGAGATCAGGCTGTTTTGTAGTTAAAATGGCTGATTGATAATTATCTTGATCTCTACATTCCCAGATTTTACTGGTAATACTACTATGCTTTTTGAAAGTGCCCAGCTTTAGAAAACACTTCACTGTTTGAGGTTTTCCTTTCACAGTACAAAGAGGAAGAGGTAGATTTTTAAACTCTGATGACCTGTGCATTTCCTCATTTTTGAGAGCGTGTCTTACTATGCTGCCCAGATTGGTCTCAAACTTCAGGGTTTAACTGATCTTCCTGTCTCAGCCTCTTAAGTAACTGGAAATTCAGGCATGCACCATCATAGCCTGCTTTAATTGCTCCAGAAAGTGTGTAGTGTTTCAGAGAATTTGGAGATTGATCCTTGCACTTAACATAAATTTTTAGATGCTTAACACTTGGAACTTCAGTACATGGTTTAATCTTAAAACAGACACATAATAGATCTTAACAGAAAGGAGACCAGACATCTGTCAGCATGATAATGGCTTTAAGGAAACTCAGATGCATAAGAAGGAAGAAACTTAAAGTTATTTGTCTGAGGTCATGCAAACAATTGGTTGTTGAACTGAAATTATATCTGCAGTTCCCTTGAATTTCTTTCATTTCAATGTGTGTTGCTATAGCACTTAGGGATTCTAGATTACTAAATCAAACTCATAGCATTGGTTTAGATAATCACTCAATGACAGTCTTACTGGTTTGTATAAGTGGTCCAGAAATAGTTCTTTTTTGTATAGAAACTAGTTGTGGGTTAATAAGAATCCTTGTGGGCTGGAGCCAGGCTGTGAAAACAGAAAATTCCTATTTGTGAATATACTATTTCATAACTGGGCCTTTTTGTTCCTTATTACTTCATTTTTAATTTATTTCTCCACTATGTGGCATATGGGGAAATATCCTGAAGCCTGTTCTAATGAAATATGTTGAATATTAGGTTTTAACCAGCTTACAAAGTTTAGAAAGTGTTTCTTAAGAACTTCAAAGTCTCCTACAGAAAAGTCATTTAAAAGAATAGTCTAATTTCATTGTCGTGGTTCAGAAATGAACATTATCATGTTTAAATGTACATCTACCATCTTGCATAAACAGGATGTTCAACAAATGACATGAAAACAGAAAAACACAAATAGATAAATGTGAAGTCTTGTAATCATGCTCCTGTTCACATTCACCAGAACAAGAGAATGAGAAGTTGCAAATGCTTGGAGTCAGCATTTTGTGTCTCAAGTCAAGGGAAGGCAGCTTTACATATGTCCTTTTGTGCAGCGCTGCAACACTGAAAAGAAATATGTCTCACATGTATTCATAATTAGATGTGGAAGCTACAATTATAGGTTACATATAATTGCTGACACTCTACCATTTCTCAGTTTTATCACAGGCATTCTCTGGATCTCCATATTGCTTACTAATTTGAGGCTAGTAGAACAGAAGAATCACCTGATGTGAGATAAATTCTTGCAAATGTAACATGAGTAGATAGGTAGCAAGTCTCCAAATATGCACTTGATCTGGCACCAGAGTCATCCTGCAGAAATTAATATCAGTAAGAGGATGATGGGCTTCATGATGCTGTGGAGTCCAGCTGGCTTGAGCTGCATATAAAATTCAGATATGTGTGATTTCATTTAAAATTCCTGACCATCAAAAAGCTATTTCAGCAGATGCAATGGCTGTAAACCATTTTGATGGAGCAAAGAACTGAGACTTAAGAATAAAACAAGAGGATGCAAATAAGAATAGTTATATTTGTCATAGGGAATCCATAAACTAACCTATACTCTCACCTGAGGTTCCATCTTCACTTTTAAATTTCTTTTCCCCTTTAAGACAAGATGTCAGCCATACAGATGCCCAGGGTTGAGGAGCAGGTGACTTACCTTCATCCTCTCCTATTCAGAGGTGGTGTCGTCTATGGCCTCAAGTTCTTGAGTGATATTTTATATAACTGACGTTTATATGTGTTATGGATTAAAAACTGGTGGGCAACTTAACGCCAGCTGGATTACATCAGCATGGCGCTGGGTGTAGATGTTTCACCTGAGGAGAGTTGGCAGCATAGAGACGTGGAGAAGGAGAAGCTATCGTGTTAGTTGCATTAAGACATTGAGGTGTTGAGGCATTGTGGGTTCTCATATGAGCTGCTGTTTGAGCTGTTGGTTCTCCTGGAGGAGCTCTGGTCCTCACATCCAGCACTGCTTCCTGGCTCTGAAGAGGAAGACATGAACTCGTCACCACTGGCTTCCTGGCATGTGCTCGACTGTGCCTATTGTCGGAGGAGCTCGGGCCTCTGTGTCACTGAGGATGGCTGTGGTGCTCTTCAAGACAGCCCTGGTCTTTGTTGTGAGTGTGACTTCTCAGCTCCAGCTTAGAACTCTCAACCTACCAGCACAGCTCCTTCACCCTGTTGGCATAGACTTCCTGGCTTCCACAGCTGATCTTTGGGCCTCCCAGCACGGATCCGTAAAAGACTGGCGTGAATCCTTCTTGTGGGCTCTAACCTCCAGTTGGACTTGTGGGAGGCATTGCCATGAGCTCTGGATCTTCATCTGGACTCATGGGACATTGCTATGGGATTCAGGCTGTTGGCTAATTATTCTATGTCTTTAGTGATGTGGATAGACTTCCTGCATTTTCTTGTGTTAACCCTGGGTGACCATCATAAAAATATTATAAACTCCATGTCCTGATTCTAATTGTTCTCTGCACAACCCCTGACTACAACAATATGGTTGTAGGAAATGATTCATGAACTCAGGTGTTAGTTTTATAACTACATAGGAATACTGTATTTAGAAGACAGGTTTGATCTAATACAAGAGATCTCACTTAATTCAAATAAAACATGATCATTTGCTAAAATCACACATCTTTCTAATGATTTTCTACCTGAATAGCAGTGCAGAATATGATTAAAATCACTAAGGTATGTCAACTTTCTGCCATCTGTTGGCAAGTTGTTGATTAATACACAGCTTCAATTTTTCCATCTGGTTCTCAATTTTCCTAAAACCTCTGATCTTTTGCTTCTCCTCATGCCCGCCTATCCACAACTGACCATTCTCAGACACTTCATGGGCTGTGGACAATTCCTTTGAAGGACAGGAGACACATATTTTTGTTAAAATTAAAATACCTTAGACTTAGAGTCTATCCTTTATTTATGTTCCCACAACTGGAAAATATATTGGGAGGTAAATCATATGATGATCATTCATTTAGATTTTCATTGTCATGACAAAATAGCTGAGATAAACAATTTAAAGGAAGGAAGACACATTTTAGCCCACGGGTTTAGAGGTTTCAGTCCCTGATTGCTTGGCTCTGTAGCTTTATACCCATTTTAGCACAGTATGTCATGATGAAAACACAGGTCAGAGGAAACCTGTTCACAGCATGGTTGAGAGGAAGCAAAGAGAGAAGAGGGGATGGGGTCCCAGTACCCCTTCAAGGACACACTCCAGTGACCTAGCTTCCTCCAACTAGGTCCCACCGATTAAAGAATCCACCACTTCCCAAAAGTGCCTCCAGCTGGGGACCAAACCTTTAACACATAGCCTTAGGGGGCATTTAAGATTCAAACTACAATAACGATCAAGGACTGACAAAGGGAATTAATAAAATGTCAGTGAATCTAGAGAAGAAATCATTGTATTGAAAAGATGGAGGGAAGACTGAAACCATAAAAGAAGGGCAGCTTAGTTAATTAATGGGCAGGAATGCTACTTCTAGAATCCTAGTAGAAAGATTCACTTATATGAGAAATATCTTACTTGATCAAAATGAAGCAAATCATAAATGGTCAATATTAAGTAGTAACAAGTAAATCATCAGGATGGCTGTGGCACACAAACTCTGAGTTAATTTGTCTCCTGGACGATTCTGGAGAAAAAGCTATCACACTGAACACCTAAGAGGAATTCTCAGTCACATGATTCTATCTTATCTCAGTACAGAAACTCAGAATGAAGCAAATGGTAAAGAAGTTAACTTATTGTCTCATGCTTTGGCAAATGGGTAAGAGGAAGAAAAAGGTAAAGTGTATTGTTTTAAACAAAATTCTACACTTCCTAGCTTTATTCTTTATCAGGAGAAATGGTAAACCTTATCTGTGGTCATAGATAAATAACATACGACAAATGCAAAATATAATTTTATTTACCTGATTCTTTTTAAACAAACTTTTAGTACAAAAAATGTTCAAGCCTCTACAAACATTTTTCCTTTTTGAGAAACAAATCTAAACTTTCTGGTTCTTTAATTTAAAAAAGGAATTTATCCACTAAGCAATTGTTCCCAATTCAATTAGTATTCTTGGATCTCCTTTAATATTTATTTGTATGTTCTACAAAGGGAGAACTTAACAGCAACAGAGATATTACTCTAAAAATCATACTTAAAATATTACCATCTAGTTTTGGCAATTGGAAGGCTCAATTTTCCTTTGTACACTGGGCAGTTATGGGAAAAGTAAACTTCTGAACTTAAATAAAAACTAAAAAAAGCAAATGGTAGTGGCATTAACAGCATGCTTCTCTGCATGTTAGATATGGTAACTTTGCATGAAGTTCTGTTTTCAAAGTTGCCACTCCGGCAGCTTTCACAGGTAGGAGACAGGGTGAGCGAACCCCTCAGAAATTCTTTGCTATCTCTGACAGGATGTTAATGATTTTACTTGATATTAAAGACAAGGAAAGAGATGTTGGATTTGTGTTACTACGGTCACACAAGAATAAGATGCCACGAATGGTTTTATTTTATGGATGTAGATGTAGAAGATGTAGAAGACTGTGCAGCGTCTACATGTGAGCATTCATGCTAGATCAGTAGTGTTGACTAGCTAGGTATCAACTGCATGGTGCCCTACTCTGTACAAATTCACATGTGCGTTTCAGGAGTGTCAGAGTCCCTTGGTGTAGTTCTCAGCACAGTTGATAGGTAGAAGAGTTACCCCTGAAATGCCGGGCCAGCAATCATTCTGCTGTGTCCTCTGTGCAGAAAGGTGGCCACTGGCCAACACGAAAAGCATTGCAGACACCATCTTCCAAAAGCTGTACCTGTTAAGGTAATCCTTTGAAGGTCAAGAGATCTCAATCCTTTACTAGGGCACTGGTTTCATTATACTGTCCCCAAATGTTATTTTGTTCAAAACTCCAAGTTTAAGTGAAGAGGAGTCATCTGTCCATACAATGGATGTGGACAAACTTCTTTTTTTAATTTTAAAAATTGACTTCCTCCGATGTTTATGTAGCATCTGTTTCAACTTGTCCTTAAAAAAGCTGGTGGTGAGAGTGTAGAGGATTGGGTTCAAGGCACTGTTTACCGGAAGGAAAAAAATCACTATCCAGGAGGTGATTGTGCCTGCAGAGGGAGGAAACAAAGTGTGAAACAGAACAGAAGGTAATGAGGACCTTTTGTTTTTAGTGCTAGGAATTGAACTCTGGGCCTTGTGTAGCTCTACCACTGAGCTACATCCTCAGTTGAATGGGAAGATTTAAATAGACATAAAATACAAATAACACTGCAATGCTATTTAGGAGAGTGCTACTTCACACATTTAAATCCTCTCACTTTATTGTAAAGCTCTTTGATAGAAGAACATAGGAGTTAAGGACTCAAGGTTTTACTTTTCTGAGTTTCAGTAACTAAATCGTGGACGTTGTTAAAACAAGAAGAAATGATCTGAAAACACTTTGTAAACTATAAATTGTTATGCGATATTTTTTGTTCTTATTGTCTTCATTTATATAAAGATTTTTAAAAAAATAAAGAAAATATTCCTTAAACTACAGAACAGGTTCAGGAAACGTCTGGTCCAAAAGGCTCATTGCCCTGGTATTCCCGTGGTAATCCTATTATCCTGTTATTGTCATCTAAATATTTGAAGGGGAATGAGTTCTTCAAGCCTGAAGAATTTTTTGCATACAGCCACATAGATGTTGATAGAATATTAGAGAAGGAGACCACAAAAGGGTCTTGTTGAGGAGAAGTTTAGAATGATAGTGTGCTTGCTGAGAGTATCATCCACTGGATTAGAATGAAATGTATTTTGCCCCTTTCAGGGAAGCCTGCTCTTTGGATCAGACATTTCTTAGATGTGACCCTGGACAAATCCCTCACTCTTTCTAAGCTTTTCCTTCCTTCTCTATAAAAGGAAACTGGTGGTAGCTGGACTGAATGTGCTGGATTCAGCTACTCATTTCTGTGGACATTTAAAAAAAACAACAAAAACAACACTGACACCTGAGATTCTCAAACCCAGCCAGAGAAGGTACCATTATCTGTATCCCCACAAATTCAGAAATGCTGGGTGTGTTGGTACAAATCTGTAATCCTAGCTTTATTTGGGAGAAGGCAGGAGGATAACAAGTTCAAGCCCAGCCTGGGCAATGTAGGAGCCTCTGTCTCAAAATAAAAGATAAAAAGTGCTGGACATGTGAGTCAGGCTGGAGTGGTGTGTCTAACATGCAATGGGCCCTGGGTTCAAGCTGCAGTACTGCAAGGGGAGGGAGAAAGAGAAAAAGAGAAAGAGAGAGAGAGAGAGAGAGAGAGAGAAAGAGAGAGAGAGAAAGAGAGAGAGAAAGAGAAAGACAAAGAGAGAAAGAAAGAGAGAAAGAGAGAGAAACAGAGAGAAGAGAAAGAGAGAAAGTGAGAGAAAGAGAAAGAGACAGAGAGAGAGAGAAAGAGAAAGAGAGAAAGAGAAAGAGAGAGAGAGAAAGAAGAGAGAGAAAGAGAGAAATTATTTTTAAATAACTCCCAGCTGGGTGAAGAGCTGGACAGCAAGGCCAGTGACGCTTTTCCTCAGTACCCTTTGTGTCCTCTCTTTTCCTCAGTACCCTTTGTCTCCTTTCTTTTCCTCAGTACCCTTTGTCTCCTTTCTTTTTGCCCCTAACTGCACGATTCTGTTCTCCTTTAGCCCTATAGTTTATTTTTCTCTTGATGCCGCCTTTGTTCCCTATAACCTCTCCTTCTCTCTCTGATGGCTCCGTATCTGACCTCCCTACCTCTGTCTCTTCCTATCTTTTTCTCTCCCCCCACTTACTTGCCCCCCTCTTTTCCCATCCCATCTTCTCTTTCTTGCCCTATTTTTTAAAACTATAAAGAAAATGAAAGGGACACATACACACACACATCCTATCTTTGACTTATACATTTTTATATTTTTATCCTTAATAAAAAGGACAATTTGAAGAGTTAGAGACTGAAGAAAAACAAATTAGTCTGGTTTCTGTCTGTTGTGCTCTCAAAGAAATACTGACCAGTAATGTCACCCCAACCTAGGTGAAAAAAAACAATTCCTCATAGCACCTGCTTTCAATTAGACAAAATAAGTCTCGGAAGGTTCCATGAGCAATTTGCACTCTGAATGAGGCTTCCTGTTCAGTCTCAGGGAGACACCTTAATTTAAATTTCGTAGCTGTTTGTGAGGCTGCAGGGTTAAAGCTGGTTCATCATTTGGCTTAATCCAAGTATTATCAGTGACATACCTGGATCATCAAACCCCAGGGATTTTGAACATCCCTAGGGTGGATCTGGGCCAGTGACTACAGCATTTCCTACAACACCATGGGAAGTTGGACAAGGAGAAAGACCACTGCCAAATGTCATAAAGTCTTCTCTCACAGGCCTACCAGATGTCTCCTGATCATAAATCAGAGAGACCATGGGCTGAGTTGTTTCCTCCTCTAATCATGTATCAAACTCCCAGTAACTTCGAATGTGACTCTATTTAGAAACAGAACTTTTAAAGAATTGAGTAAATTAAAATGAGGTTATTAGGGTGAGTCCTATCTTATACAAGAGGAAGTTAGGACATATGAAGAGATACTCAAGATGTGCACACAGAGGCAAGGCCGCATCAAGACAGGGAAAAGTGGATAAGACAAAGAAGAAGGGCTTCAGGCACAACCGACCTTGCCAACACTTAGATCATGGGCTTCTAGAAAACGCATTCCAGAAAATACATCTGTTTTCAGAAAATGTGTTTCTGGGATACCTTGTTTGGATAGCAAGTTAATAGAGAGAGGAATAACCTTGCAAGTTAATAGAGAGAAGAAGAGGCTCAAAGAATTAACAGACAGAACACAAGAAGTGGAAGCAATGTGGGAGGCCATTGTGATAGCTGTGCCAACTTGAGTAAAAAATGCCCAACTAATTGGATCGGCATAGTCTGGGTGTGGCTGAATGGATTAATGGAAGACATAAGACCCACTCTGGGTATGAGCGGCACCAATCAATAGGCTGGTAGCCTGAATGTAATAAAAATGGCAGTGAAGAGGGAAGTCGCACTTCTGTTTCTTTGGAGGGGCTCCAGTCTTCACCTTCCCCTTGGATGTCACACCCTGGCGTCCAGCGCAGACTCTACAACCTTCTGTTGCACAACCTTCAGCCTCCTGATAGGGACTCACACAGGACACTACGGTGCGCTCCAGGACTTTGTCTTGTGACTGGATCCTTTGGATCTCCAGGATGTAGACAACCTTTTTGCATTCTTCCACACCTGCCTGTGCAGGTGGCCATTGTCAGCCTACCTTGTAAATCCTTACACATGTATATATTAGATATTAAATCTGTTTCTCTAATGAGAACTTACTGATACAATCATCTTGAAAGAGTGTCAGTGAGATAGGGGATTGCTTTTAAATTCCCTTAGTAGGTTAGTGACTTATCAGGCAGGAACCCAGAACTCTACTGGCTTCGTGCAGGGTTCCTTCTTTCACCTGCCCTACAGCTGGGCTAGGCAAGTTACTGGAGCGGGAAAGTACATCTGCAGGTGAGCAGACAGGAGAGGGAGCTTGATGAAGTAAGCTCCATCCGTTCTACCATTACTAGATGAGCTTGGCTTCTGTAATTGACTGGACAATACTCTTAGATCATGGGTTTCTTTGGAGCTTACATGCTGAGTGACAGCCTCCTCTGTTCTCCACAGGGAAGCTCACAGCATGGCAGCTGCTTTTTCATTTTTTGAACAACACTATGTGAAAAGCACTGTGGAAAATGCAGAGGTGAATAAGATACGGCCCCTACCCTTCCAAAGTTTATGATCTTAAGAGGGCAATGGGCACTTTCAAAAGTAATGCTGATGTAAGGCAGCTTGGATGAGGTTAATGGGCTGTGATGAACAGCTAAGCAACTGGTTGAGAAGCGGGTAGGGAAAGGTTTAGAATGGTGCCACAGAGGAGGGAGAATTTGGGCTCAGCCTTATGAGATAAGAAGGGTGTAGTAAGTTGGAGTCTTATTCAGTGTAAATATAATCAGGAGAGAGAAGCATTTTAAGCAAAAGCTGATATCATAACAGGAAAGCACAAAAGAAAAAGTCCAAACATTCTAACGAGCCTAGATCACAGAATACATGAGGGTGAGTTCAGAAGAAAGGAATATTATAATGCTAATCCTAACATTTGGACTTCCTTCCCTGAGCAATGGACACCAATGGACACTTAAGTCCTGTTGAATTTGAAATGGTAGGATATAAAAATTGAGGTAGTCCAGGTAGTAGTCATAGATTGGAGACTGTTCAAGAGAACATCTGGGATTATTAATATTTGATGAACTCTACCATTCTTGTCTGATTGCCTCTCCTCTAATGAGCTCACAGAAATGCTGAGGACTTCTTCTATTACTATCTAGAACAGTAAAAGCTCCCAAATGTTCTCCTCTGTCCTGATTTTCATTTCCACATCTCACATGCTTGCAAGACGTCTCTGCTTGCTTGTGAAGATAAAGCTGCTGAGCCTGCCACACACTATTTTGTAGGAAGGCAACTGAGAAGACCTCATCAACTTCTTGCATGAGCCAAATAAAAGGTCATTAGAGCTGCTTGTCATTTGTGCATTTGTCACTCTTTCATCTGGGCTTACAATGAGGCAGGTGCCCTGCTTGACGGTAAGATTACAGGATGAATGAGACACAATTCCTCTCCTGGATTAACTCCTAAAATAAATCTACTATTGGCCAAAATAGTACATTGAAGATAATCCTGAAATCTGCGTCATGATCTTGGAAAACTTGAAAACTGTTTTGATCTCTAGATCTTAGAAAACACTTCTAGGAAGATCTTTACTCCTGAAGGGTGATTCACTCTAGTTTAAATTGGGCTGTGTCCTGGGAACCCAGCATTTTGGTTGAGCCTCTTCTGTGGAGCATCCAGCATGCCACAGAACTCAGGGTGACCTTTCATAGCTTAGACCATGCAGTAGACCAGTGGTTCCTTGCAGGGTGTGTCAATCAGAATCATAAGGAAGCTTTGGAAAAAACACACATGTCTATGTTAGCTCCGGGGGATAAAACCCAGAGGTGTAGGTAGATCCTGAGCATGTATATTTTGATTTTTTTTTCATATCCCTGCTTAAGAACCACTGTCTGTCTCAGGTAGAAACAAAGTGATCAGATTGACTTTCTCTCTAGCTCCCATTTTTAAATTACTCCTCCCTGGATTGGCCTACCAGCCAGTTTCCATCTTAGAATGCTAATTCTAAAATACTTTGGGAAAATAAGAACTCTTTGTATTGAAGCCACAGGTATATATGGAGAATTTACATGTGTAGAGCACTGTTTTAGATTCTGATCTGATTGTAGGAAGGCCCATGAGAAGCACAAGATCCTTAGGCACCACAGAAGTGACTGACCTGGTATTTCCACTCGGAGGAGGGAAAGGATTTTAACCACGAATACAGGAATCCAGCAGATGGCATCAGAGAACACTATAAAAAAGAAACGGTTGGCAACAGCCACCTCCTTTCCAATGTGATTCCTCACTTCTGCCGTCTGTGCAGCGGTTTTTTGAATGGAACAGAACATAATAATGTAGGAAAACACGATGATGACAAAAGCCAGCAAATTTACACCTGTTGGAAAAAAAAACACACACCTCTAAACATTTTGGGAGTATATATCTACAGAATATTGGGGTGCCTTGATATTAAATATGGTGTCTTTTAATCTTGGGGCTTTCAAGAAGCATTCTTTTATATATGCTAGTGATATTCAACTAAAATTTCTGTGTTTAGGGAAATATGATAAAGGAATCAATTGAGTTTTCCAATTCAAAAGAGATTTCAAAGACATAAAACCTTTGCCAAGAATTATAGGCTTTTAAAATTCAGATCTAAATATAGCACAAAGTAAACCCTAGTTATTTAAAGTATGAATAAAAGCCCTCTTTTAATGCTTTTACCTTTTTGCAATTTCAAACTTTAAGCAATTACTATAATCATAGCATGTCTCAAACAATACATATAACTCCATTTCTTTAATATACATATAAATAAAATAATCTCAGAATTTATTATGATTATTGCTGCCTCAGAATTATGCTTAATGCTTTTTGTTCTTATATAAAAATAATACATGGAACAAAAATACATTTTTAAAATAATTTTTTCTTTAGTGATTTAACTGCTGTGGAGCAGGACAATTTGGACTCATTTTAGAAAAGAAATAAGAAAGAAACTTAAAGATTCAAATCACTCTTCTAGAGCCAAATATATTCATGATATTTTAATTTAACATCACTATCCCCTGTAAAATTGATTTCTTAGTCATTTTATCTACTTTATTCTGTCTGTAATAAAAATCCTGAGTGCTTATCTAATTCCATATAGTGAACATAAAATTTGCATATATTTTCAAAATTGTTTAAAAAGTATTAATCTGAACCTAGACTGGATATGAGACTGGTAAAGTCTGGGGAAGATACTTTAAAATTTCTTTTTATCAAAAGGATTTCAGGTTTCATGAAATAAATCTCAGTATAAACTACACAATAGAATTTTACAAAATTGATTTGTCTTAGGCTTTTTGTCAGAGTTTAAAGAAAAAATGAAATAACTCTGGTTTAAAAATATTCCTCTGGCCCACATTCTAGAAATAGACTTAGAGAAAAGATTAAAAGCACATGTTCTAAATCTACATAAGAGTGAAAGGAGTTAACAACAGGTGAAGCTGTTATCCTTATGACTTTTCTCTAAATCCAAACTATTCTAAAATTAAACAATTAAAAACTCTATATTCTTATATTTTTCAAATAGAAGAAATGTGCTTTATCTAGGGCTCTGGGACTCCTATACAAACAATGGCTGTGATGTAGAGTTTATTTAGACATCTGCACCTTCCTCTCTGGTCTTTAAGGTCTGTGGCGATTGGATCTGTTTCATCTCCTGTGCCCAAAACAATGTACAGGCATGGAAGGTGCTAAATCAACCATTGGAGACTCAATGAATGTAATGTGTATGTGAGGGAGAGCGTGTGTGTGTGTGTGTGTGTGTGTGTGTGTGTGTGTATGAAGTGCCCCTAGCTAGAAGCAATGAAGAAATTAGTCATGTATCCTATGAGTGACATTCTTATGAATAAGGGAATACCAAGTAGAGCATTGTGCAAGGGTATTTTCCAAACGGTGCAAATGAAGTCTTCAGCTTTCCCGAGAATGAAGAGATGAAGAAGACCTAGTAACAATGGTTGAGACAGGTCGTGATGAGTTTTAGGTAAGTCATTTAAACTTGACCTTGAAAGTAATACAGAAACTAGTGAAGGTCTCTGGGGAGGGTGGTAAATAGATAAATAGGAGGAGGGGAAGACCCAAAGGCTCAAGACCAGTAAGGGCTAAGTCAGTACTAAGAGTGCACGCAGTAAGATCTCAAGTGACAGCAACCGAAGAGGGTGGAGACCAGAAGGAACACAGACAGATGCACATTTTGATTAAAATTATCTGATGCAAAGGAAAAGATCACAGACTGAGATCTTTGACTAGACTATGGTGACTATGTGGAAAAGAGAAAAGGGCAGAAAGGGGGAATGAAAATGATTATATAGCATATTAAAGGATGGACGAACAACTTTATGCAGAATTAATACATATTAGACAATTGAAAAAATTTCAGCTTTATGGGACTAAATTTGTCTTTCATTTGTAAATGAACGTATGCAGTTTTCCAAAACAATAAGGCGAGTTAAGAAAACTGAAAAGGAAATATTCTTATTAAGAGTTGGCTGACTTAAGAGTTGTCTTTACCAAAGGCAACAAATATTCCTGGTATTTTCATTCAGATAATCAGCTACTGAGTTTCCAGATTTTTATTATTTATTTGATTCATAACTAAGTTGTAAAAAAAGAAAAGTTCAAATAATTGGTAGGGTTTCAGGATGAGCACTAGACTAGAAGTATCTCAGCACATAGTTACTCTTTGGGAACATGCAATCAAAGGAATGTAGGAAAAAGTTTTAAAAAAAGATTATCCAGTCCTTGTGTTCCAGACAAGGACCTACAATAAAAAATTTAATAAAACTCCATAAGTACATAGCAATAACTTTTTCTACAAATGATACCTATTTTGACAATATTCATTTACTTCCTAAAATAGACAAATCTTTTGCCAAGGTTTATGGTATTTCTTTCAGAATGATGGTTATGCAGAAAATGAAAAGTAGAATTTACCTAGGAAAATTCCAAGAGAATATACTTGGCTTCCAGTAGCTTCTGTATGGTCGTGGTAAAGTGGGAAACATACTCCATTTTTCCCATAAAAGTTTCCAAAGTAATTGTCATTCCAAAAGGGAATGACAGCTATCAAAAATCCCACCATCCAGATGCAGCTGAGGATGACCAAGGTCTGCCGTTTCCCAGGTCGGATGTTACTGAAAGGAAAGACGATGACCAGGAACTTTTCCAGAGTTAAGAAGGTCAGCAGCAGGACAGAGACTTCAGTAGACAGCATGGCCAGAAAGCCCAGGAGGTGGCACTGTGGGCTTTCCATCCACAGCAGGGCGTACTTCTGATACTGGCCGCGGTATTTCATATCGAAGAAGCCCACAAAGAACAAGTAAATACCCATCAGGCAGTCGGCACCTGTGAGGAATCGATGCAGTGTCCGTTGGTAGTGCCCAGCAGCTCTTGTTTTAATTTTCTGATTAGGTTTCGCTCCTGCATCTTATATCAAATAAACTAATGCGATCAACCTACTCAAGTACCAAGAAACCAGAGGACTTTAAAATCTGTGCTAGAGTGCCACAGTATGTCTTTGCTTTAATAGTTTAAAGAGGAGGAGGGAGTACTTTTATTTGGGGAAGAGCTAGTTTTAAAACATGGATTACTTGTATAGTTAATAAGTCCTTTACTGAGCTTAGGGAGGCCTGGGTGCCGCTGTCATTGAAAGCAATCAAGCTTGGTGAATAACCCACAACACTTGCTCTATGATCCCTCATTTGCCTTATCATTCTGTCCCCTATTTCAAAGCCAAGATCCCCAGGGGCAGTTCACTATGAGGTTACATGATCTAAAATTTAGCTACCAAGAATAGCATGTTCATATTTTAAAAATAAAATTGCCCACCATACATAATTCATATTAAATGACATTTGAAGATATATATGTACATATATCCACATACATCATATATATATCTATCTCCAGTGCACAGTTCAGAGAGAAGATATCCTTTCTGTTTATATAGGAAACATACTTACAACAAAGGATTTTGATGGACATAGCGTGAGTTGTATTTTCAGCTTTAATGAAAGATCTCATGCCAATGACAAAAAGATTTCCAAAGCAGGTAATGAAAGCTATAACCCAGACAAATATTCTGAGGATATTGTTAGCCAAGAGGTCCTCAAATGAAGAAATGCCGTCAGACAAGGGCATACATAGTCGCACATGGGGAGCATAGGAGCAGTATCGAAAGTTTTTGAAATAACTAAAGTCAAAGGGAAAAGAAGAGTCACTTTACAGTAGTGATACAGAAACCTCAGCTGCAGTCCTTTCAGTGCTGCAACTCTGTTAGGTTAGCAACCTGGCTAGGCTTGCTTATTTAGTCTTGTTTAGTAGTGACTATATAACTAGAGAGTTCTTTATTGGATCATTTTACTCTAGGCAGGGTCCTTTGAATGAGTGGAACGTGAGCGCCACAGAAGGGCAGAGGTGGCTGACTGAGCAGAGTCGGGGAAGCCATGGGAATGTGAAATCTCAGGGGCTCTACCTTTCCCCTGTCACACTGCACTGTTCTCTCATTGGCTGGTACACAGTGTGCGTTGTCATTGGTGAACTGATCTCTAGCCAACATCCAGAGCTCGCCTCAGGGGTGTAAGGGATCTACTGTAGCTCACTAGGGACATTCCTGATTCCTCCTTAGATCTGCACACTAAGGTCTACTTAAAGTAGCATTTCCCCCCGATATAGGAAGGTCCCTGAGAGCAGGGAAATTCAGTCTCCTTGGAGCTAGAAGCAGCCTTAAAAGCAGATTTCTTGCCAGGGTTGGGAAGGACTTGTCTTTAAAGTGTTTATGAACCAGACATGGTGAGTCGTGATGTATTAGAATTGCTGAGGTCATTTGGATTATGACCACCCCCCTCAAACCGGTGTGTCAGGATTTTCTTCCATAAGCTCAATATATTTTTATTTTTTTACTCCCTCTTTCATTTCACTCATCTACTCTTTTCTCTCTGTCAAGTCCACTTTTTGTCATCTCCTAACTCAGTTTCTACAAAAGCAAGTTAAACAAAGCTTTTCCTTTGCTACAAAATCAGGGCTCCTGTGACTGGACCCCTGGCTGCCCTCAGCTGCTTTGCTTCCTTCTAACCAGATGCAATTGCTTTGCTCTGGCTCTCTTCTTATGTTTGCTTTTCCCTCTGGGTGGAGGTTCTTCCCCTGGATATTTGCAGACTCGCTTCCTCCCTCTGTTCAGGCCTGCTCAAATGTCACATTACTCTGACTTCCATTTAAAACACCCCAATTCTGACCCTGCATTTTGCTTCCCTTATCTTCATGGCATTTAATAATTACTTATTTACCTGTTCGCTTACCCCATTTCCAAAGCTAAAGGAAAAATCTGCAAGACAAACATCTTTTCTCTTGTTGATCTTAGTGTGTCTAGCGTCTAGAATAGTGCCTGGCACCTGTTGAGATTCAACAACTATTTCTTTGATCAGCAGAAGGACAATGGATAATTGAAGATGGCCGTGTCCAATAGACACAGGAGGCAAGTCCTGCTCTCAAGTAGCGTATGGCCTTGCCTCCTGATATATGCACGCTATTAAAAAAAACCCTGAGATTTCATTTTATTTCCTTTCCCTTTCCTAGAGTACCTAGCAGATACTGGACCTGATCTCCTGGTTTCTTTTTTCTTTCTTTTTTTTCTTTTTTTCTTTTTAGGGTTCCATTATGTTCACTGTCTTCAGATAAAGACATCTAGGGTCTCCCCCAGTGGCCAGTGGACAGGTGACAGGAATGGGGATGATGAAGGAGTATTTCAATAAGTAAAGGACAAAGACAACAAAGAAGGCCACTTATTAAGAAACTAGCTAGGTGAGAATGTTTTCTGTTGCTTGTTTGGTCCTTCCTGCCTGTGACTTGAGGTTTGATATTTAAAACAGCAATGTTTCCACCAACTTCTAAAATGGTTGAGCTTTCCTGTTCTAAAAGACTTCACCTTCTGGCAGCAACAGGAAGTGTTAGCTTCGTTAAGTATTTAAGTGTGCCACAGAAAGAGAAACAAACAAAACCTTGTGGATGTGCCTCAGACACTTGTCTTTTAGTCATCACACCACCTGCACAGACATAAACAAAATGTTTTCCCCAAAACCACCTTCATACCAACACTTTCAGCCCCTTGCTGCACCCGACTTTTCATCTTACATCGAGTCCTCCCTAGTTTTGTGGACAACAATGGTTAAATTTTGAAATCAAGAACATAGATCACACAGTTGATAAAGAAAAGATGTCATAAACATATTAACACAGCTTACACGGTGCACTTTAACTTAATAGATTAAAGTGACTTAACAAAACTACTATAAAGATTAATTACCTCCATTTTGTAGTGCACTTAGTAACAGTAACAACACCTGGAATTTATATAGCACCTTTCTTCCTAAGGGCTCAAATCTTAGAGCAGCCGACTGCTCATTCATGTGAGGTGAATTAATGTTTCCAGGTCGCCTGATACCAGTTAGCCAGTGACTTCATCTTGTGTAATATGTGGCATTCTGGTACCCTGATCTCTGATTGGACCTCAATTGGATAAACAGCATGTTTCCCGAGAGAAGGGTCATTCATGTCGGCACATCATAATATTGAACTCTATTTGGACCAAAGGTGACAAAATTAAAAGGTTCTCAAAAAAAAATATTTGTTGCATAAAAATACAATTCAGTGATAAATCAGACAGTTGACATGAGAACATTTGATACATTTTAACATACTTTCTTTTTCCATTCTTTCATACATACATACATGTGAGACAGGTTCTTCAGAGGTTGAAACATTTCTGTATTTATATTTGGAATCTCTATCCTTCTCAGGTCTCTAGAAAATAAACACAATGTGTTCGATGTTTTTAAGGTAATACTTTGCAATAATTGCCTTCTTTGTCGTGCCTTAAAAAGAACACTTCAAAATCTTATGTTACTAATTCAAATTAAGGTGAAAAATGTCAGAAAATTTCTACTAAAGCTCCTGTATGTTGGAAATGGTTTTGTCATTTCATATACAGAATTACGACCTCAAAGAACACTTTTATTTATTTCTTTCATTTAAAAGTCCAAGAGACTGGGGGTGTAGCTCAGAGGTATAGTTCTTGCTTAGCATGTGTGAGAACTGGGTTTAATCCCCAACATCACAAAAATATATAAATTAAAAAAATGGCCTCGGTGTCTCATTTGAACATGGAAATTTCCCAAAGCTTGATCAAAGGAAAAAAAAAAACACGCTATGGGAATTAAAGGGTTTCATTCAGGAGCTGATACATTCATCCTAAAAGCATCATCAAAAGTTTAAGTCAGGATTTAAATATTTATTTCTTTTTGACCTCTGTGTCTTTAGGGTGGAAAATCAGGAAGATGCAAGAGGAGTTTCCAGTTCAGGACAATCTATTTCTAAGGGGAAGTATAATTCTTGTAATCCCTCCAGGTCTCAGAAGACATCTTCAAGGGCCTCAGTGATTACTCCTACACTCTCAAATCATCTTGAAGCTTTTACAAATACGGGTATTTTGAAGACATCTTTAGGGTGCTGTGAATTGGAAGCCACCACATTCTCAGAAAATGGACAGGAAGAGGACCATCTAAAACAGTGGAAACTTTTTGCTCTTCAAGTCTAACTTAACATATTTCTGCTTTTTACTCAGTCTCTTTTTGGCTGAGCTTAATGAGGATGTATCAATGTCGTTTTGTGTTTTCCTTACCCAGTGTGTCTTTCACAGAGGTGTTCTCTTGCTGTTGCAACCAGAAGTAAATTTGAAGAAACTCTTATATTACTGACCATCACACAGTCCCTCTAGGAAAGAACTCTGAGTCCTTTTCGGTTTTTAAGATTCCCACGCCCTCTTTATTTTGCTCTGTTTTTCTCCTTTACTTGTCACGGTTTTAGTTATACATGGATTGTATAATTAGATGACTGATATCTAATGTCCTAAATAGCAGCCCCTCTGTCCTAAGTAACGAAGTATAATGCACAATTTGGTGTTGAATAAATGTTGATGAAATAAATATAAATGTGAATCTTAGAAAAATAAAGGAGAAAATAAAGAGGGGAAAGAATGAAGAAAGGCCCAGAGGATATCATCATTACTCTTTCAGAAATGTAATATGTAGGGAGTGAAGAAAGACTCAAGTTCTTTGCATCCTGAAGGTTGTTCCTGTATTTAAAAATAATGAAATTTATAGATTTTGGACTTTTCAACCTCTTGAGAACAGAAACCAAATCTTTATCAGTTGATGCTCGGTAGTATCTGTTGAAAGAGAACTTAAACGTGCATTAACTTCCAATAGAAACCTACTTAAGAACAAAAGGTGATGTTATAGGTTAGTATTTGAAATTAAATGAAGAAATGCTTAGGCCAAAAATCAAGTACTACAGCACGATCTCTGTACAAAACATACAAACTGTAGCAACAAATGATTACTCAGAGGAAAGCAGTCATGTAGTCCAAAGAACAACTGGCAAAGTTCTTGACAACATCGAAATCCAAAATGATTCAAATTTTAAGGTACTATACAACACTAATTGTCTGAATGCTCATATTTTTGGGATTAAAAAAAATGCTGAAAAGTGAAAATCATACATTGTAGACTGATACCAGTAGCATCTCATAGGAGAAGGGAAAGTGGGGGGAAAAATCCAAGTCTTATAAGATTTGTTTTACTAAACTGAAACACACAATTTAATTCACTATGAAAAGTGTCTGGTAGGATTTTTCCTTAAGCAGTTTTGAAGAGGGAAATATATGCCGTTTTGAACACAGAAATGGCCTTTATACCATTTAATACTAAAAAACCAGGCTTTATTTTCATCAAGCACATAACTGATGATAACAGTGATACTCACAATCATCTGAGGATGCAAACTCTTGTATGGGAAATACTCATTTGACAGTAAATGTGTCTCTAAGTAAAATACATCCACTGAAATTGTAATTGATGAACTTATAATACTTTACTTACAGAGACTGAAGTTGTTTAAGACTTCCAAACTGGTTCTTGTGAAGAGACAAAAGAGGATTGGATGACAGGTTCCTTTTAAGGGAAGGGGCAAATGGGCACAGATGTTATTATTTTGGAAGCCTAAGAGGTTGTCATTGAAATCTGATGACTATGAGATGAACTTACAGTTTTTGTAGAAGCTTTAGGTCTTTAAAAAGGTAGGGTGGTAGCTCTGTTATCATATTGCTAGACAGATCCCTGTTGATGACAGCAAAAACCCAAAGCAATTACTCTAGAAATAAGTGACATAATTATCACTCCTCACACTTTTCATTGTCTCATGTGATAAAACAGAAAATGTGAATCCAGTGTAACCAACTCGTTATATAACAAGGCCACCTGTATCAGTCAAATGAATGTTTTCGATCAATTACAGATACATGGTACTTTGCTCATCTGGTTCCTGCCTGGAATTTCCTCTTATCTGTTCTACAACACATCCTGGCTTCAAATCTGCTTTGATTAATTTATCTGTTATAGATACTTTTTTGTAATTTCTATCATCCATGCTTCTGTGATTCCTATTTGCTTCATATATGTGATCTCTTGTTTATCCAACTAATATTTTTGTGGTCAAGTCTTCTATTTTGTATTCCACCTAAGGTAGTGGTATTGCTCATTTAATATCTGCCTTGAAAATCTTGAATGGATAAGACTAGATTTTTTTTTTTTTTTTTTTTGGTACTGGGATCAAACTCACAATGCTGCTGAGCTAAATCCCTGACTCCAAGACTAGATATTTTTAATACGTTGTTAAATAGGACTATTTTCTGTATACAAGATTGAGAATTTAGAATTAAATATAATAGGATTGTCCAGAAAGAATCATAGGGAAGTGACTCTACAGAATGCAGAAAAGAGATTTATTTGGATCAGAAGAAATCAATAATTTTTATGAATCAAAAGTATTTTCTGAGCCAGAGAAAGATATAAGAAGATGTACAATTGTCTAATTAAGGATGAACAAAAAACTTAATTATTCTTAATACGATGGAGGTGTTGATAGAAATATGAGAGTTATAAATCACTAAGGCTTACAGCTTTCCCTAAAAAACTTTCATTCAGAGTAATGACTGGTGCTGTGGTTTGGATGTGGTTTGCCCCTGAAAAGTTCATGTGTTGGGAGATTGGTTTCAAGAGATTATGTGACAGAACTTTAAAGAGGTGAGGCCTAGTGGGGGGTGATTAAATTATAGGGAATGCTGCCCTTAGAAGAGCCGCTGGTGGGATGCCAGCTAGTTTTCAGAGGGTGATTTGTTATGTAAAAGTATGTCTGACCTCTGAACTCTTGGCTTCTTGATCTTGGACTTTCAGCACTTGAAACCATGAACTACATAAATCTCTTTTCTTCATAAAGTATCCAGCCTTAGGTATTTTGTTATAATAACAGAAAATGGACCAATATAGCCAGATTATAAAACAAAGAAAGTATGAAAAAAAGTTCTCTTACAAAAGAACAGACAAAAGACAGAGGGAGAAATCATCGATCACGTCCTGAGAAATCAGGAAGTGTTTCAACAATGCTTGATGATTTTAGTTGGCATAAAAGAACAATAGATTTTCAGGTGAGGGTTAAGTGTGATCAGAGAAACAGATTGAATGGAATTGAACAACACCTTCAGGAGTCAGCAAATGGTCGATTAGGGGCTGAGGAGAAAAAATATAAGGGAAATGTAGGGGAAGATGCCTAGAAAAGTCCATGAAGATAAGACAGGAGGCCCATGGGTCCACTCCAAAGTAGTATTCCTAGGGTATAATCTGGCATCAGAATTACTGAGGATGCTCACCAAAGGACCACATTCCAGTGCCCAACTCAGAACTCCAACATCAAAATCTCAGGGAGGAAGCCTAGTAATGTGCATTTAAATCAGTGTTTCCCTGAACACTAACGTTTAAGAACCATGTCAAGGACTTTGCTAAACAGCAGGGAACAAAGGGTAAGAACATTAAGGACCAGTGCCATATGCACTGTATTGTGTACAGCTGTGTCAGAAACATAAAAGAAGGGTTAAAAAGCGAGAGTCAGAGGAGGGAGATCAGTCAGGAAACTTCTCCATGGACCAGAACAAAGCTGATCAAGACTTGACAGGGAAACTAGCAGAGCTTAGGACTGAGAGAACTTAAGGCATTAAGAGTGGGGCACAGGGCAAGGGAGCAGTCTTTAGACTGGTTTCTGGGAGGGATGCTGATACCACTACAATAGAAGGTTTGGGGGAAGAACTTGGCTGTGATTTAAGACACACTGTGAGTTTATTTTAGTGTCAAGCAGATGGCTTTGGAAGGGCTGTCCTCAGGTCCGAGCCTCCAGCCCTGCTAGTTGGGAATTTGGATCAGGTGCTCCAGGTGGGAGGGGACACCTGGATCACAGTCCAGAAAAAGGCCACAGGTGTGAATGGCCAGAGAGTGCACAAAAAAGGCCAAGATGCTGATGACGGAGAAACTGTCCTTAAAAGTGCTACACAGAGAAATGAAGTAGATTCTCTTAGGGAAAAGGATGTTGGGGCCTCAGGTGCTTTTTACTTATTCCTCCCCAGGATGAATCTGATGTCATAGGGGTACAGTAAAATCACCTGGCTCTTGTCAGTTCAAGATGTATAAATGCTTTTCTCCGGTTAAGTCTATCAACTACTGAATTTCTTGTAGCTCCCTCAGGGTAAGTGGATTGAAATGAGTTATGGGTGACTCTAAAAATAGTGGCTGGTATCTCTTAAGCAGGACCCCAGCCTCCACTTTTTGGGTGGGTTCCACCTCACGTTGGATGAGAAGAGAATTGGGAGAATTTTCAAAACGTGACCTTCATATCACTAGTTCATTAAGTGGCACATCAGACAGGACCCTCTTAGCCTTGGCTGCTGCCCTACCTTATCTGGAAACCCCAGCCATGTTCCTTCTCCAGAACTGGACTGAGAAGCTTCCAGGAAGTTTCTTCTGAATGAGCTGCCTTTACTTTTTTGCATAAGATGATAATATTTTTAGTTCTAATGCAGAACTTTGTATATACTGGGCACTTTATATATATGGGTGGCTTTAGCTTGTAACAGTATTTAGTTTGAATTATCACAATTATTCATGACTTATGTTTAAAGATGGTTTAGTTATCTTCCTTAGTCCTTTCTGGATTACAAAACAAGGTATAAAGAATGGGAGGGAAATGCTGATATTAATTTTCATTTTAAGGCTTTGGTCAGGAGGATGAGTTCTCTATCCTAATTGCCACCATTTGTAATGTAACAGTCAATTTCAACTTCCAGCGACACACAATTATGGGAGGGAAAAATGAGTTAATCGCAAAACAAATGCATTTAAAAAGGTTTAGGCCTACAAAACATATAATTGAACAGAAAATTTTATCTCAGTGCCCTGAGAATTTTTCTATGCGTCAAATTTTCATTTTAGTCACATGTATTCACTTTCTGGGCTACAGAAGTCATAATTCCTCAATAAGTAGCCAGAACTTTCTTTCCTTTGTTCCATTTTATTTAGTTAATGTCATTTCAGTCAGTCTGTTATTCATTCAGCAAGCATTTTTTTTTTTGGACTTAACTATACTCCAAGCATAAGAGATAAAGATCTCTAATATTAAACAATCTATATTTAAGAAGCTGTAGAACACTTACTCCCAAACACATCCATCTATGAAATTAATCAAAGAAAATAGGTAGAGGAACTAGGGTAGAATAGCTCCGTTTTAAGTCCACTGTCTGATTTTAATTTGCTTTTGACTTTAGGTTGATTTTTCTCAGTTGATTTTTAATATCCAATAGTCTACAGGATTTTGATTGCTACTAGTGGAAGAGCACTCTCACTAGTCATTCAGATTTATAATCTCCGAAGAAGCAATCATATTCTTCCTAGAGGATGATACTACTTACAGTTCTCCTAAATTTTTTAATGAAGAAAATGTCTTCTCTGGAACAAAATCAATTTGATTTCTAGGCAGAAACCTGTAAGACATGGCGAGAGTCAGCACTGTGTGTTTGTGTCTGCTGTCCTAATCAGTTCCCCCTGGGAGAGGCCACTGATGAGGTGTCACTAAATCGGCCTCCTCAGAGGTCTTGACGGAGGGACTGCTGGTGCGGGAGCTGAGGCCAGTCACGGATGGTTCTGGGAAATGCTTCTAGGAGTAATCCCAGGCTCCAAGTGTGGCCTACAGAGCTGTAGATCTGTACTTGCTTGGACTCTGGTTATAAAGGAAGTCTCTTTCCAATTTTTCTGTTCCATTCTTTTTTCCAACAACCCATTCGGTTAGCAAACACTACTAAGTGTTTACTATCTATGGAGAACTCTAATTAAAACAAACGCAAAATGCTTTTGTGCTTTTGGACTTACTAGTACAAACGTGCCAATTAACCAGTCTAGCTTGCCTTCCTGCCCCCAGAAAATGTATACTCCGTTAACCAGAATCATCGATCTGAATCTCTGGCCAACCAGCAAACATTAGCTCCTTTTCCCTGTCTTTAGGGAGAAAGACACGAAGTGGCAAAAGTCACTGGCAGTACCACCCAATGATGCTGGAGCTAAGTGCTATCACATACACATCACATTTCACCCGTCACCATGAGGTGACAAGACAGTAGCTCTCAGGCAGCCAGTTCCCCTGAGGGTGTGAACAGAGGTGAAGAGGAAGAGTCAGTCAGCTGGACACCCAAAGCATAGGGCAACTCAGTGGGAGGCTCAGCCTCCCCCTCAAAACCAAGGAATCAATGCGGACTCTTTCCAAGTATTGCAGTTTTGGACAGAGGCTGTAAACAAAACACTATTTTAAAATTCTTTGTCTGTGTTTCCTTTGAACTCTCGAGTCTATAGGGTTTCTTTACATTTACTGAAGTGCCCCGTGTACTTACAGCACTGTGAGTGACTTGCATGACAGAAAGGTGGAATTTGTAAGATACTTGATTCGATTGGCTTCCAGATCCCTGAAAGTTACAGAGGGAAAGTGCTTTTAAAATTTGTGCACACATCATCTGCTTGAAAAATACCTTTTGTTTTTATAATAACTCTGGGCTTTATTTTTACTTCACTTCGATTTTTACTATGCCTTCCTTCTAGTGATTGTAGGGTTAGTGTAATTGTGTTCCTGTTCCCTTTCTAATTAACATTAGAACTTAATAAAATTGATGCAAAACAAAACCTAAGCGAAAGACATTCGGCGAATGCCTTTCTGTGCCGGACACCATGCTCACTGCCCAGCCATCACAAAACGGCTGGGTTTTTGCAGCACTAAGTGCTCGTCTGTATTCCTGACATCGACATCCTACATAGCAGGTATTGTTAGTTCCCACTTAAATAGGAGGAATCCACGGCTCTTGGAGATTCATGTTCCTGGTCACACAGCTACTAGGTGTGAATCAGATTTTTCTGAATCTCAGGTGGAGAGCATTTGACTGTGTCTGCAGTGTCCTGAGTCTTGATCGCCTCACACTCCTCCCAACATTAAGTGGATATTTTGGTCTCTGTTTTCCTGAAGGAAAAGTTCAGGACTATGTTACTGTGTACACTGAACATCAGAGTCCAGCCATAGATTCCAGTTATGTAATGCCAGAATACTGGCTCTTTTCTCTTCACCTCAGTGACAGCAATGTCTGCTATTTTCTTGCTCCTGTTTGTTTACCACTATGTGTGTAAAATTGTTTAGCGTCTGTGTGTCTTTTCACTTCTTCCCAATGAGTTTTATTCTGATAGTTTGCAGTTCATTATTGTCATGGTTTTAAAAGGCTTTTGAAAATATAGGCAAGGTGTGATAAAAATGCAGTGAATTTTTGAATAAAGAATTTGTTACAGTGAAAGACACATTACCATTCATTACCCTCAAAATACTCCCCCTCACTTTGAATACACTGACCTCACTGTTCCTGCCAGTTTCTGAAGCAGTTCAGGGAACTCTGCTTTTGTGTCTTTAGCTGCAGCCTGTGGCAGCTTTAATAGTCCATATTGATTCAGATACCTACCTTTTATGACTGTTTTGACCTGCCCACTGATTCCTAGTACACTCAGACATGGCCCTGGGTGGTTTGTGATGGTTTTGGCCTTAGGAAAGAGCACACTACCAGACGTGGGTCAGGTGGATAAGGACACATAATAATGTTTTTATGAGCTCGCTTTTCTGTTGGATAGTACTCAGCAACAAAATGCATCATATTTTTGACCACAGTTTATAGACACTCACAAAAGAGGACTTCTAGAAGTCTTCAAAGAGTGGTAAGAATGATGGGATACATGTATTCAAAATGAGGAGGAATATTTTGAAGGGGATGAATAGCAATGTGTTTTTTGCTGTAGTACATTGTAAAAATGTAAACGTTCCCTGTATACTTTGATCACACCTTACATGTGGCTGAAGAGGGTGAGTAGTGATGGTAAAGGCACGATACAACCTGAATGTTTTAAACAAGCAATTGTTAAAAATTAACAAGGAGTGGAGTTGGTTTAGTATTAAGTTCTTACTATGTCATTTTCCAAATACTGGAGTATTTAAGTCATATCATTGGTTTCTGTAACCAAATAACATATAGATGACATAGCTAGGGGACAGATAAATATACAAACTATTGACAGGTGTCCCAGGATAGGTGGTGAAGGTATACAAAATGGTGTCATGGTAGTTTTGTAGGAGATTTCGTGGAAGTACAAAAGCAGCCACTGAGACTGATTAGTGCCAGGGACAGCTTCCTGGAGGTAAAGTTTAGTTGATTTTGGAAGGAAATGCTGGAGTTAGTCCAGTGAATGAGCGAGCAAGACTTTTCAAGTTCAAGGATCAGTATGTGCTGACGGGGTTGATGGTAGGAGAGTATTTTGGTATATCTAGAAGAAAAGACATGAAGGGGAGGGACAGGAAAAGAGATTACTGGGATGATGGATGGAACATGGGAGGCTTGGGGTGCTCCGGGTGAAGGTAGAACATTATCCTCTCTCTTTTGGGACTCCTCAAAGGGCTTGTAAGCTGGAAAGTAACCTGGCTGGGTTCTGGTTTTGAAAAGAAATCAGTGATGGCCTTTCAAGGTAATTGTGAGTAAACTTCATGGCTAGTTTCTTTAATCTGTGTAAAAAACAAATTAGATCCTAAATGAGTACTCACATCCAGTTGAGTTGAGGCATGTGGGCACAAATCTGCTGGGGGAGGACCTCTAAGTAGTTATTAACCATAGACCTTTATAAAAGAAAATATTAATTAGAAGCAAAATAATATGTTATTCTAGGAACAGTATTTGTACTGTATTACAAGTGAGAAGTTTGCAATATTACAACTTAGAAAATTAGTATGGTAAGATGAAGTATATATAGATACACAATTATATCTTCAAAATGGTGTTTAAATATGTGTAAGGCAAGAACTAGGGAGCAGATGTCAAAGAAACTATAAATACATAACATGATATACATTCTAGGAATAAACCCTAGACAGTTTAACTTTAGGAGATAAAACAAAAGTATATATCAAGGAATAATTTTGAAGTTCACGATAATTTTTCTTGTACATTTAAGTTTGCAATTATTTCCAGTGCCATACACCCAAAGTTCTTTTTATGGGAAACATTAATCATTTATAACATTAAAGGGCCACATTGGAAACCACATTAAATCTAAGAAGTGACAGACGGGGGAATTTGGGGAAAGAAAACAACTCATGAGCACGCTAAGCCGCACAGTTAATTTATGATACTGTGGTCCCTTTTGACAAATGAAAAAATAATGATGCTGTATAACCAGCTGTAAAAGAACATAATAATCTCCTGCTGATAAATCATTCTAGTATATTAATAAACCGTGAAAATGTAATTATGAGAACAGCTCCGTTGGTAGGACAAACATTTTGGAATTTTCAGTGACTCCTGATGGGCAAAAGCAGTTTCCTCTGTTAAAAATGGAGCTGGAGCTAAGCGCCAGGGAGATTTAAATGTAGTTAAGATATAAAAATGAATAGAATATAAAACCAAGTTTTGGCTAACCACTGCAAATAAAAACATGTCTCAGGACTTCAGTAAATTAAAGGGGTTAAAAAAATCAACTTCTAGGCTTAAAACATACATTATTATCTGGCCAGCTGCTCCCTTTGAGCCATGGCCAGGAAATAGCAATAGAAACTGTTGCTGGAAATACAGGGAAGGACTAATAAAGATTTTAGTGGGTTTGATATATTTTTGAAGCCTTTCCTGTACACGAGTGTTAGATGTCACTGCAATTCGTACACAGATGAAGGGAGATGAATACTTACAGGAAAAATAAAGAATTTAATCCCGTAAACAATTGCTGTGAAATCCTGATTATTGGATTGTCATCTAGAATTCTGACAAAACACATTAGAAACATTTCCAGTGTTAGAGATGTTTTTGAAATAACACCAGGAAAAAAATGAAAGGTCCAAGCCTATCCCATCTCCTCTAACACCTGACCAGGCCCTTCGGGTCTTTCCTTATATGGCCAGGTGTCTCCTCCCTGAAAGTTTTTTCTTTACCTGGGGGTGAGATCACTGCTTTCCTCCAAATTTCTGCAACTTGTATCAGGCGGTTCTTGACTGATTGGTGGTGGTGGTGGTGAAGGAGGTGAAGCAGGAAGAATGGAGGTAAGAGGAGGAAGAGGAGGAGAAAGAGGAGGAGGGGGAGGAGAATTCAGATAGTTTTCTTGCTCTCTCCTTGATCACCTCCTGCTAGACTTAAAGACTTAGGTATATCTTTCATCTTGGGATGCCCAGGTCTAGCTAAGTTGTGTTTGGGGGCTGAATATAGCATCCATAAATGCTTTGACCTACTGGCTGTCAGACTGAAGAAGGATTGCAAGTTAAACTCTTAGGAAATGGTAAATGGATCTTCAGCCTCAAGGGGTTTAAATGATACATTTGGTGAGGTTTGTACAAATGAATGAATGGATGTGAAACCATTCATAAGGAGCTTTGGAGGTGAAAGAATAAACATTTGTATATTTAACTCAGCATTTTAAACTAAAAAGGTACTGTTGTAGATGAAATTAGACTACAGGAAAATAGGCCTCCTCCCCCGTTGCCTCTGAAACCAGATCCCATTCCCAGTTACTCTCAGAGGTCTGTGAGGTAGGATTGGGAGAAGGGAGCCAGACTGAATACCTACTGCATGCCAGGAGCTCTGGGTAAGCCACCGTATGCTAGGGGATTTAATTCCCATACCATCCCTCTTCTAAGGAAGTATGACTGCAGCTTACAGATAAGACAAAAGAGGAATGAAAAGATTACAAAAGTTGTCTTGGAGATTATCCATGGGGCCAGACACACAGAGGATCTGTCTAAAGCCAAAGCCCTAGCTTTTTCCACTATCCCAGGCTAACCTGCAGGCAATGAGCAAACTGAGCAGCTTTCTGTTGCCCTTTGTTTATTTCAGGAGAGCACAGCTGACAATTTGAGACTCCTGGAGATGGAGCTGTGGTTCACCCAACCTGGAAAGTGGTGAGGTGCCACGAGTTATCATATTTTCTGACTTTTCTCTGGCTGCTCTGGGAATCAGGACACATCCTTAATTTAATTACTTTTTAGGTGAGTGGTTTCCAACAAGGGCAACTTTTTCTTCCAGGGGACAACTGGCAATGCCCGGAGACACTGTTTTATCACCACTCTTCAGGAAAGGTATATATTACTGGTTTCTAATGAGTAGAGACTAAAGATAATACTAAAAAACTCCCGGGGCATGCTATTCTCTCAGCCTCCCCTGAACAAAGGATCATACAGGTCAAAATATTCATAATGCCATTGAAATTGAGGGATTCTGTTCTTGGCAAACCCTGAGTGAATAGCCAGTTGCTTTGTGTCCCTAACACTGGGTGCAGAAGGCCTCCTGGAAAAATCATGTTGAGCTCCCTTTTCATACAGCCGACATCTGACATGCCACTGTCTAATTTGCTTGGGTACAGTGCTTCAGATTATCTGACAACTGAAAGCATAAATATAATAAACAGGATAAAGCTCTCTGGATGTCATGGTTTGGGTCTAGATGTCCCCCTAAAGCCTCATATGGTCATAGGTGAGGCTTTTTCAGAGTGGCTGGATCTAGAGTGTGTGATGCTGGGATTAGGGGGGTATGACTATCAAATGAATCCACTGATTGGTTTGGCAGTGTCCTAATCCCAGCAGCCCAGATACAATACAAAAGGGGCAGAAAGATGCTGTTAAGGTCCCTTGTTTCTTTGCTACATTCTGCCTGTCCTGAACTGTTTTTCTCTGCCAAGCCGCCTTGCCTTGGAGCTGGCTGACTATGGCTTGAAACCTCTGCATCCAGTGAGCTAAACAAACCTCTCTTTCCTTAACTTTGGGTGTTGGGGCTTTTGTCTCAGCAATGAAAAGAGTAACGAACACACTGAGCATTAAGACTATGAATGTTTATGGGGGAAGGGAATACTATCATACTTACAGCCAAGTTAGCTGATGTAAGTCTTTGAATATCCCGGGTTGGAGAGTTGTGATGCTATTGTGGTTGAGATATCTACAAATAGCATGAGTGAGTTAATTTGGCAAACTTAATACTCCATTTTAGGCCCATGTAATCATACGGTAGCCCACTGCTGATGATCATGAGGTAGGGACATACATCTGCCTCTGAGAGCTTTCTGCTGGCTGTGCAGAAGGGGAAACATTCAGGACTTACTAGGAGTCACCGATAGTGACGTATTCAGTGTGTGCAAAACCACAGCCAGGGCAAAGGAAATGGCCAGAAACAATGCTTTAGGGTATTACATCAAGAGGATAATAACTAATCATGTCAGGTACTTTTTGCCTTTGTCCTTTTTTGGTCCCATTCTTAATAGTTTAATATTTTTTAAAAGTATATAGCAAGTTAGAAAAGTTAGAAAAAAAATGCTAAAATATTGTGAAGTTGCCCAAGACAGAGAAGATGATGTGAAGATGATGCTGTGATGTATCTTCTGGAAAAAGTTGGAATCTTTGCATAATTAATTCTTTTGGCCTAATAATAGAAGTACTGTGAGATATCCCATCCCTCCTATCTCTCTATGACCAAGTCAAGCCTTGAAAAGAAACTTTCAGGCTTTTCTTAAATTTATACCCATAATATAATCACAGAGAAGTTACTCACAATATTTGCAGATTGTATAATCCAAAAAATGCTTTCCTGGATATGTGTCTAATGCAATTATGCTGAAGAAATCTGAAAGGAATAAGAAGAGTCAAGTGAATGTAGTTTGTGAACTTTGTTTGGTGATTGAACATAGCCTCACTTTCTCCATCTGAAGACAATTTGTGGGACTCTTACAAGCCCTGGCCACATGTTTGGGCGTAGATGTGATGTCAGTGAGGTACTAACATCACAAAGTGAGTCAGTGAGGTACTTGGAGTTTTGTCAACAGCTGAGCTGGGTCCAGTATATCACTTCAGCTTGCAGAGTCCTGATCCACTTCACTCCCCAAGCAACGTAATACAGATTGGATTCAATAATAGCACGGCCAGGAGGTATCTAAGTAAATGATTTCCATTTCCTACCCTCTTATACAATTGGAGGTTATTCCTGAATTCATATTTTCTAAAAACTTTCAGAGGCAGGAAATTGTGACACTAACTATAGTAACTAATCACTACATAGTCTTCTGAATGACTTCTATTTGTCTGATTTTGATTTAAACTGATCCCTAAAATATTACACAACACCATTTTAATTTTTATGGTCCTTTAAAGCAAAACTATTGGTAGAACATATGCTTATTTGGCACCTAGCTATACTTCACAGTTTGTTATACCACAGTTAGTCCCCAACAGTGCTTTCCAGTTTTTGCCTCTGGGTCATGAATGCGTTACAAAAGTACTAAAATAGGGCTGGTGGTTTAGCACAGTGGCACAAGCACCTGCTTGGCAAGAGCAAGGTTGTGAGTTTGATCCCCAGTCCAAAAAAAAAAAAAAAAGGAAGTACTAAGATATTGACTTCCTTAGTCACATAAAGCCAAGATTGGTTTCCAGTTATCAGCAAACTGATTCTTTTAGTCCAGCTGCTACATGAAAATTGTCATTTTCCTTGTGCACCACCATGTGGAAGAGGCTGATACTACAGAACACACACACACACACACACATTATATCTACAGTGATACACAAACCATCAGTTTTAATCCTGCGAAATAGATTTGAGACTCAATGTAACCTCACTATTCACTCCTTCATGTTTGGGGAGTTGCTTCACAGTGCAGCATAAGCTCTGCTTTTGGTTTAAGATTATGTTATGAATAGGATGGAGCTACAGAGATTAATATCTGTTTTTTAGCATTTTCCGACTTGGACTGATACAGTGAAAGTTAATATCATGAATCTGATTATGGAAGCCAGTGAAAACTGAAAAAGAATATAATACTCCAATAAAGATATATTGAAGTTTCTCTTAAATATAAAATTCACTGCTGAACTAGTGATGTTCACATTTTATTTATGATGATTAATTCAAAAGTGCAGTGAATGTTTTACCTACATCTTGAAGAGATGGGTGCAGTTGTGAATTTGACCTTGTACTTAAAGCCAAAGGAGAGAAAGAGTAATGAGAGAAAGAGCCAAAGGAGTAGCTGGATTCATAAAGCCAAAGGAGAGAAAGAGTAAAACCAACAATCTGAATGATTCATCTGATGTGTATAAATTATCTCCACTCACTGACATCATTCAAGATTCAAGTTCCTTACTAATAGAGAGCCTCCTATCTTCTGTTTATCCATTGAATGATTTGAAAAAAGAACCTAAAGCTTCAAGTCTCAGGTCTCAAGTGTAGGCTACCGAATTTAAGCTCTGACATCAGTATCCACTTTCCCCTTTGCAAAACAGTAACTCAGAGATGAAGGAAATTTTGAAACAGGACAAATTGGCAAATGGAGCCCTCTTATTATTCGGGGCTGAGATATGAACTCATTTAATATACTCTTCACTGAATGTGTTTTCTAAGAATAACTTATTGGTCCATGAATTCCTGCTATTTCAGCTGTCACAACTTTTCACTCAAAAACACCAGGAATTCATGTACGTGAAACTAAGGCAAATAAATGCTTGAATGACATGCATGTTCATAGAGTATTTTAAAATGCGTTGTTTTGTGCTCCAGAGCCAGGGAGATATCTTAAGTTATATTTTGTTACCAATGATTGCATTTAATACGGACCAGTTTAAGAAGGAATTGTTCATTTATATATAGGAGGGCTCATGTTACAATGAGTCGCAACACTGCTGCTGGTTTCCATGGTAGCAGTGATAAGGTATTATAGTCAATACCATAAATTGTATTTTATTTCTCTGAAAGGTCAACTGAAACTGCTGTTCCCTTTTCAACTTTAGAAAGTCCTGACATTTTAAAAGATTATTCAAACAAGAAAACAGATAAATTGTATAAGCAATTTCTATTCATTTTGTAATTAAAACTAAATCTTGATCTAGGAATTTATTTTTCCCGATGCCTAAAGAACCTCAAGTCCATTGTGAAGATTTAGAGCATTTGAGCCTGGAGATTCACTTGACATTAAATTCCGTTATCTCTTAGGGTAAATCCCAGTACAATTTAAAAGTGCAGATTAAGTTAGTAGTACCATGCAGTTTAAAATACAATTTTTTTGCATATCTTTCTCTGCTCAAACCAAATGACATCCAGATTCCACTGCTGGCATTCAAAGTCCCTACAAGTCTGATGCAACAACCTCTTCAAACTATGCCGTATCATCTTCGGTGGGAAAACTTTTGTGCATTCTGGGAACTCTTCCCAATTTTCTTTGAGTGTTTCTGTTTGTCTCTGTGCTCTCCCCATAAGGAAGAGTCCCAAGTGTTGACCCACTTAGCATTCCTGGGCCAGTGCTCATCCTTCCTCACTAGGCCCATCCTGCTTCTGCTACGGCATGTGCTCCGGAGGAGGTGAGGTGCAGGCCTGTGGTGTGATGGCAGAACCCGGAAGACATCCAGCTCAGAGGGCGGGTACAGGGGCTCTGACCAAAGTGCAGCACCCCGAGGATGAACTGCAGAGCCATAAGAGCAAAGTGTTATGGCTTGGATCTGAAATGTTCCCTAAAGGCTCATGTATCAAAAAACCAATCACTGCTGGAAAGGTGTGCAGAGCTTTGTGATTTGGAAGGTTATTGGATCATGAGGACTCTAATATCATGAGTGGATTTATCCATTGATGGATTCATAATTTAATGAGTTATTGGGAGGTGGTGGAACCTTTCGGGGGCCTCGTTGGAAGAAGTACATCCTTGAAGGTATGCTCTTGAAGACTAAATCTTGCCTCTGGTCTCTGTCTCTGTCTCTGTCTCTGTCTGTCTGTCTGTCTGTCTGTCTGTCTGTTTGTCTCTTTTCCTGTTTTTCCTATCTTCCAGGAGCAGAGCAGCTTTACTTCACCATGCGCTCCCCACCACGATGCTCTTACCATACACCCAGAAATAGTGAATCAGTGAGCCAAAATATGTCTTTCCTCCTTTAAGTTGTTTTCTCTCAGATATTTTGTCATCATTATGCAAAGTCACAAACACATAAGAGTTTCACAAATATCACCCACATCATATTAAAAAATCAGAAAGCAAAGGAAACTGTGGGCAGTGGGGTGTGGTGGTACACTAATGTAACCTCCTTACTCTAAGAGGCTGAGTCAGGAGGATCAAAATTTTGAGTTCAATCTGGGTACTTTAGTGACTTAGAGTGAATCTGTCTCAAAATAAACATAAACCAAGGATTGGGAATGTAGGTGATGTTAAGGCCCTGGGTTCAATCCCCAGTGCTGAAATAGTGGGCAAAAACAGGTACTTCTAATTATATTATCTACTGAAGCGAGAACATGTTAAAGAGAAGTCCAGGTTTGCCTCCTGGGATTTGTTTCATGATATTGCAAGATAATATGGGCCACAGTGGTGGTGGAGCTATAGCATGTGTGTTATTGTATTTTTTCTTTTAAGACAAAAAATGTTAGTGTAAAGTTGGTTTTTCTAAACTAAAACTTCAGGATTTAGGTTTCATTGCAGTGTTGGCACTTTGCATAAATAGGGGGTTTGGGGGTGCAGTTTGGGCACTTGAGCTCTAAACGTTTGGCATCATGATGTAGGGAAACAAACACTTATTTCCTAATTTCTCCTTTCTTCCTGTCTTCTCAAAGAAGATAGTTTTGGGATTAAAGTGAACTGACAAGATATAAGGCAGGGACAATGAATGTTTAATATGTTAACCAACTTGAAAAAAAATCTCTCTGGTTTGCACTTTATCCCAGACATTGAGAAACACTAAAAAATGAGAAAATCAAATCATGATCAGTTACTGGGGAATCTGGAGAACAAAGGAGTAGCTGAGAGATTAAAAATGGTTAATATTGTATTGATTTTCTAGAAAGAGAAGAAGTAGTCTCCATGAGAGTCTGCTAAGCTCATAGAGTGGCCTGTGACAATGCTGCCTTGGGAACTTCTCTAAGAGAAAGTGAACAGAGCGGTTCGTGAGACACAGTGCATACAGATTAACTTTAACGTCTCTGAAAGATGGCCAGACAAAGTGGCCTGACCTCTACAGTGCTGATTCAATGACCTCTCTAGCACACACTCTACCAACTCTTGTTTCTGTCTAGATACTATTATATCTATCAGGCAGTGGTCAAGTGGTTTATGACTTTTTTATGGACAAGACAGTCAGATAATTTGTATCTGAATGGAGATAATAAGGAACACCTCAATACAATTTGGTGCTGTTGCCTTCTTTAATGTTTTATTCCCTGACTTGGGTAAATATGATTCATCTTATTTACAGATTGGAGAAATCTAGGGGGAATAGTGAATATATTGGATTATCCAGGAAGATCTTTACCACTTAGGAAAAAATACTGAATCTAACAGGGTGAAATTGATTATTAATACACAACTGCTTCTCAAGGGCTAAGTGTGCAAGCACAGGAGGGAGCACATCACTTAGCAGGGATACAGATGATGTGGGATTAACAATTGTAGAGGCAAAATTGCTACAAATTAAGGTATCATTATTCACCAAAGAACAATATGACCTTAGGCCATACAGAGTTCAGAAGGAAAGAGAGGATAATTCTGTCCTATTTGCCCCAGTCATGTCACAATGATAATATTATGTTTACTGTAGATATCACACATAAGGGAAAATATGGGAAGATTATACAGACTGGTGTGGCCAGAATGATGAGCATGTTTGAAACCATGTCCTCTGGGAAAGAATTGGAAGGAACAAAGAATGTTTGGAGGAGAGATTTGTGATAGGGAGTGTGTGGGGTGGCAAGTAGCTTTAAGTACTATGGAGTTAGGTAGGACTCTGATTAGCTGTGCTTTTAATCAGTTTCATGGGAGTAAATGTAGGAATGATGGGAAACCTTAGAGATAACTTGGGCATTCGTAATGTGGACAAAATTTATTAGCACAGTGTTTGAAATTTCATTTGTCTAATACTTTCTAATCCTCCTCCTGGTTTACTTTTCTCCACAGCCCTAATCAACATCTAAAAATTTATGTACTTTTAAAAACTTTGCCCTGCTGGGGATTGAACCTGGGTCATGCATATGCTCCCAAATCTTCAGTCACTGTGCGATACCCACAGCCCCACATTATGAATGGTAACATTTTTGTTTATTGACTTCCTTTCTCTTTTGGAATTCAATCTTTATAAGCAGAGGACTTTTCACATATATTGTTTACTACCATTTCCTTGGTGCCTCACACTTTTATACGTCCATACATATTTCTTGAAGGAATGAATGAACAAGTAGGTATTGTAAGTTTCTGCTCTCTTGCTATCTGATCCTTATCTGGCTTCGTTCTTCGGATACTAGTTCCTGGGAATGGTTTGGCTTTTCCTATGTTGTTTATTTGGGCTACTTTAAGCAGAATTGGGAAGAACTGGGAAGATGGTAAGATAAGAAAGACACGGGGTGGAACTAGAACTTGGAAAAATTTTTCTGGGAGTATGAGGAAGGATGGTTGAAAAGTGAGGGGAAGGGAATGTGGAGAAAAGGAGATTTAAGCATTCCTGGGCTGCTTCAGGGTGTTAGTCATGCTTGTGAAGAATCTGAGTTACTTTCAGATCAAAATTTAGCTACTGGGTGGTTTTGTTGATGGTAACAATATTGACACTGGAACCTTCCCAAGGTTCCAGTCAGCTGTTAACTTTGGGCAAACAGCCTCTTTTCTGTAAGAGTGGGCTCCCCATTTCTGTTCTATTCTACTGACTTTGAGAGTCTAAGCCCAGACAAAACCTCCAAATATTGATAATCTTTGTAAACTTTAAAAAAGTGATTATTTAAGTGTATGGAATTGTGATTTATTCTTGGTGCTGTATTTTTGCATATAATAGACACTTAATTAGTGTTATAGATGTGGGTCTCATAATCTCTTTTCTGTGAGAGAATCAAGTTGCCCAGAAAGCATCAAACAACAGCTTGCATGGAGGGACCCTGGTGGGTGATATTCAGGTTGGGATGTAGTGGTGAAATTTTCTTGGATAAAGCAGAATTAAACATTTGCTTGGAGTGCAATCCTGGAATGCTTGGATTACAGGCCTGTGCTACCATGCCTGGTTTACGATTTCATTTTGGTAAAATGAGTGTTGCTTGAGGCTGAGGCATGAGGATCACAAATTTGAGGCCAGCCTGGGCAACTTAGTGACTTAGGTAGATCCTTTAAAAATAAAAATAAGAAAAAGACCAGGAGGTAGCTCAGGGAGAAGGCCCTGAGTTCAATATCCAGTACAACAGAATACAAAAAATGAGAACAAAAATTAAAACAAAGCAACAAAAACCCAAATAAACTCCCCCAAACAAACAAAACCAAAATAAAACACAGTTCCTTAAACACGCGAAGAACTGGGCTCTAATTCTGACTCTTGCACAATCTAATCGTAGGTCTTAGATGAGTGAATTAATCATTGCAGACTCTAGTTACCACATGTAGAAGATCTAATTAGAGATGCATACTGCTTCTATGTACTAGATGACACATTTTGCTATAGCCTGGACCTTAAATATCCCTCAAATCCCATGTGTTAGGGCTTGGAGCTCGGCTTGGCTCTGCTAGGCACTTTTTGAGAGGTGGGGCATAGTGGGAGGTCTTCATGTCACTATGGGGCTGTGGGAGGGTTGTGTCCTTGAAGGGGATGGCAGGACCCCGGTTCCATCCTTTGCCTCATTCTGCTTTGTTCTTGGTCAGAGGTGAAGGCCTTTGCTGCCCCCTGCACAGGTTGCCACTGTGCGCCACCCCCATCAAATGCCCAAAGCAACTGAGCCTCAAGAACTGTGAACCAAAGTAAACTTTTAAAATGTAATATTTCAGGTATTTGTTGCAGTGATGGAAAGTGAACACGGAATTTAAGCAGCCATTCTAAAACAAGAATCCTTTGCTTTCTTTATGCTGGTGCTATTTTGCCGCCCCCCCCCAGCATTATTCTAGAAGTACAAGAACAATATTGATTCAAAGAATGAACATGCTATGATTTTAAGAATTTCCAGGAAAACTAAACATTGTACTTAGAATTTCTTTACTAGAAGAGTCTGGAAGCCCAGTGCTAATATGTAACTACTCCAGTGGGACAATGACAACATAACCACATGTTCTCAGTGCAGCAGGAGGTGCTGAGAGCAGCTGGGGTTTACAGAGGCAATAATCAAAGCTGGTAAGATTACTGATGTTCACCCAAGACTCTATATAGTAGAGTTCCTTCAGTGACTTCCTTTCTTGCGTGAGGGAGTTAATGAATATGGAATAATTGGTGATTATCATGGTTTAAATATGAGTCCCAAAGACTCATGAACAGTATGGATGGCTTAATCCCTAATACAACAGTGTTTGGAGATAGAGACTAGAGATTGAATCATAAGAACACTAATCTCATTAATGGGTTAAACTTATCAAGATTAACTTGATAAGTTTAAATTGATTTTCTCAGATATTTGTTATGGTGATGAAAAGCTGATAAACACAATGATGTTTTCCACCCACATGTGTCTGCAGAGTAACAGAAAAGACTCAGATCACTTTTGTGCCTGGATTTAAAACAAATTTTACAATTCTGGAAACTTTTATGCTGTATGCTGACGGATAAAATCATAAGACGGTGATACTGGCAAGGACTTTCCAACGTGCGCAGCACTGTCTTGCTGGTATTGTTGTCTAAACTGGTGACCACTAGCAATAATATGACTTATCTCAACGTTAGCAGAAACATGGTAAAGCAGTGGTACTCATGGCAGATGGAGCCACTGGGTTCTGTTTATACTGAATCTGTACATTTTCAATTTGCTATATGAATAGGAGGCATCTCACTCCACTGGCAGCAATATTCTTATTCTGTATCTAATGCAATTTTTCAAATATGTCATTATAAGGAAGATAAGTTAACTGAGCCATCATAAAGTTGCTTGATAAGGAATTGAAGCAAAAGCATCCAGATAGTATTAAAAGAGTTCAGGAAAATTGTGGTGGAGGTTGATTTCATCTCTGCTCTCTAATAGAGCTCATCTCTACAGATTATATTTCCCAGGTCAGGGTTATCTTCCTTGAATGACGCTGAAATATCACTTCCTATTTGCTGCTAATGTACTACTGATCTACTTTTTCTTTCCTCAGATATCGCTGATAACACTGATTGAACTATTACTGCGGTTTTGTACTTATTACCTTGGGAAGCAGTCTGTATCTTATCATTATGTGTTTTAAGTGATCTGATTATTCTTTTTTAAGCTTCCTAAACTACAAATTACATCTAGTGCCTCTGAATCTGCAAAAACTAGAAAACTTATGGAAAAACAGGGAACCATGTATTTTTCTACTGAGGTATTTTTAGCTCAGCTCTGAAAAAGTTTAAATAAAATCAGTTCAGCTACTTCAAATTGTGAAATGGAAAGATAACATATTTTTAAATGCTTTAAAAAGCACAAATTTACTGAAGCAGATAAAACTTTCTGTTTTATTTTTAGATCCAAAACATTCTAACACATCACAAGAGTTTTCCCATAAATACATTATTGATAGCTACTTACATCTTTTTAAGTTCTGTGTATTTGATGAACACTTTATCTGGAAGACTGTGAATTTTGTTTTTCTTAAGAGACCTAAAATAACATGGAAAACAGACTTTATTATGGATTTTTAATGACTAACTAAACTTCTCTAGAAACGGGATGCTTAGGAAAAGAATATTCTGTGATAATTAACAACACATTTTTGAACACGATGGTACTGAAAACTTTTCAGAGAAGAACTAAAGGTTCCTAAAGAGATGTGCAGGTATGGTCATGCCATATTGAGATGATGTGTCCTGAGAAATGCACTATAAGAAAATTTTGTTGATTGTGTGATCATCGTAGAGTGTACTTACAGAAATGAGATATTAGATGTAACACCTACTATATGGTAATTTTTTATAAGAAGAATGAGGACCCTCAAAATTGATGACTAAAAGTATGAATAGTATAGCCAATATTTAAACTACTAATGTGATCAATTATTACTCTGATCAAGTATTATGTGATTGCTATATTTTTGTATGACTGGCCACACAGGAGGATTGTTTATACCAACATCACCACAAAAATGTGAGTAATAGTTGTATTAATACATTACTATGGCAATGATGTCACTAGAAAACATAATTTTTCAGCCCTTTTATAATCTTATGGTTTCACAATTTGATACATGGTCCACCATTATCTCTCTACTGCAGTTTGCAAACACTTGATCAATTTAGTGTGTACTAGACTGGGAAGTTTCTGGTCATTTATCTTTTTCTTTCATTTTCTAGATAAATTAAAAAAAAAAAAAGCAAACAAAACTAAAACAACCAAAGTTCCTAACCAGCTCATATATGATGACAGGATTGTGAATTCTTGAAGCTCTGAAAATTTTTAGGTGAAATGTAGATGCTTCGCACAACCTGACCCAGCCAGCTGCATGGCTTTTTCATCCTTTATAGTCTTGGATCAATTATTAAGAATGAGATGGAATAAGTACATGTGTTTCCTTTTGAACATTTCTGTACAAGCACATAAGTAACAATACACAAATTATAAAGTAACTGAAAGTGAGAGTTTCAGATCACGGATATTTGTGAGCTGAATATTAACACGACTAATCTAATGTACGGTGTTTGAATACATTTTTGTTTTCCTGGAGAAGCATACAGAACTATCTGTTGTCTGGTTTAAAATGGAATTTTAATTATTTTGCTAATGTAACTCCATAGAAGCACTGTGGGATTTTCTTTGGTTTTCATGTGACTCTAGGGAAAATGCCATCCACAGGTAATCTACTCACAGTAATGTCACATTGAAGGGAACTGTAGGCACAGACGTTAGACCACTGCTCACACATTCCAATTCAGTTTCTCTGCAATCACAATGTTCTGGATAATGGTTTAGAACTGGGAACAAAAAGGGAAAATTTTACTAGAAGGAATACATTTCCTTAATTACAACAATAATATCTAACATTGTCTTCTTTTCATCAGAGGTATAGTATTGACAAATGTCAAATGGTGTTATTTAGCACATAGTAAAAGCAAATAAAAATTCTTTCCCAGTTAACCACAGACTAGTATGATCATCTTAGTGCTAGCTTCCAATGGTTATTTCAGAGGCATTTAACAGGTGAGTAAAAGAAACCACAGACACATTTAAGCAGGATAAAATCATATGGACAAGCAAGATCAAGTTTTCTTCAAAGAAAAACAGTAAGACTGAATAGATCTTAATGGCAATGATTGGATCAATTCCATTCAATAGCACAAAGTAAGTGATAATTAAATGCTTTGTTATTAAAATTTAATTTGATTTTTTTTTTTTGTAGCAGGAATCAACTTCAGAACCTTGCCCTTCCCAAGTAGGTACTTGAGCTGCTGAACTATATCCTCAGCTTTTATTTGATTTTTTCACCTTTCAAACTTAGAGCTGTGAGAAGAGTTAGAGGTAGATTCTGTAGCAGCCACTGTTGAACTTTATTAAAATCAATCTTGTTAGACATAGTTTCATTGTTTGGTTCTTTGGTTTGCATTACTTTGAAGTTAAAAGTGGCAAGTAAAAGTCATAGAGAAGAGATAAAGTTGAAAAAATTCAAAGATCTGTGTATCTGAAGCATTCAGAGGGAAAAAAGTCTTCAGAACTTACTTTGAAGGTACTAACAGAATTACTATGATAATGGCATATAAAGGAGTGGGAGATCTATGGGGAACAAGGACAAACCTGCCCAGAGGCCCGTCACTGTGTGTGTGTGTGTGTTCACGCCCAGGCACACATAGGTTAGGAGACAGAGGATTTCTGGATTCTGATTTTTCCACTGACCTTATGGATATTTGATTTGATGCAGTTAAAAAAGTGACAGTTATTTTCAAATTTATAGTATTTATAAATTTAAATGTAATTATAAGTTCTTACCAGTTGCCCTATTTCTTTTGGATCAGTTTAAGCCAAATGGTGTTTTAAAAATGAATTTTAGTGGTAAAGACAGCACATTTGTTATTGAGAACCTGGGTAGCACAAAAGATGCTTTTGGTATATAAAGTTTTGGAAAACACATTTTTATGTTGTCTATAAGTACATGATAATTAGCTCTACTTCCTAAAGATAATATTAATATGCTTACTTCAATTCTTCTTGATAGTTAGAGTATTATGGAAATACATTTAGATTGAAAACCTGTGGTTGGAAACTTTTATTTGCCAATGAAGGAATTTTCATATGGTCAAGCTGGGCACGCTGCCTAAAACCAGAAGTATGGGCACAATTCTCCATCCTCCTTTTATTGCAGGCCAGTTAATCTTCCAACTTTTGTGGATTTTTCTGTGACCTTTTGCATCTTTTCCTACCTCATCCCTCTCAGTTTTGGTTTCAGATTCTGCAGCATTGCAATAAACACAATCATCAGTATCTCCATCCTCCCCTCTGCTCAATTAGTATGATGGAGGGACATCTTGGCCTTGATCAGTCTTTGTCGTGGAGTCAGCCGTGTGCATTGTAAGATGCTCGGCAGCACCCCAAGATGCTGTGAACCAGATGCCAGCACACACACACCCTCCAACAACCAAAAATGTCAAAAAAAATCACTCCAGTACAATGATTCCAGCCAGACACATTACTCAAGTAAATTCTCTGCAACTTTGATGGAACAATTTTCCTCACATCTATTTCTAATCATGTGTTCTTCCTTGTTGTTAAAACAAACAAATAAATAAATACAATATAAATAAATTAAAAACTCCAGCCAAATCAAATACAGAGGCTTGTAACTTTGGTGACTGCCCACTATGTACAGCAAAAGAATTCATATAGGCAGAATAATTTCTTTGGTTCAGGGAGAAAAGATTAGAATTTTAATTTTATCCTTTTAAATTTTTATATATTCTATATTTGGATATAATCAAATATATAATAAGTGAGTTATAAAGTGCATGATACAGTCACTGCTTGGTAGCTGAGGGGTTGATTCCAGGACTTTCCTGGATATCAAAATCTGCAGATGCTCAACTCTCTTACATAAAATGCTGTAGTATTTGCATAAGACCTAAACACATACTATCTATACTCTAAATAATATCTTGATTACTTATAATTCACAATACCATGTAAATAGTAGATAAGTGTTTGCTGTACTATATTGTTGAAGAAACAATGCAAAAAACGTCTGCACAGGTTCAGTAATTTTTTCCAATATTTTTGATTTGTGGTTGGTTGAATCTACACTTGTAGAACCTGTGGATTCAGAAGACTAACTGTATACTATTAATGTATGATGATATATACATGCATACATATGTATATTACAAGTTTATGTACACTACTGTGTGTAATTGTACATTCATCTATATAACTTTGTACACACACCTAACTGTATCTGTAGGACAGAGGCCAAACTCCAAAGTGTATGCTCAAGCCCGTTTTGGGCTGGCTCCAGCCTTCTGAGCTCAGGTCCTGCCTCATCCTACCCCTCCCTCTCAGAATCTCAGAGTGGGCATTCAAGGCCTTGGGAAGCACACTCGGAACCTTCTACCCCTGTATTTGGCTGATCTTTCTCCTCTGCTCATCCTGTTGCCTCCTATTTTCTCTCCATTCAAGAACTTGAAAGTCCATCTCCAATGACATCTTCTCTGGGAGCATTTCCCCAGGCCTGGCAGAGCCATCATTTCTTCTACTAAGCTTCCACATTCCCTTGTGAAGTACTGAACAATCATGGCTTCTGCAAAGATTCCTATGTAGTAAGGTATTTGTGGTTCAGTAGCATATTGTCAGTGCCTAAGGAAGTAGGCAGCAGTTGATGACTGAAGAAAGTACGATGACTTAAGAAAGTAAAGGGACTGAGAATCTCACTGTTGGTCACACATGTTCGATATTTCTATATATTTTCAATCATAGACCAATAGAAGCATGAATGGAGATTGCCATTTTCTTGTATCTTTTTAGTCTTAATAGGCAGACAGTAGACCCATTGGCCAATGAAACAAATTGAATTAAAATTGAAATTCTGAATTTAATTTATCATACTATATTAGTTTCCCCTTATCCACAGAGAACATAGTCTAAGACCCTCCCAGTGGATGCTTAAAACCATAGCTGGTACCAAACCCTTTTTTCTGTACATGTATTCCTACAATAAAGTTTAATTTGTAAATTAGGCCAGTGAGAGAGTAACAGAAACTAATAATAAAACAATTATAATAATATGCTGTAATAAAGGTTATGTGAATGTGGTCTCACTTTCTCTCCTTGAAATATTCATTTCATTCATTCATTCATTCATTCATTTCTTTTGTGATGCTGGGGTTTGAACACAGGGCTTGCACATGCTAAGCAAGTGCTCTACCACTGAGCTCCATCCACAGCCTGTCATTTAATACTTTCAGACTGTGGTTGACTGTGGGTAACTGAAACCATGTGGACAGTGAAACCAGAGATAAACGCAGGCTACTACACTCATATAAATCCATGCACCACAAATCAAATCATGCTTTTCAAAAAGCTGACACTGTCTTTGAACCAATTCCACTTACAGCACTCCTGTGTTAATGTCACATTATTAACATTTCCATGCACTGTGCCAAATATGGTCGCCCATCCACTAGTGTCACCTGTGAAATGGTGATTAATATGTGTCAGTTATTCTAGAAATCATATATCAAATTACAAAACAAAAGTATAAAAATTTAATAATGAAAAGAAATTTTAAAAGTTGTTTAGGATGATGATATTTTAAATATGAAGACAGTAAAGGGGAGAAGCTAAGGAAATATTGGTGGTATTTCCATTTTTTAATAACTACTATAAATATTTCAAATGTATGTATTATAAAGTATAATGCAAATATGTAATTATTTTAAATAATTACAAATGTTTTGAAAAAAGTCATCTGTTTTACCACTGATATTTTAAATGTTTGACCTTAATTTTGAGGCTCTTAGAAGAAATTATAATCTGAATTTTATTTTTGTCATATGTACACTGCTCCAAAAATATATATATAAATATAATTGATAGATGCAATGAGTTCTGACATAATTTATGTCATCTTTCTGTTCTGTTTTATTTTGTTTTGTCTTAAGGCTGGAGATCCAATGCTAAGCACGTATCTGCCCTGCCGTATGACCTTTTAATGAAGCAAAAACAAAGTAATGTAAGGGTTTGAATCCTGTTGAGAGGAATAACATTTCCCTGGTTTGTCACATGTTAATGTCAAATCTATCATATGTTAATATGATCTGCTTGTTTGCCAAGTTCCCTTTTTGTGAAAAATCATATATAACTGTATATGATTTGTATAAAACTATATATAAAGCTACATGTATATAACTATATATCTGTCTATCTATCTAACACTATAATTTGAAACACTACTATTTGGGTACATGCTATGAAAATGATAAGATTTGCACTGTAATGTACTATTGTAAACACAGATCAAAGAATTTAAGTAATGCCTACAAGCTCTTTTGGTCTCTAAAACCTTTATTTTTGTTCCTCCTTAATGCCCTCCATGATTCTACTATGATGACTTTGTTATAAGCTCCTCCACAGCATTATTTAATTAGGGCTCAGAACATCCTTGTGGCGTAGCTAAACACTTATGCTCCTTGATTCCCAAGCAGAAAAAAAGAAATAGCTTTGAGTGACTTGTTCACTGGATCCAGAGAACTGAAAACAGACTGAGCGCCTGCAGTGCGCTCTATTACTCCAGGCTCTGATGGGAACAAAAATAAATGAGATGCAGAGCTCTTTCCGAGGTTCTCAAGGTGCTTATGTCTAGGAAAAGAAACGCAGTGGAAAGCTAAGGCAGTGTGTGTGGCGTGACTGTAGAATACAGCACCATCCTGGACTGTGATGTGGCAGCGTGGCCATGAGGTCCTCTCGCTGGACCCTTGAACAGGATCTTAAAGGATGAGCTGGAAGGACACACAGGAAAGTGGGCAGATTCCTTCCAATGCAGGGAAGCCTGCATGAGGACCCAGGGCCAGCAGAGCAGACTGCAGACAGGTGCCCCGGCACACTTAGGTGTTGCTGCCCCACTATGGTTTCTGGCTGCGTTGTGCCGAAGACAGAAAGCCCTGTGTGGCTTTCCGTGCATTCAGAAGATCTGGCGAGGAGGGTCTAATCTGTGACTAGGTAGACATTTCAACCTCTCTGGAATCAGTGCCTTTCACATAAAAATAAGAGAATACGTACAGTCTCCATATAGAGGCACAAAATTGGCCTGTCTGACTTTATGAAATTTGACCTCTGCTTGCCTCTTAACTTTCCATTTATATCTTCAGTATTTACTGAAGCTATATTATTATTTTTTAATCTTTCAAACATAACATTCATTCATTCAGCCTTAGGGCCTTTTCCTTTGTTGTTTCCTTTGCTTGAAATTCTCCAGCTTATCGTGGCTTCTTTCTTTTTTATCTTTCTCATTTAGTTCTTAGTTCAAATATCATCCTCCTAAAAAGGTTTTTTCTGCTTGTATTCTAAAAGTGTCCTTTTTTCAAGACATTTTCAGTCTTACTACACTGTTTTATTTTCCCCATGTACCTGCCACTCTTTGACAGTATCTAACTTATTTACACACAGAGTTGTAGTGTTTTAGTTCATATTATATGTGTCAATTCCATAAGGTCAAGAGCCTTGTCACCCTTGAGCCTACTGTGTTCTAATAATTTGGGGACGCTCCTGGCATATAGTTGGCACTTAATATGCATCTGTGCAATTAATTCTTAAGTGAGTTTATTCACATTTCTTTGGCTATTCTTACAGCTCAACCAAATCACTCAGCATTTGAGGTAGTCATAGGAAGCTCCTTAAAATTAAAATAGGAATATCCAAGCAGATTTAAAAATATAATTTCATTGTTTATGAAATATTACATTTGACTAATACTATATTTCTGATTTAAACGAGCCCTATATATGAAAATTTGTCATCATCACTAATAGATTGGAGAGTCTTGCATTACAAGGGGGTTGCCTGTAAAGTACCAGATCACCCTTGCTACTTCCTCTGACCCACAACTTTGTAGAGCTGCTACAGTGGGGTTCTAGGGAGCAGGGGTGGGGACTTACCACAGTTCTTCTCATCGGCGCCATTCCCACAGTCATCCACGCCATCGCAGTGAAAAGCCCGGGGCAGGCACTTGGTGAGGTTCCCACAGGGAAAGTATCCTTTCTGGCACAAGGGAATTATCATACTGCTTTCAGTCAGAGCAACATCTATTTCAAAGGGAGGACAAAGACCTTAGGCAAAAGAAACCAAGTATGGACATGATCAAGCCCTTTCCATGCGGTCCCATTTAATTTTTATAAGAACTCTATGAGTTAGGTCTTTCTGGTCACTTTGAATAATATTTTGAATTGTAACATTTGAAATGACCACTATCAGATCTAACACCAGCCATACTGAGATTGGAAATGAGGTTCATTTTGAAATCATACTTTAGCAAGGCAATAGCAAAAAAGTAAGGTATTTCTTTGTTTTTGCAAGAAATACAGGAGTTAGCCACTCTTGGAAACCAAAAGGTAAAACCACCAGTGAATAGGATCATATAGATGAATTTATTAACTCACTAATTTTCTTACAAGAAGGATGTAAAGTGATTTATAAAGCATATACACCTAGAACTACTTAAGTGTGGGTTATAAAGGTACTCTGAATCCATTAAAATAAGGGGAGATAATACTAAGCAATAATCATTAGCACTCACTGAGCTTACTGTGCAGGCCAGGCACATACACAGTAGTTCGCTTAGTTAACCCAAGCTACCCTTAGGTAACACTGTTCTTCATGTTTCGGGATAATGGAAGTTAAGCATCTTGCCTGTAGTTGGTCATACACAGCAAGTATGACACAGGGAAAGTTATACTCAGTGCCCTCACACCAGAGCCCCACTCTTAACCATGGTGCTGTGAGGATATCAATTGAGTCTGCAACCTGAATTTCAAAGAATGTAAGTCTTCCATGAAGATGAGTTGAAAACAACTTTCTTATTCTGGGAACATAATACAAAGACAACATGGGCTGAGTCAGTGCCACACTGACTATAAAGTACAAGAAGAAAACACAATGAACAATTGCAAAAGTGTTATATCTATAAGTAGATATAATATCACATCTATGAATAGGGCAGACAAACAATTCCAGGTTGGTGAGAGAGTACTTTCCAACACATAAAGAGAGGAGTAAAATTATGGAAGAATGTATTTGAAGAAAGGAGTTCAAGTGGAAACCTCACAGAAGTTGATGAAGGAAAGAGCAGATGCAGAAAGGGTGCTGTGGGCTCTATACTTCACTGAAGGGAAGAGAAGGATGATCATCAAGTGTCTAACATGCTGCTGAAGGCTAGCACTGTGACCGGGCATGTCTTCGGGTTGGTGCAGGGAACGCTGTCCTTTTAACACAGCAGAAGGAAGGAAACAAACTGTGGGGCATGAGCGCCTTTGCGCTAGGTGATTTTTAATTGTAAAGAGGGGAAGTTGAAGACTTGGACACAGAGGCGTTCTACTCTGGTTCTTGGGAAAATGCTCCCATGTGCCCTGCACCCTTGAACAGATTCTGCCTGGTAGTGAGTATCCTCTGCCAGAGACCCCTGAAGAATCTCCTAAAGTGTGTTGGTCTCCTTCGATGGACAAATGAGACATTTGTCAAAGGACAGGAGTTTGAGTTTGGCTCTAAAATTATATCTGAATTACAAGTGTATGTTATACATTTGTGACATCACTAGAGATTATTTACATTTTAGTCTTTTAGACCTGATCACCCTGGAGATCCAGCAAACACTTGAAAGCAGAGCAGCTTGTCTTCCTGCATGGGTGGGCTGGTGTTGAGGGGCTTTTCAGGGAACCTGCCGAGGCCCCTTCTAGGCCTTTGCTAACTGAGGAAACCAACTTGGAGTGCAGATCTAGGATGCTTTTCTAGTCACTGATTTTTGGTTCTTACAAAAGCAAAATATTTTCTCTGTGCTCACTGCAGTGGCAAATGAATGATTTACTATCAACAACCAGGAATAAGACAAGTCAGTCTGTGGGTATTTTAGGAAGGTTTTTCTCTGCTGTGTGCTCCAGGGGGGTTGGTACACATGTGTAACTCATCTTGATTATCTGTTTCATCTCTTTCTTTTCCCTTTCTCCCAACTTCCCTCTACTTCTTGGTCCCTTCCATTTTTGCAAAAGACCTATCTCTGTGTCTTATTATAATCTATTCTTGCTGTTTATTTAGGTTTTGAGTTTCCCATGTAAGAGAAACCATGTGATAGTTAAGCTTAGTTGTCTGATTTATTACACAACATTATGGTCTCAAAGTGAATCCATTTTCCTCTGAATGACTCAAGTTTATCCTTTATTGTACAGTAGTACTCCATTGTGTATCACATTTTCTTCATTCATTCATCTGTTGATGGACATGTTGGCTGCTTCCCAGATTTAGATATTATGAGTTGTGGTGTGCTATAAATATGGGTGTGTAATATGATGTCTATGCCCCTTTGGGGAGATAAATAGGAATTGACCCTAGAATGGATTGAATAGCATTTCTACTTTTAGTGTTTTGAGACATCTCCATAGAGATGCCCATAGTGATTTTACTAATTGACATTCCCTCCAGGATGTAGAAGGATATTTCTTTTTTTCTTGTAGCCTTACAAACATTTGTTATTATTTGATTTCTTGATATTGTCACTCTTTCTGGAGTAAGATGGAATTACAGTGTTTTTAATTTACATTTTTTTAATAGCCAAAGATGTTGAGTTTTTTTCATTTATCTGTTGGACATTTGTACTTCTGAAAAGTTTCTATTCATTTCACTTGCCTGCTTTTGGATTGGATATTTTCTTTGGAGGGGTGTCTAATTTCTTGAGTTCATGATATATTCTATATTGTAGTCTTTTGAGAAATAGGTGGCAAAATTTATTATCACACTGTGGGTTGTTTCTTCACTCTTTTGGCTGTCTCCTTTTCTAAGAAGAAACTTTTTAATTTATTGTGATCCCACTTTAATTTAATATGATCCCACTTGGTAATTCTTGGTACTATTTCTTGTGCTATTGGAGGTCTGTTCAGAAAATTCATGCCAATGTCTTTAAGAGTTTCACCTATTTTGTTTTCCAGTAGATTGTTTCTGTTTAAATATTTAGGTCTTTGATCTACTTTGATTTTCGCTTAGTACATGGTGAGAGATATGGATATGTATTCAGTCTGATGCATGTGGACAGCCAGTTTTCCCAGCATCATTTGTTAAAGAAGATATCTTGTCAAAGATCAGAGAGTGGAAGTGCCTAGGGTTGTTTCTGCAGCCTCTACTCTGTTTCATTGATCTACATGTCTGTTTTTGTGCCAAGAGATCATTGCTATTCTATCTTGTTTACTTGAAAAGATCACACAAATCCCTAAATGATTTTCGCGATCCATTAATGGGATGTGACCTATTCAAAATTACTCATCAGTGGTGAGGCTCTCCAGAGACCATCAGATCTGAATTAGAGTTCTCTCTGACACTTGCCAGCTGTGCCATCTGTGGGAAGTTACTCCATCTGTGTAAACTCATTTCCTTACATTTAAGATAGGGTTAATGGCAGCATCCCTCTTGCGGGGCATTACTGCTGGCCACACTCTTGGAACTGCATAAACATGGCTCATGGTCAGCCCTCGGGTGATGGTGGCATGCAGGTAATCTCAGTATTAGGTACAAAAATAAAAGTTTCTTCTATCACCCCCAGCTTTTTTTTTTTAACTAGGGATTAAACCCGCAATCTTATGCTTGTTAGGCAAGTGCTTTACCACTGACCTACATCTCTAAATCGTCATTTATTATGTTTTTATGCTTTGCGTTCAGATAGGCTCTTGCTAAGTTGCCCGGGCTGGCCAGGAAACTTGATCCTTTTGCCTCAGGCTCCTGAGTAGCTGGAATCACAGGTGTGCACCATTCCACCTGGTTATTTCCCTATTTCATGTCACTGTATCTAAAATGTCATGTGGCATAATGATATTTTATTTGAAGCAGCCTCAAATCTCTTTTTGACAGGTGAAGGATGGTTGTAAATGACAAATAAGCAGCAAAAATGTCCTTACAACTTCTTTTCTTTTTAGTACAAGCAAAGTTTCATTAAATAGGATCTGCTGAGCAAATTTAGTGCGAGGGTAGTCTACCCTAAAACACAGAACTCAGTGGTATCAACCTCTTATTAATCATGTTTTCTTAATATTTATAAAGTCTAATTAAGCATTTGATGGAGGGGAATTTTGAAATAGAAAGTTGAGGCTTGTAAGGCATTATGAAGGTAGAATATTGTCTTCCTTCTGGGCTTTATCAGGGAGACAATCATGAATCCTTCAAGGGCTGCATGCTCATGTCTTAGATGTAGACTCACTTAGAAGCAGAGTTAGACAAGCAGTCCACTGTCACAGATACAAAGGAGTGAGATTATTTCCTTTTCCACAGAAAATACCTGAGTTTCATTTAGCAAGTATTGGAAAAGGGAGGGGGAAGGAATGCATCACGCACAAATGGAATATAATTCTCCATTTCGCAGGCTACTGTGGTATATTCCTGAAGAAATTTTAAGTATAAATTTTATATGGAAAGAAAATAAAGAAATAAAATCTATTTATTACCCTTTATGCCCTGCTTCCTAAATCTCTATTGTCTATTTAGTGTCTAGTATTACTTGGTCCTCAATATTTTTTAAGCAAATGAATGAATGAGTGAGTGATTTTGGAATAAAGAAGGAATTGAAGAAAGAGCCCCTTCCAATATTTAATTTCCCCCAACTTGTGGAGTTGTTTTCATCCTGACAAAATATTGTTTAGTATTCTACGCACCTCATTTATCATTCTGCTCTGTGGTTGTAAAATTTGAATAATAATTGAGAACCCCTGCTGCATTTGGCCTACACTGAAAAAGAACCAGTAGCCAACCACAGAAGGCATGTTTTACTGTCTATGCCTCCTGCCATCAGCAAAAGTGCAAAGAGACAGTTTTATCGACACCTGGGGATTACGAAAATGGAGAATGTCTCCATCAAAGCAATATTGATAGTTTCCATAGCAATTTCTGTGGGACCCCTACTGAACACACAGGTGGGGGAACTTTGAAAATGGGAAAGCAAATTGCTCACTAATAACCCCTCCCTCTCTAGTCAACATTCCAGACATATCTGTGTAAATGGATTGCAAAATGACTCCATGATAGTCTTTTGATGCCAACTGGACAGTTGCCTACCAACAGTTTCCTTAGGGAGACAAGAAGTAAGAAGGAGCTTTTAGGCTCTCAGTTTGAGAATGGATGGTGATGTGCAAGCCCTCCTTTGCTTTGATGGACTCTCTGACAATGGAAGTGCTACACTAGCAGAGGACAGCCTGCGTCCTCTCAGTGCTGGGGGAGACTCTACCCACACTAGCATCAGAGATGGACAGTTCATTGGTTCTGGCATTGAGAGGAAAACAGAGGTCACTGGCCAAGGAGGGCATTTCCCGGAGTCTACCATGCTTGTATTCTTTCTGATTCATTGACCACCCCACCTGGGAGAACTTTCACAGGCCATTCTTTTTAGTGGAAATTCTCCCAGACTCTTGTCCCATCAGTTTACAAACTTGCTTGCATCCAGGACTGCTGCATGTGCTGGGCAGGGCCGTGCTTTGCCCAGGTATGGGGTGGCATTCACACAGGCCCTGCTCAAGTGTATGAAACCACAGGGTTCTGAGCCAAGGCAAGTGAGCTTCTTTTGTGACACACACAGGGTAAAGGTCTCCCTTCCTGCCCAGGAAAATTTCTCATTCCCATTCTACATTCCACTTGACTTCACTTTCTCAGACTGTCTTCATTAATAATTTCCTAGTTCTCAATATTTTTATTTCTGCATTTTTTACCCGTTAATCTTGTTTAATTAGGTTTCAGGTGTTTGGAGTGTGGCTCAGAGGTAAAGCCCTTGCCTAGCACGTGTGAAGTCTTAAGTTTCACCCCCCAGAATGGCAAACAGCAGCAGCTGCCACCAAAACCAAGCAAAGCAAAGCAAAATGAAGCAAAACAACAAAACAAAAAATCAATTATCTACTTATCCAACCAACTAACCAGCCCATCCAAATCCTGTGGTAACCTCATACCCATAAAACTAAGGCACATTCTTCTGTCCTTCAAAATTAACTTTCTCAGAAGAATCGTACAAGGTAATGTCTATTCTTTCCTACTACACTTTCCACTCCTTAAGCCACACATTCCAGTCTTGACCCTGCTGCTCCCAAAAAAATCTCATCAAAATCAGTAATATTCTTTTGGCTTCTAAATTCAGTGTTTCTCATACTCTTTATTTACTTTGGTTCCCCAAAGCATTTGACATATCTGGGCATGCGCACTAGGACGAAAGCTTTCTTTGCTTGTTTTTTTTTTTTTGTTGTTGTTCTTGTCCACTGCCCTTATTTGCTTTCTCCTAGAAGCTTTCAAAAAAGCCATTTTCTTTTTGTTTATTTCTTTAATTCACTAGCTACTTTTTTGGGTGGATACCTGAAGATTACTGAAATGTATGAAGTCAGAGGTTTCTAGGCTTTTGCATTTTGTTGATCACTACAATCAAAGATTTTAGAAATACCTCCAAAAAGTTACCAGTATTCTAGTTTGTCAAATAAGGATGCTCAAACAACTCTTAACTACCTTATATTTCCTAATGGTTTGCTAGAAAAGAGATATTTTATTGCCAAAAATTAGAACATATTTACACAACAAAAGGACATCCTTTCAAGGGAATAATTTGACTTTATGAGAAGCTCACTATGGTCATGGACTAGTGAAATTTCAGTCTTGACTTCAGGGGTCTGGAGCATAGTGTCTGGAACTATGTGTGAGAAAACAGAATTTGGCAAAGGGACTGGAATTCTGCAGGGAGGTCAACCTTCTTGCTGTAACTCACACATACTTTCTTCCAGTTTTTTTGCCTTTGACTTTACTTATGAGAGATTCCAGGGATGAACCTATTGAATCTTGCTTTGAAATAACTATGCAAACTTAAAATAGAAGATAACTTACTTTTTTTAATGAAGGGTCTCTATAAACACCCTTAGCACATAATATACCGAATGGTGATTTTTTTTCCAGCATGATCACAAAAATATTTTAATGGCTCAGTTGGAAAAGTCCAAACGCTCAACTAGGAGAACAATTTAATAGCAATGACTTCAGTGTCAACAGAAAGAACACTGGATGCTGTCTGGACAGCATTCTTCACGTTTTGCCTTAACTTTGAATGAAAATCGTCTGCAGTTTCATGCAAATATCTGCCAACATTTGTACTCTTATCAACTTCAGAAGCCTTGATCCTAATTCAACAAAAGGCTTTTGGAAAATTTGCTTTTATTTCTCAATTCTTACCTGGAAGAGATTTCATTTGCACAGCCACCTATGTAGCTCTTTTTCATAAGAAAAATTTTGCACAAGCAAATGGACCATGAGGGCCATAATATGAGTACTTATATCTACACTGTATATCATAAAAAGCTAAGGCCACACATCTTCCAAATCCTGTGACAGTAAACATAACCATTATTTTTTTAATTACTGCTATAGATCATTCATCCCAGCACTTGATACTTTGTTTATAATTTTGGAATCAGGAAATACTTCTGGTAATACCATATGCAAATGGTCATTTGAGCTAAAAAGACTGCTATTATCCATGTGGACATTTGCTATGATCTGAAAATCCCTGTGCATTTATATGTGGACACCTCATGTCCAGGGCAGCAGCCTCAATAAACAGAAGATGATTAGATCATAAGCGCTCTGACTTTAATAAACATCATATTGTCTTCCTAGTATAAGGAACTGAAAGTGTAAATAAGATAAAAAATCTATAATAGATACCATGAAATGGAAAGAAACTGCTCAAAAGGAAAGAACAATTGTGATGGGGGAAAGGAAAAAACAAGGAAGAGAAAAAAAAAAACCTATGATAGCTAAGATAATTATCCTACTAATTTCTTTTAGTTCATTGAAAAGAATCGTTCATGCTTATATTGTTTGTTCAATTCTACATGCCTGTATTTTGTAATCTGAGCAACTATTTTGAAGATAACAATAAACTTATCATTGCTAACTTCCTATTATTTGTCATGAAATTTTTTTTTTTTTGTCTTTTTAAGACAAGGTCTCACTATGTTGTTCAGGCTGACCTTGGGCTCACTTTGTAGCCCAGGCTGGTCTCAGACTTGCAACAATACACTTGCCCCAGCCTCCTGAGTACTGGGATTATAGAAGTGTGTCATCATGCCCAACATTGTTATGAAATTTTCTATTATTGTTTTTTGTCTTTAACATAAAACAAGAATGGTGAATTTTGAATTTTTGAAGGCTTTTTTTATGTTGGAAACAGAATAGTAGCCCCCACTATTACTATAGCCATTAAACATTGTGCAGAGGACTTAGCTAATATTTTCAAGCAAGGAAAGAAAAACCAGTGATATAAATATTAGAAGAGAAAAAATAAAAATCATTATTCATCAGAGGTACAACTATGGAAATCAAACATCCAGATCATAAGTTGCAAATATTAGTGAGTATAGCAAGGTTCCCTATAAAGCCTATACCATTAGTAAACAGGAAATTAGAAAATGAAATGGTTAAGAAAATATCTTTTCCTGTAGCATCAACATTGTTACATATTTAGATATAAATCTAACAAAAAATGTGTGCTAGGCATTTGTGTAAAGCATACACTATGATTAGGAGACATGTTTCTCAAATTTATCTATATAGTCAAGTCAATCTCAGTAGTGACCCCAGGAACATGCAAATTTGCATACAGGAATGGATAAGTTGATCCTAGGACACAGGAGAATGCAAAAAGTACAGGAAGAGCCTGGTCACTCTTGAAGGAGCGCTTGCTATGTGCACATGAAGACTTATTCCAGTAGCACCATACTTTGAACAGTGTGGCTAAGGGCAAAGTTTAAAAATACACCATTACAACAGCATGGAAGTTTTGAAAAAAGTATAAACATACCCAAACATTTAATTTACCACCAGTGATGCTGCTGAACAGAAAGCAAAGATGATAATTCCAGGTAGATTTAGATAAAAATATGAAAGATAAACAATAGCATTTCTGGATGATAATGTATGAGAAAAATCTTTATGACTTTAATGATCTTAATCAGAAAACAGAAAAGAAAAAACTAGACAAATGCACTAATGGGAAAGGAAAACATACTTCTATTAAAATCAAGAAAATCTATTAAAAAGAAAAAAGTCATCATTAAGAGTGTAGAGGTGAATTTCATAGTAGAAGATATTTGTAAAAGTCTGTAATTAGAAAATATACAGATGTCTTACAAATCAATAAAAAAGGTGAATACTAAATAGAAAAAAGGGCAAGAAACTTGAATAGGTGCTAAACAAAAGAAGACATCCAAATGACTAAACACATTTGAAAAGGCAATAAATAGAATTAAATACAATAATCAGGTCAACGTGAATTTAGGTAACAGTAAGATACCATCACAGAGTACTAGTATAAGCATAACAAAACAAATCAAAGCAAAAACCAGTGACACACTCTTTGGCAAATATGTAAGGCTGTCCAAGCTCTCTCACACACACCAACTGAAACAGCTGCTTTGGAAAACAGCTTTTTATCATCTGTTGAGCTGGAAGCTCTGAAAACTTTGAGGTAGCAGTTGTACTTCTAAGTGTGTGTTCACAGAATGCACACCAGTTCCAGATTCCTGCAATGATACCCACAGAAGCATTAGCCACGATTCCCCAAACTAGAAACAAGCCAGATTCGTTGAATAGAAAATGGATAGAATTCTGGCATATCCCTCAGTAACATACTACTTAGTCTCCAACATGACAAACAAAAGTGTCCGATGTGATTTCACACCAAGCAGAGCCAGTGGACAGGTAAGCTCTTCTTGATGTTCCACAGTTATCTTGAAGTCATTAAGGAAAATATTTCCAGAACCCCATCTTTTATAGTAATACAATCTTGAGATTTTGGAACTTCTGTTCTTTGTATCTGAAAAGTGATTTCTCTTCTTTTCTAGTTCTTCTCTTTCATGTTTGTCTCAAAAGTCATTTCTGGAAAAACCTTACTAACTTCTTCTCAGGTCACTCTAGAGTCCAGACTTTCTTCCCAAGCTATTATAATAGTTAATAACAAACACTATTCTGGTCATAGATATTTTTCACTTTTCCAGAGTTCACTGTGCCCCAGGAGTTAATTTTGATTCTCCCAGTGACTAGAAGTGTTCTCAGGTTCTAGCAGATAGCATCTACCTCAGAAAGTATTGAGTACATTTAACATTTTCAGGCCTCAGAATCTTGTTTTCACAAGTGAGTCACATGTACCTGAATCTGTATATGGGAGAAGGGAGCCTTTTGTTTAACACGTGTTAGAAGCTTAGGCTAAATATAGGCCTACATGTGGTGGACATCAGTGTGGATTTGTTGCATGGAGAAAGTTTATGCTCATTTTCTTTTTTTTTATTTACCTTACATCAATGCTTACTTTTATGTTGACATTTTTGTTTGAAGTTATTCACTATGGAGGAGTGGAAATGGCCAGATCTCTCCTAATTTTTCTGGGGACTCTATGTAGGTTGGAACAAGTGGCCACATCACTCTGGGAAAAAACTTGCATGCACAGTGGGGAAAAATAGCGTGCCATTTGTGAAATCCTGTGGTCTTAGGGAGGGCAATCGACTTTCATTACAGTAAAAGCAGTATTTTAAAAATGAAACATAGGAGGCAGCCAGAAAGGAAATGACTTCAAATAAGGGCAGAGACATTTTCAGTAATACCATGTACTGATTATTGTTTTCCTGCCTATAAGGATGTTTACATAAAGACACCTTCTCCTCCCAGCCTCAGACAGAATCTTTTACAGAGATCTTTTTGCAGTGTCCCCCTTCAGGCAGCTTGGAAGAGATTCATATCCTAATTTCTTAAATATCACAGGTTTACATAAAAAGAAATTGGAGGTAAAAAGATAACTGCAGCAATAGATATACTGTTTTTAGCCTACGTTATGGAGACAGAATGTCTCAGGCGAGATAGAAATAGGACAAAGAGAGAGGGAGAGACAGACATATAGCCAGTGGCCGACTCATTGTCCACTGGGTGGGGAACAATTAAATTATAAGTGGATAATGAGAGCCAGGATCTGAAGCCCCGAAGCAGAAAATCTTCTTTTCTAGCCAATTGTTATGAGTTTATTAATTTCTCCCACAGAATAGGAGGGTGACTAACATCGAGACTGACCCATGGGTAAACTTGCCTGTTGATGCTTTTGAATCATATTTTCCATTAAAAATATCTGTACTGATAGTTACACAATGTGGGGTCAACTATTCCCCTGCCAAGTACTTAACTTGTCCTTCTAGCCTCCAAATTAAAACATTTTTCAAGTAAAATTAATATATTAAATAATCCAGGTAGGTCCACTTAGCAAAGAGTGAAATGAAAATTAGCTATTTCTCTGTAGAAAAGAAAACCCACTTATATTTTAATGTGCTAAATACAATACCATTTGTTCCAGAGGTGTGAGCCATAGTGAGATCATTGAGCTTTCTGCTTCTTACATGTGCAGTGCCCCAGGTCTCTTCCCAGACCTCAGTCCTTAGAGTCCTAAGGTCTATTGATCATTGTAAGTGGTCTTAGAAATTGGATAGTCATATCAGTATTGTGGACAAAGCTGAGATATTATTAGGTATGCTGGGGCTGAATGCTAGTCAAAGTTAGAGCTGTGATATGACATGGGTCTGCTGACCCCAAATTCAGCAGACTCGTCGTCACTCTGCTGTCTAACCCATCCTAAGTACTTTACTTCATAACTCTCCTCAAACTCTAAGACTCAATCTAAAAATGGGTATCTGAGATGAATATGCGCTTCTCAGATGAAGAAATACAAATGGAAAATAAATGTATGAAAAAAGCTCAACATCATTTGTTATCCGAGAGATGCAAATTACAACAACACTGAGATTCTACCTCACCCCACCAAGAATGGTTATCATCAAGAGATCAACCAATGACTAATGCTGGAGGGGCTGTGGAGAAAAAGGAACCCTTCTCCACTGTTGATGGGAGTGTAGACGGGTGCAACCACTGTGGAAATCAGTGTGGAGATTTCTTAAAGAACTAGGATTAGAGGTTCCATTCCACCCTGTTATTCTCCTTCTGGGTATCTTCCCAGAAGACTTAAAAACATCTTGCCACAGTGATACATGTGTACTCATGTTTATAGAAGCACAACCTGTAATAGATAAATCTTGGAAACAATCCAAATACCCATCAACTGAGGAGTGGATAAAAAAGATGTGGTTGTTTTATATGACAGAATACTATTCAGCCATAAAGAAAGATAAACTTGAGACTTTTATAGGTAAATGGATATAACTGGATACCATACTCATAAGTGAAATAAGTCAGAGTCACATGTATAAACATACTGTCTTCCTAGTGTGAGAAACTGAAAAAGCAAATAAGGCCTAAAATGCACAATAGGTGTTTGTGAAATAGGAAGACATTGTTCAAAGGGACAAAGGAATTAGGATGGGGGAGAGGAGAAAGGAAGGAAGAGAAAAGGGAAGGAATAAAACACAAGATAGTTATGCTACTAGTTTCTCTTAGTTCATTGAGAAGAAAGGTTTGTGCTAATATCATTTGGAGAATTTTTTTAGGCCAAAACTTGTACTCTGATTAATTACTTTAGATTTTTTTTTTTTTTTTATCGATCAAACTCACAACCACACGCTTGCAAGGCAGGCGCTTATGCCGCTGAGCTAAATCCCCAGCCCCTGATTAACTACTTTAAAGATAACAAAACTCAATGTACTAACTATTGTTATTCTCCCGTTATTTTGTTACAAAAATTTGTTTTACCTTTTTTCATAAAATCCAAATAATAGAATTATTAGGAAAAAATGACACAGCTGAATATGCCTTGGGCTATCTGAAGATACTCAGGAGGCCACTTGCAGAGAGGTAGGAGTAGGAGAAAAACTTCTCCAACTGCATGAATGGGATAATTCATTCTTGAAGAATGAGAAGATAGTAAAGCTTGCAAGTATCTTACAATCTATGCTTTCCATGAAAGATGGTATGTATCTACTATGGTCTCAGCTACTCGGGAGGTTGAGGCAGGAAGATCAATTGAGCCCAAGAGTTTGGGGCCCCCCTAAGTTACACAGTAAGGAAGCAAGACTCCATCACAAAAACAAAGCAAAATTAAACCAACAACAACAACAACAAAAAGGTAAAATATGTATGCTTGAACTTCTCAAAGAATGAATGAAAAGAACTCTATGAAATAAAAATAAAACTTTATAAAACCGGGACAGCTTTAACACAATTAGAATTATTAGAATGAAGAACAAAGCCGATGAAATGAAAAACAATGAAATTGAATGAAACATAAACTGGAAGCAGAGAAAGAACAAAAAAAAGGAATTAGTTAAAACTATTTTTCTCTCACCAAATGCATTAACACTGAACTCTGGTTCAATGAGAGAGATTGTTCCCACCATTGTCAGGCACAGTGTGGAGCAAGACACTGGGAATCTGAATTTGGTAACAACCAGTGTGGATCTGTATTGCTTTAGCAGAAACCCTTTAGAGTCATGCACTAGAAAGTTTATAATTTTAACTTTAGAAAGTTAAAGTGATATATATGTGATATATATGTATTATAACATTTCCTACTAGGTGGGGGGTGGAATGGGGGAAGGAATCCCATAATCTAGCACATTGACAATTTGCTTTAACCCAAATATATGAAATCGTGCAATAAGTATATTAAAACTCTAGATAGCCTTTGGTCAACCTGGGCCAGATGTTTTTGGCAACGTTGATTAACTATTTAGTTTTCAGAGCTTTCTGGATTTCAGAATTGCAAATCACTATCAGCTAAAGAAAAAAACAAAACAAAACAAAACAGAAAAATGTAGTGTTGCAGTATTAAGGTATAGTATTCATTTGTCTGTTTGGGTTTTGTGTTCCAGCAGTCATAGTCATAGAGATAGTTACCACTGACCAGGCCAGAAGCTGATTGGATACAGGCAAACAGAAAGAAAGTGAGACTCTAAAGGCAGAGACAGCTGTGGAAAACCCCTTGGGAGGGAGCTCAGCAAGGACAGGCAGTAATTAGAGGTGAGGAACGCCTGAGTTAGGGGCTAGTTGAGGGATGGGCGGATTCTAAGGTGGAAATGTAAAGGCAGGTGGGAACAATTAGGGTAGAGAATGGGACTTAGCACGGTCAAAGGCAAAACCTGCAGAAGAGAACTCATAGAATGAGTGGACAGGAAAGTAGAGTCAAGCAAAGAGAGGAGGATTTTAGAAACGAAGGATCCAGGAAACTTGAGATGAGAGTGAGCAAAGGAGAGGTAGAAACTGCAGGAAGACAGGGCACATGGGTGCCTAGACAGATGCCTGCAAAGCTGAGAAGAGGGCGAGTACTCAGGAAGTGAACAGAGCAACAGCCTCCTAAAACATGTAAGAGGTTACGGTGATCTCCGATCATCTCGCCGTGCCGTGAAACACCAGAAGCTTTCATCTGTCTGTGTTCTGGTGTCTGTTCTCCAACCTCATTTTAACCTCTCCCTTCCCAGCCTTTTAGAGTCATTTTTCTATATTCAGACTGACTTTTTCAGCTTCTGTATATAAGAATATGTGGTAATTGACTTCCATGCAGGAGAGGAGCTCAGAGACTCCAAATATAAAGAGATGCTAAGTAGCTGGATTTGATCAATGCATCTTGTAAACATGTGTTAAAATATTACACTCTGCCTTATTAATAAATTAATACTATTAATAAAAATGTTCAAAACCAAAAATAATCTGGAAGGAGTGACTTTGAATACTCTCACCATGAAGAATTGAGAAATACTTGAAGAGATGGATATGGTTACCCTGATTTGGACATTACACAGTGTATACATCATATGCTACTTCAGAAATAGGAACAGTTTTTATAGGTCAATTAAACAAGGAAGTACAAATTAATGAAAAAGAAAAGAGAAATAACAGGGCAGAAGCAGAGAGGCATGAACGGCAGCACAGTCAGAGCCCAGAGTCAGAAGGACAGTTGACTGCAGGCTCAGAAGAAAGGAAGGCTGGGATTTCAGCCATGGTGTTGATGTGTCTTAAAGGCTATGAACTTCACGGTAATGAGTTTCACTACTGCAATAACTTTCCGTAATTAAAACTGTCAAAATACTCTTTATCAACGAGCCGTGAAATCATGACTTTATTTTGGGTTTAGGGCACTTTTCAGAGGCATTTGTCAGTGTACACAACACAGCAAACTATGTTTTGTGCACTAAATATTTGGAGGGTTTTATCTCACCCCTGGAAGTACAGGGGTGAGAAACTAATGCAGTAAGAATACACTGTACCAGACAGAGTTATTTTTTGTTTCCAGATAATTATACCTCTAATTCTGCTATCATTCTTGTGTAAAACAATATTCAGTCCACTTGATAATAAGTTACATATTTACCAAATAAGTAAATGAAGCTGTTTTTGGGTTCTTAAATAGATATTTGCTCCTGAAAACTCTCTGCTTTTATAGTTACATAAGAATATACAAATCCATTCCTCATTAATTGAATTTTATTTGGGACACTAGTCCCAGGACAAAAATGTGTCATTTTTCAATGTCCCAGACTTAGCTCTACGAATCAAGTGTCAGACAGTTAGTCCTGTTTACTTGAGAGTCCTTAAAACTCCTCCACTCTGACTAGTCTTACGCGATCCCAGTGAGATGAACAGCAAATAAACATCTATTGTGCCTTTAGCCATCACACACCTACAAAGCTTGGACTTCTGTGCGTCTGAGCGGTCCCTCTTCCCTCACAGCTGGCTCCACTTAGCTGCAAGCAAAGTCTGTCTCATTAGTGGTGCAGCCTCAGCCCCTCAGAGTCAGGAGTTTGAAATATAATTGATTTTCACACCTATTGGAAGCATGGATTTAACTGTGTGAAATTAAAATATGGCTAGAAAACCATATTTCTCAAGTCAGCAACCAAACTGAACTGACATCACTTTGGAAAAACCATCCAGGTCACCCTTGAATTTGGCCATGAGGGGGCAGCCAAACACTGCTCAATGCAAAAAGCCGCGGCAGTTCTGCTTCTGGGGACCGTACATTTTGAAGGTTAGCAAATGAGTTCAGTAAGTAGCAATCGGTAGTTACCAAGTACACACTTAGTACTTCATACTTTAGTTTCTTACATGAATCCATGAGTTTCGTTTTTAATATAGCCCCATTTAGTCCGTCAGAAACCTTTTGCAAAAGGTGGTTAGAGGCTGGTTTATATGCAATAATAATGAGATGTTATACGTAGTTGTCACTTTTTAGATTAAGACAGTCAATAAATTGGTATTATCCATTCATTGGGCACTCCAAGGTAATCATGACTCAAAGAGAGAGGAACATTTTATTTTTTTAGCCTGACCTAAGAATCTATCTCAAGTATTTATTTAAATATAGAAAATAATCTTTAGTCTGAAAAAATGCATATACACTTTTTAATATTATAAGAAGCCCTACCATTTTAACCATCTATAATTTTATTGTGAAAAAGAGAAGTTTTACTGTTTATACAGCCAAGACTTAGGAGGAATCTAAGGAGGAGAGACCTATCAAAGCACTCACTAATACATCTTACTCTGAAAAGGACTCTTTTTAAATATAAAGATTAAAGTTATCAATCAAAGGTAAATTTCCAAGCAGCTATAATTCATAGACATTTATTAGGTTATATTGTGGATCTAAAATTTACATTTATTTAGAAATTTTTTAAAAAAGATCTGTTTAAAATTTCTGTCTTTTTGGTTCGAAGAATTTCATTGCATAAAGGAAAATCACAAACTGTTACTTTAGTAATAGATGGTTTTTGTTTTATAAAGTGTCGAAGCAAAATCAATTTAATGTACTGTCACGAGGAAAAGTATAGCATTGTAAAACCGGGTAACTATAGTTACAGTCCTGTACATTAAAGAAGCTTTTAAGAGCATAGATGATCTCTACAATCTATTTAAAGCTACTAACCTGCCTTTAAACTGTTTATGCTTAAAAATTCTACAAAATTTGATATTATAAACATAGATAGGAAATGAACTTCTGAGATAGAAGACCTTAAAGAAACAGACTGCTTTCTACAACTGAACTTCATGAAAGATGAGTTCATTATCCTTTCATAACAATTAGCTTTTTATGTAAAAGAGAATGAGATATAAAATAAAAATTGTGTTAAGTGTATTAGGGTAAAATATTTAAATGATTTGAAATGAAGATTTAGTATCATTGATCTGAAACTAAATTTTAGTATCATTTCAAGTTCAAAATACTATTGAAAAATTTAAAACTCCTCTAAAAATCTGTCGTTTGTTAGACGTCCTTAAATATTGTATACATAATGCAATTATGTTCATAAACACTGCATTTTACTTAAAGATCAAAAATTTTCTATTAGAATTCATTTAATAAAGTTAAGCATTTTATCAACTTAAAAGGCTTCCTCAGAAAATAAAAAGAATTTCAACTTATAACATTTATTCTTAGAGGTTAGTCAAAAATCTTTAAAGAAAAACTGTGAATTAAAACAGGTTTTTGGGTAATAAGGATAATAAATTCAGTATTTGTTGGGCTGCTGAATGGATTATTTATGTGTACAGGCTGAAACCAAAACAAATCTATTTCTTCAAAACTAGGGAAAGACTTAAGTTTAATTTTTTTGTCAGCTACACAATAAAATGTCACTGATTTGAAAACTGGATGTCTAAAATTGAAATTTCTCAAAACTCAAAACAAAATGATCTAAATAGGTGTATTATTATAGATTTTTAATAACCTTATTTTATAGAGGTTAGCTCTTAGGAGGAGTTGCTATTCTTCAGATTTGCCTTTGGGTTTGCAGTTCCCAGGTTGTGTTAACAACAAAACAGAGTCACTAAGAATTACATCCATTCTACGGACGTATTCCAACAGGTCGAATTTTTACAAAAAACATTCAGATTATTATTAACTTACCTTACATTTTAAAAACAAATACAAAAAATATTTTCTCCCCTATAATTGATTTAATCAACATTTAAAAGCTATTTCATTTGTAGCTTTAATCACATATAGAAATAGGTTTCCATAAAAAATTTTCATTCAGAAACTGCTAGGCTGCATGGGATTGCACTTAATGACAATGACAAAAAAATGAAAGCTTGATATCTGTTTTTCAAATATTGCAATGAGCCTATTGAAAACGCCACAAAACTAAACAGATATTTTATATTCTTTGGGACTCGTACTTGTCTAAAGTGAGAAAGCAACAGGCTTACCAGTGGCATCCATGAGAACGATGAAGTGAAGTAGGAGAAACATTGCAGTGCGTCTGATGCTGAGAGATATTAATATCAGAAAAATAACAATAGGTTTGCAGCAATTGAGTTATTAGAGGGAGCCTCCTTACACCTCTGAAGGAGTTTCTGATATAGTACCGTGGGTGTCTCCCATGTGTCTGAGCATGCTCACAGCTAAAACTTCACTGGCATGCGGGGAAACAGACTCTTGTCATTATGCAGGCTGCCTTTTTTTGTTCTTTCTTTTTTTTGTTTTATTTTGTTTTAAATGCATGGTTGTGTTCTTGGTCATTCATTCACTATGGAGTGTAAATGGATATATAAACATGATTAGTATAACTAACAAAAACTTCTTGATCATACTTTTTTCCCTTTTAAGCATGTAGAACAGTTCGCACTTATTTTAAATCCAAACATAGGCATTCTTAAATATGAAGGGATATAGATGTAGGCTATGAAACGCTTTACAGGCATGTTTTTCATGCAATTAGCAAGGAACAAAAAGATATTGTCAAATACACAAAGAACACCTACTCCTATTCAAAAGCACTTCTATGCTTTCTAATGGCACACAGAGTGATAGTAGCATGTAAAGTACATGGCCTTGTGTTCCAGGGTTACTGACTGTCAAACTTTTACACAGCATTTTGAACTTCAGATGACTCCTCCATAATTATATTCCTATTTCAGGTGGATAACTTTATCCTGGCCTTCAAGCCTGTGTTGCATACCTACTAGAAAACATGAATGGTGACATAGTTCTTCTATCTTGAAAACAGCTTTGTAAGCAGCATAACCTGTGCAAGTTAAAGTATTGACAGGAACTTTGGCTATAGGATTCAGCTGACCCCAGTGTCATAGTAATGTCCACTCCAAAAAAAGATGTTGTGTGGCCAGATTTCCTTGGCAGCATCCATATTACTGATGGGAAATATTAACTCAGAAAACAGTTTGCAGTCTGATTTGGGCAGGAGATTTTGCAATGAGTGATGCAGATATTCTCATACATAATTATTAATTGCATCCTAACAACATTGTTTGAAAACTGTCGTCTGATGGCTGCCTGCTGTCATCACAAACCATGAAGAGGATTTTTCTCATTCTTTCATTTCGGACTTTGAGAGAATGAGGATTCAAATGGAGCTTGAAATTTAAAAAATATGTGACTTATCACAAAATGTCATCGGTTCTCTCGAGAAATGAGTTAAATTCTCTACGATACCTTCCAGCTACATTTGGATGCCTTCTCATCTGATTTTTCAAACTAAAGGAAAAAGCAACAGAAGGAATAATGACAAAAATGAAAAGAAGTACTTGAAGGCCTCTTCCTATATTTTAAGCAACTTTCCTTCTCACAAAATTTGAGGTCTTTTAGGTTAAAAAATTCTTATTTCACTTTAAAAAATCTAGGCCAATTAGGTTTTCATACATCTTGGGTTTTGCTGCACTGATGGATGCTAGTTTCAAAACTTTGAGCATGAATTTTTAAGTGCAATTAAATACCGTGGATTGTCTAGTGCAAATCTATTTGACGTTTAATTATATTTTCCACAAAAATAACTTTTGGAGAAAGAAAATAATGTCAAGATTTCAATGAAATTAGTTTAGACTTTATGGATCTTAAGCCTTCATAGTAGATTTAAATTGCTGAAAAGTTGAATCATTATCTCTTGCGAATAGGATTTTCAAAGTTAATCTTTGAAATATTAACACCAAAAGATTCAGAACTCAATAATTATAAATAATAGTTAAGAATATCCTTGGCTCATTATTGGCTTTTTAAAACAGAATGTATAAGAATTGAAATGCCATTTCATTTTATACATTTTAACTTTGATTTATCTTATGTGCATATCCAACCCTCTGAACTGCAACCAGAATGGCTGAAAAGTACACAGGAATGTAATGTATATGTTTAAATAAGAGTAAATTAACTTACTTGCTCTTTAAATACATAATTGGTAAGGAGGCTCCAGAGAGTGCTTTAGGCAGGGCTGAGATGGAAGACAGACGTGCAAACTGGCTCATTACTAGATATTAACTTCAGTGCTGTACAAGTGCATTTTATTGATCTTGCCTGAATCAACTCATTTCTGTATGCCAATCTCTTGTCAATAGCATTCATATTTTTGGCAATAATATTATAACAGCTCATGTAAATATGTGTTTACTATTCAGTATAATTCTGGCTGATTCAAGGGGATTATTTACTATTGAATTACTAATTATCCAGTTCTCTGTGTGTGTGCATGGTGGGGAGTGAGGCAGGTACTTTCTTTGATTGTACTATAATATTTAGGTAAGTCTTAGAAATCATTGTTAAATATGAAGTTCTTAAATTAAGATTTTAACACATTTTTAAAATTGTGTAAATTTTTTTACAGTCTATAATATCTTGTCAAATTAATGTTTAAAATCAAGGCATTTGATAAACTACCACTGTATTTAATGATAGTCTAATCTTATAAAAACCTATCACCTCTATAGACTGTATAATTTTTTAAGTTAACAAAACCTTATGCATTAGCAGTTTAATATAACTTTCTCCTTTTTAGAGAAAAGGACATACTGATCACAAATAAACTGTATTATACAGTATATTTTTCTCAAAAGATAAATTACAGCACAGTAACATCAGAACCCTAAACTTATAATAACAGGCCAACAATGAAAATGTTCATTTGAGTAGTTTCCATACAAGAAATCAAATTACAGTAAGACCTTAGTAATTCAGCTCTGTGAAGCATTTATAATAATTATGTGTAAGTCTTTCTACATGAGTTAACAGCAGTAATTTATCATTTGAAAAGGTTGATATTTTATATAACTTTTTCAGCAGTGATAGCAGATTTATTGGCACGTTTCAGGCAGAGGTGAGCTGACTGAATCATACTGTCTCATCAGCATTTCGTGTCTTTTAGCTGAGCAAACCAGTCCGGTTATAGGCAAGAAATTCTAAGTGTTCTAACCCCAGTGTTCTAAATTTAAAATAATTTAAGTCATGCTCCATTTCTCTGGGAATTTTCACTGTTGGCAAGCTCAGTTATTAGGCATATAGTCATAAAATTGGAATAAAAAATATCACTGAGATATCCAGTGTCGGCAGTGCAGTAGATTAGATACTCTTTACTTGGACATAATAGCTCCTGCATAAAAAATTTTCTATTGGACTTCTAGTGTCTTCAGAATAAGACAAATCCAATCTAAAGTGAAAACACAATACAAAACAAAAAGCAAATGCTGAAATAGTATTTGCAGCTCAGTAAAGACTTGTAAATGGCAAGGCTGCCATGCAAACAAATGTGGGCGTCAGCGAAGGAACTTTAAGGCAGAGCCCGGAGTCCAAATCCAAGTCCAAGAGCTGAACCACAGCCTCCCCAGAGAATGCAGCTGAGGACTGTGAAAGGTCATACTCCCTAGCACCATCCAGAAGAAATACAAACTCCGAGGGGAACACCTTCCATTTAAACCCTTAGATTTTACCCAGAGTATCAACCAAATATTTGTTCATTATCAAGGATCAGTCAAGCCCGCATGGTGAGAGTTAGCACAGCAGTAACAGATTTCGAGCCCAGAGGACTTCAAATATGGAGATTATCAGTTGTGTATTGCAACATTACTGTGAAGTTCATATAGGAGATAGTCTGTGGCAAAGCTGGCTGGGACAAATAAGTAGGACTGCCAATGACAAGATGCCAGGACAGCAAAATATAATCCTCAGCACCTGTACATGGTACTTCTCAGAGGCTCCCATGAGATGTGGGTGGCATAAAAGAGAGGAGAGAAAGGAGGAGCCCACTGGAGTGACCCCTCCTGTAGACAGGGTGCAGATTTAGTGTTGTTTTTATCCTGTCCTCTCTCTGTTCAGCCCAAGTTTCACAGAACTAGTTCTTCCCTTACCCTGTCATCCCTCACTTTTCAAATAAAATTTTGGCACTGTTTTGGGCTTGTCTTATCCAGTTCTTTGTTCAAATCAAGAAGGACCTGGGATATTTTAAATTAGCAAGCCATTTCTACAGGAACTGACAACAGAGTCACACAACACATATGAAATAACTAATCTTTACAAAGAAGGTAGTACAGAAAAACTGGAAATAAAACATTGGAAGGACATGAAGACATTTTGAGACAAGCATGAAAAGCCAGTATACAGTTGACTGGAGTCCATGAAGGAGAAAATATTGAGGTTATCTGAGGAGTTGATGGCTGATGGTTGTATAGAATTTGTGGATTTAGGAAGAACAAATTCTACTAGGCAAGGTAAATAAAAATAGATGTAGATGTTTGGTTTTGAAATTTTACTGTATCAAAGATACAATGATCTGTCATGAAGGATGGCTTTAAGGAAGAAACTAAGGAGAAAAAACATCTCTTGCAAAAGGAAAATTAGAATGCTGGCCAACTGGTCAACCACAGCCATAAAAGCCAGAGTGAGGCTAGAAATACTCAAAGTTCTGATGGAAAACAACTGATCACTGTAACTTTTGTTTCTAGAACAATCTTAGAGGGAATGAGCCTAGCACAAAATGTATTAAAAAGTAAAGAACCATAAATAAATAAATAAATAAAAGGTTCAGACGAAGTTTACTGGCATTTCAGGAAAGTGAAAAATCTGCTTAAGTTATGAAGGTCATTCTTAACTCTGTCCATCTTGATGGATTGAGAGATTAAGAAGTACCAGTGCTTCTAGGTATTAATATTCCTAGGTATTAGACACACCGAAGTAATGTGAGGATAGAGGGAAGGTAGATTTTTGCACCTGTATAGAACTGAGAGTATTCTGACTCTACACCCTGGAACCTTGGTACACAAGTGCTTTTGTTTGCAAACAAATTTGGTTCACAAAAAGAAGCATTTTATAAAACTTTGCTTTTGTTTGCAAATTGCATTGGGTGACAAACATGACAGTAGCTATCTTTTCCCACACAAACACAAATATAGCTATCTTTTCCAGAATTGTAGAAAAAATGAAGTCATGAACTGAGGTGCCACTGTATACTGAGTCTGATCAAAAACAGGGTAGATACTCAAAAAGGATGTCAGAGATACTGTGATTCTATACTGTTCCCAAGGAATCCATTCACTGCAAGAGGACTATGTATGCCCATAGTTTGTCACGTGACTTGGCAGTGCCTCTCAGTCAGTAATGTACATTTCTCTGCTCCAGTGACATTTGCCACAGCCATAAGATTTTCCACCAAACCAGATGTGATATGTGCTATCTTCCAGCAGAGGCTTTCAATGTGCTTTTGTGGTCTGCCTTGACCTTTTATGCACCCGTGTTTCTCAGCCTGAATGAAAGGCACGCGAATCATACTTGAACCTATGTCCAGCCAAACCCAGAAGAGCTGTAGATGACCCACAAGCTGGACACAGCTATACTGGCTTAGTGTTGTAAACCACTAGGACTTGGATGTGGTTGTTTTCATTGTCACTGCTACAGAAAACATGATTCAAACAGACAGATAAACCCAGAGATCATCAATCAAATTTGTAGTTTCTCAGGGCAAGGACTGAGGTGCTTGATGTAGAGGTATGTGCTATATATATGAAATAAACTAATATATAAATTCAATTTTTTCTCACAGAATTTCCTTTGAAAAGTTTTTCATTACTGTAGTGCATTGGCAAACATCACTGGAGCAGAGAAATGTACACGCAGTAATAATGTTTACATTCACCTTAGAGGGTAGGTACACATACTTTTTATTCAACCCCTATACCTCCATGTAGAGCTCCTTTCTATTTGCAAAATATTTACCTCTGTTTCCTACATCTTCTACATGATATATTATCCCCAAATTTCTTGGAGTAATTATTTTGTTTTGTTTTGTTTTTGTGCTACTAAGGATTGAACTCATAATGTCATGCTTGCCAAGCAGGCACTTGTGCCACTGAGCTAAATCCCTGACCCCTCTTGGAGTAATTATTTAGAAATCACTTCAGAGCTAGCATATCCTTTCATTGTTCACAAAAAAATTCTTGAACATTAACTAGATTTTTTGTTTTCTGAAATTGTGTGTAATATGAATGACCTTTGATGCACCCTTGGTCAGCAGTTATTCTTTTCTAGTGCATTTATGTGATAGTCTCTATATGACTTCATTTTAAAGCTTCAGGTAACATGAAATAAATTAGAACCTTGTTGGGTGGCTGTTGGAATTTTTAAGTCTGTGTATTGAATTTACCCTGAGTGAATGTACCTTTTATTCATGGAGTACCAACTATGTATATTGCTAAGTAATGATCCTTGATCTAACGTGAAAAGCTGCAAATCACTTTTATCTAAATTCTTTTCAAATTGATTACAGAAGCTCTTCATTTTATGGAATCATAAAACAAGCCTGGTGAAGCCCAGTGCAGCCCTTGACCCAGTCTGGTGCTCGTGACACTGCCGCGTCACTCTTGGCAATGCCTTGCTTTTACTTGACTATAAACGCTGGCCTGTGCAGCGTTTCTTGATTCTTTTACTTCCCACATTCTGAGTAAGATAAAGCATCACAACACCTTCAAATGGTTCATTTTAGATGAGAGAATGAACAGAAGGTCCCAATTATTCAATTAAGCAATTTATCTCCAAATAGCAGAGTTAGCTCTGCTCATCTGTGCGGCATCCTCTGATAACTCAGGATGGATATTTTGACAACACTTAGTGATGTTGCTCATCCATCAAATTTTGATTGCACTTAATGTAAAAAGTGAGGTGAGATATGCATGGGAGGCTGGCATGCGAGCATCTAAGTAGAACAGGGGAGAATGTGGGGCTTCCTCAGCCACAGGAAGAAGGGTAGACTTCACCCAGAAGGAAAGAGAAAGTTGTTGAAAAGCTTGAATCCAAAAGGAGGGAAGAATAGATTGGTGTGGCTTCTGAGTGGGGGGTATGTTGGAGAACGCGGAACCTAAAGGCAGAGAGAAAGTCAGATGTATCACTGTAGCCCAGGATGACATGAAGCAATACTCAGCAGGAGAACACAAAAGTGGAACAAATATGAGATCTATTTCAGAGGTAGAACTAATGGGAGATGTTGAGAATGAGAGAATGTGGGGGGAGGGAGAGAGAGAGAAAGATGTGGGGGAGAGACACAGACAGAGATTGAGACAGAAGGGTATTAGGCAAACCCTGGGTCTCAGCACTGAGCCAGTGCATAACCAGAAGAGCTAGGAAGCTAAGAAGCAGAGCATTTGATCAGGGATGACATTTGGGGAGTTTTTCCACATGTTCAATTGGGAGGCCGGAGGGACTTCCTGACAGCAATTTCTAGCTAGCATGGGAAAAATCAAAATCACAACACAGGAAAGTAATATGGTCTGCGAAACAAGACATTCACTTATGAAAATAATTCCTTAAAAATATTTGGAAATGAAAGGATTGAAAGCTAATGGATACTACAAAAAAATTTTTTTAAAAAATTCACTCAGTTGTTACATACAGAAAATATTCATGAGAAACCTTATTTAAAAGTCATTAAAATTCCAGAGTACTCGAGGTACTAGCACTACATATAACTAATAACAGATTGGTGTCTGGTGAGCATTTTACATGGCTAGCACACACAGGCTCAATTTGGGTAAACCTGCATAAAAGAGACAAAGACAAAAGTTACAATGACATGGATCATTAGTGACGTTATGCAGTTACCTGCTGGAAATTAGCTAGGTCCTGCTATGCAATGCTATGGATTTCAGAATGGACATTTAAGGCACACAAAGCTAGCAAATGAATGGGGAAAACACTAAACTCTGATAAAATGTTGAAAATGATTATTTTTGTAATGGTCTATGAATTAGTAGCCAGAGGCCAAATAGCTAAGCTTTTCTAAACATGGTCCAGGAAAGGCTGGGATTCTCTATTAAACCACAGAGCTGTCTCTCTGGTAGATACATGTGAAGATGACTTCTCTGGGACTTTATTTTAGGAGTCTCCTGAGCTCAGTGAGGACCAAAGGAATTCAAAGGGGTTCAGGAAGGCAGCTGGGACTGGAGGGGAGGTATTGGAGAGAGAAATGATTTTACCGGTTGGTGCCAACAGGGGCTTGAAATTTTCATATATCATACAACATGATTGATTGACTAGAATATGTGTATTTTTCCCTATCCACAGCCCCTACAGGATAAGACATCTACTTCTTTTGCATCCTCAAATCTATCCAACATGTCCATTTAGAAACTGTTAATATATAAAATATATAGTAAGAAAAAAATATATGATCTAAGGTAGCGAGGGCGTATAAGCTGCACAGAATGAGTTAGTACACATTGTAAAGAATAGTTTGAAATGGTAATTGTTATAACTACTGCCAAGTGTGGCATTATATGAAGCCTCTTGTGGTCCTAGCAGGAGAAGGAGGAAACACATTATCACAGATATGAGCCCAGCAAGACAGTAAGTGAAAGATGACTATGCCAAGAGAAAGATACTAAGTACTGCAATGATCAGTGACAAATAATTATAAGTGAACAGGTAAAGGAGAGAAAAGTTAGTGAAAACTGGCTGCAACAATGAAATATTTCCAAAGATGATAGCAATGCTTTGAACAAGACCATGGAAGAAATTCGGGAAATTCAAAATTATACATAGTTTTTCTTTTCTATTCAGGAGATAAGAGAGTGAGAAAACTTCTCTTCCAAGGGTACACTACTAATAATTAGTTTTTATTCTCCTTACACCTAGCACTGTTATTTTTCCATTAAAGAAAATTAACAAGCAGTTACTTGGAAAGTCATGCAACATAGCAACGACCATGTGACCATGTCAAGCAGGATTATATTCAGATACTGTCAACAACACAGTTCAGGACTCAGCAATTAACAGTTTCCCGGGAAGGGCTTGGCTGGGACTCGCTGCAGGAGGCAAAGCCTGTCTCATCATAGATTACAGTGACATCTGCATGCTCTGAGGACCTGAGAAATACTTACTGGGGGCACAATTTGACTTTCTGCAGCAATGTTCTTCTGTCACGTTCTTGTTTTTATGTTGTTCAATTTTTTATTGTACATGTTTTGCTGTTGGAGTTTTTTTTAAATAAATCTCTTGAGATAGGTGTATTAAGAATTGTTTGAAATGATACTTGTTATAACTAATGCCAAGTGTGGCATAATATGAAGCCTCTAGTTGATATAGAAAATGCACATAGGAATATTCCTAAAAACAGAAACATCATACACAAATCTGTATTTCTAATAGAGATTATTTTTATCTCAGAGATTTTCCCCTGGGATCCTAGATGCTCTGAACTGAGTACTTTGTAGTACTATTGTTCTAAGAAAAGAGACTATTAACTTTTCTTTTCATATACTCCATATATAAAAAGTATGTCATATATAATAATGCAGGTAGTATATACATTTAAACAATTTTTTAATATATAGCTTAATATAACAAAATTACTAACTTTATGTGTATATTTGAAGAATGAACAATTTTGGGTTATTTTTTGCTTGGGGTGAAGTTAAGGCTAAGGTCTTGTCTGTGACTGTCCAGTTGCTTCAGCAACAGCTGTGGAAAAGGCTACCATTTCCCTATTGAATCACTCTGAAAGCTCTGCTAAAAATTTAACTGACCATATGTGTGTGGCCTATTTATGGACTTTTTGTTCTGTTGTGTTGATTTATAATCTATCCTTTTGCCAACTCCACAATTATAGTCTTCATTGCTATAGCTTTATCATAAATCTACTTTGGGCACTGCAAGTCCTCCAACTTTATTCTTTTTCAGATTTGTTTGGGTCACTCTAGGTTGTTTGTATTTCCATATGATGTCAGTTTCTACATAGACTCGTATTATTATTGGCATTGTATGGAATTTATTTATAAATTGGGGAAGAATTTATACATAAGGTCTTCTGATTCACAAATACGGAATTTGTATCTGCTGACTTAAATCTTCTTTAACTTCTCTGAATAATATTTTACACTTTTTAGTGTATCAATATTGCACATACTTAAGGTTAATTAAGGTTATAATTATCCCTAAGCATTTCATCATTTTAGATGGTACAACAAATTGTATTTTAAAAATAACATATTATTCCTAATATTTTTTCTGGCATATTATTGATTTTTTTTTTTTGATACCAGGGATCAAACTCACAACCTCATGCTTGCCAGGTAGGAGCTTACACCACTGAGCTAAATCCCCGGCCCTATTGATTTTGAATATTGATTTCACATAGAGGTTCTGGTAAACACACTTATTAAGTCTGATAGCTTTTTGTATAGTTTAGAATTTTTTCATAGATTGTCATACCATCTGTCAAGAAAGACAAGTACAGACTTGTTTTTCAATCTGTATGCAACTCACATGTTTTTTTCTTGCCTTATTGCATAGCTCAGGGCAGTGATGGCAAATGTTTTAGAGCTTTCAGTGATATAAACAGCCCACTGTGACACACATGCCATAGACTTATCACCACCGGCATAGGACCTTCAAATGCAATGTTGTACAAAAGTGATGACAGTGGATATCCTTGCCTGTTCCTGATTATAAGGAGACATACTTAATCTCTGACTATTAATTATTATATAAATTTTCTTTTGCAGATGCCCTTTGTTATGGTGAGGGAGTTTCCTTTTATTATTAGCTTAAGAGGCTCACAAATCACAAATAAGTATGGCATTTTGATACATGCTCATTGTACATCATTTTAAAGGATTTTATGCTTCTTCTTACCATCTAAATATTTTCATAACCTATTTCAGTTTTTAACCCAAGGCTGAGATGTTTTTTAAATTCAGTACTTTAATGATGATTCTTTACTTTCCTCATTTACTGCTTTCGACTTGAAGTATTTGATTAGTCTTATCTTTTTTTTTCCTGATATATAATACAGTTTTTTCCTCTTGTTTCTTCTTAAGATTTTGTCTTCACAATTGATTTCAAACAGTTTGATTATAACATGCCTTGGTGTAATTTTCTTATGTATCTTATTTGTTGAGCTTCTGGGATCCATTTATTCCAAAGTATAAAAATGAGCAACCCCCCCGCCTTTTTGCATATACTGACATACAGGACTGTATACTTGTACAGGCAGACAGGAAGAAAAAGTGTGAACAACACCATCAAAATCTCAACATGCTGCAGACAATTAGAATGCCAGTGGAAAGACTGAAAAATGGGTGCATTTCAGGGTTATGGATATGGCCCTGAACATGCCAAATGGTACCTATCAAGATGAGCTTAGATTTGTTCATATTATGGAGACTTTGGATTTGAAACAGGTGATAAGAAGCAGGTAACCATTTGTGATTATTGGGTTAGCGGAGAATGTGAGGGAAGCTGTGTTTTAGGGAGCCTGATGGTTATAACTTGGATCTTCAATATTCCCCCAAAGCTCATATGTCGTTGACTTGCTCCCAAGATGGTGGCACCTTCAGGAAGTAGACTGAAGGAGGTCACTGGATTGGGGGGCACAACTTTCAAGGAGATATTGAGACCTGGCCCTTTTCATTCTGTCTTTGCTTCTTCGCCACCGTGAGGTAAGCGGCTTGCTTCTGCCGTGATTGCTGCCTTGCCACAGGCCTAAAAGCAACCAGGCCAAGCACCTATGGGCAGAAACCTCTGAAGTCATGAGCCAAAATAAAGCTCTTCTCTGTGATGTTTATCTCTCAGGTATTTTTTGTCTCAGCCATGGAAATCTAACACACTGATCAAACCATGGTGTGAGAGACAGAAGGACAGAATAAGGAGACTGACATAAGAGAAAGGGAGGGCCACTTGGGAAAAGGTTAAACAAGGCCTGTCACACACATCCTATGCAAGAGCACTCTTCACAGCTTAGAGGGCTAAAGAGGAAACTAAAATGTTAGGAAAAACATGGAAAGACTTTTACAAGGGCATGAAACAATGCCAGTATGACAGGCCAATAACTAAAATGAGAACTTGAGACTAAGCAGAGTGCCTTTCAGAGGAAAATGAGGCTTTTGCCTCCTGTCTCACTAGTGACTGTTAACATCCATCCCTGCTACTGGTGCTTTCTGATAGGAATCCTCACCGTGGCTCTTAGCTCATTTCGTATTGGAATGCTGGTTCGTGTGCAGCACTTCTGGCCAAATTTAGCTGCCCACAGTTCCATTTACCTACCGTGACTGAGCCTAAATGAGGAGTGACTGCCCTGTGACTTTGAAGCTGAATGTTGTCTTCCTTTGCTGGAAACAGGGCCTGAAGAGCTCCCATGGCAGGGTATGCTGCTCTCAGCCTTCCCCTTGTTTTATTTGTGATTTTACATGCCTGTTTTTACCTTCTTTCCTCCTTTGTTTGGTTAGCTGTTAGTGTCCCTTTGATTTAGGCTCACCCCATGAGCACCCATTAAACAGTGTAAAAGAAAAAAATGATCTCTTTTTCACATACAATAATTCCAGAAAGATAGCAGTTCAGGCCTGGCCTGGTAGCTCCACTCTGTCAATAAGGCCTCAAGCCACAAGATAAAAAAGGGAAACAGAATCTTCTGTCCTGGTGTTTTTGAGTCAGAGTCTCACTATGTAGTTTGGGCTGGCCTTGAACTCACTGTGCAGCCCAGGGTGGCCTCAAACTTGTGGTGATCCTCCTGCTTCAGCCTCGAGAGTACAGGGATTACAAGTGTGCACTATCATGCCCAGTCTGTGTATTTATTTTATCACTATATTTAATTCCTTCTTCATAATTTTTTCCTCATTACATAGTTCCTGTCATACATATGCCATGTTGGGTTACGTTAATTGAACCATACATGCCATTTCTGTTTCTGGCACTATTTTATTACTGGAAAATATAGTTTCTAACATTAATTAGAAGGAGTATCCCTAAAGATAGAAGAGTTTACTATATTTGGGAAATGAGCTTATTTGCCTTAAAAAGATACTAAAGAAGGCTGATGGCCCAGCATTTACTTAGAAAAGTTCTCCTAACTGGGAAGTAGAGGTGTGGAGAGGCACTTGGGATGGCTGTGTGTACTTCACGCCTACCCTTCTACCTGTGGGTATCTTCTGCACTCTGGAGGCCTGAAATTTTTGTCCTGTATGTGTTTATCTATGTTTCCAGCTTCCAGTAGTTTTGTAACTTCTCACTTTGTTCTTGTTTTCATGCATATTTAAGGGAGAGGATTGAAGGAGGCAGATCAGGGTTTGCTAGCTGGGTTGTTACATAGATCTTACATTACGGAACTTCAGTGGAAATTGCTTTATCCAAAAAGCCTGCCCAAACTAACATTTTAATGCATAATTGGATATTGGGATAGGTGTAGACAATTTTTATAGCTTACAGATAATTCTTTAAAATAAATTTCTTTCCATTGAGTCATATGTGCCTGCTGATTTTTATTATAAAACCAGAGTCTTTTTTTTCTGAAAGCCCTTTAGTCCTAAAACATCAGGAAAATCATGTTTCGTGATTCAGCAAAGCCTATAAAATTTTATATGAATAATTTTTTAATTCTACTAAAATAATTTCACAAAATGCAAACTGAATTTAAGGAAATATGAATTTTTTCCTTTTAGCTTAAAGGCCTAAATGGAAAACAGTGAGAAGTGTATTGAACACAATCGCGAAATAAGAACAAACTGAAGACAAAATTCATTCTCCAATATTTGAAAGCAGAGCATATAGCATGTTTCTTGCTTTGCTTTCTTAGATATATTTTTATCATATCTGGAAGCAATTGGTATCAGAAATTAGAGAGAGAGGGAGAGAAAGAGAGAGAGGGAGAAAAAGGTGAAGGGTGAGAAAGTGTCAATAATCCAGAAAGTCTTGTTCAATGAAAATATTGGAAGACTTTATCTGCTGAAACAATACTGATAGAATGAAATGCCTCTTCAGAGGACATTATATCTTAAGCTAGTTCTGCAATTTAAAAACTATTTAATTAGTAATTTTAATATGCTGAATCTTCTGAAATTTATAACTAGCACCAACTACACATTTCATTTGTAAATGAGCACTCTATGTTTAGAATATAAAAAGAACAGGTTAACATTCCATAAAAATGTAACACTATATATATATATATATATATATATATATATATATATATAATTTTTTAAAAGTACATGGAACTTTAAACTCAGGATACAACTGCACTACAGAATATTTGTCAGAAAAACATATTGTATTACTTTGGATTTGGCACCCCTCCAGCCCATGGGCCAGATTTGGCCCTCACCTCTAGTTATCTGAGTTTTGACAAATGTTCCCTCTGTGAGTGTGGGCCAGGCCAGGGCTGCAGCAGCTCCCCATGTGATTTTATTGCTGGGATGATTTCATTTTAGAAAGATTCTGTGAGTTTAAAGATGTGCAGTGGAGAAGCGTGAACTGTGGGTTTTAGCTCAACAAAATGTGGAAGGGCAGCAGTTGTGTCTTTCAGGTGAAGACGTTTCACAAACCACAGCCTGGGTGGATAGCACTTACCTCTTAGATTCCTCCAGTTCAGGTACTGCTGGGATTCTGCTGTTCTTTCTAATTTTTAATTTTTCCTCTTCCTTCTCTCTGTTTTGGTTTTTTTTTCTTTTCTTTTTTTTTTTTTTTAGCACTGCACTGGGTACCAAAGAAGCTTGAAATAAATATTTGCTGGTTGAGTGAATTGACTTTTTAATGCAATCAATCTTTGTGTGCTTTTATTTAACTCTTGTTACCTTTTTCTTTTCCATTTTCTTGGTTTCTTGCTGTTCCTTCATTAAAATCATCACACTATAGAACCGAAATAGATGTTTTCATGTAGAGCATGAGAAAATGGAAAAATGCAATGCTTTATAGTTCTCAGAAAAGACAAAAATAAGCTTATTTTTAATCTTGATTGATTTCTTTAATATTACAACTCCTTAATATAAAATTTACCTTTTATTTCTTATAAACTATTATTAATATAAAGTACCAAAAGTATTTTGCATTGCAGCATTGAAGGAAAATTCTTGCTGTGCTTCTTCCTTCTCCTCAGGATTAATTGCTTTGAAAGCTTTATTTTAAATATTATGCATATTTAGTAATTTTTTTTATTTTTAACTTTCAAAGGAAATGACATCCTGAGAAAATAACATCTTGATTCTAACCAAAACCATGCTGCATATGGCAAAAATGGATACATTCTGCTTTCGGGTACTTAGTTATGCTTCAGAAAGAGCTTTAGAATATTCTTTCTCTGAGGTGTCTTCACCAGAGGCCGAATCCTCACTTGACATCTTTATGCTCAATGAGATCTGGGATTCCTCCTGGTAGCACTGCAAATGGAGTTAAGTGATGACCGGATCGGGGTTGAAGCTGGGAATGAATGGGACCCAAAAGTGAAATATCCATGGGGAAAAGAGAGAGCTGGGAAGGCCCCCAAGGCAGGTTTTTGAATTGGGGTGAGGTCTCTGTGGGATCATGTACTTCAGACAACAGATGACTTCTGAAGAGCAGGTAAAAGCTGTGCAGACTGATGCTGCTGTCGCCAAAGCCCAGGTGGGTGAAACAGGACCAAACTCCACTTCCTGCCTGAGATGAGGCACAAAACAGATGCGTCTGAAGAAGTAGGGGCCAACTCTGGGCAGAACATGCATAGGAGAACAAACACTGGAGGAGAATGGTTCCTGTTTCAGCAGTCACACGTGTCCATACCACAGCAAATTTGGAATAGAAATACAGGTCAATAAGGTAGGTTTGCTTAAAGCTAATCACTGAGATGCTGAAGACATAGAGATAGAAGAAGCCCTTCCAATCCAGACTGGTGTAATACAGGATGGTGTTATAAGAGCTCAGATATAAAAGAAGAGGGGAATCTGAGCTGTAGTAGAATAGGGACATTTTCCCAAGCCAGTGGTCGAATGAAGAAACTTTGGACATTGACAGCGTGTACAATGCATTGGCGGTTTGCCTGTCCACAACTCAGCCAGTGTTTCAGAGTTAGTTTGATTGTGTGGTGATGACTCTCAGTCTTCCTGCTGTACTTCTAATGCTATAGAGAACCCTTACAGGATAAAAAAAAAATAAGGAAACCATTTCAAGCTTGTATATAAGCAACAAGCACAAAACCAATACAAACACCCATAATAACCTTTCTATCTAGACTCAATTTTTGTCAGTGTTTTATCTGATTTGCATTGTCACATCTGTATCTCTATCATTTACCTATCTCATATGTATTTTATACAGAATTATTAGAAAGTCCAATAAGTGATGTCTCTGTAAAAAACTTAATGTGCATTCTAAGAATAGGAAATTAATATCAGTGCACTTGAATTTATTCTCATATTCTGAGCATGCTAGCTGATCAAAAATTTTTTAGCATTTTCCCCCTCTAATACAATATGCATCTTAGAGTTAAGGATAAATCCAGTCACCATAGTTTATTATTCTCCTTTAATATGTGCCTCACACCCAGAGGCACACAATGTCCATCTAGCCCTTAATTATCCTAACTATTTCCCTAATAATGGTGTTTTTTACAATTTTATTACTGTGTAAGTATAATTTCCCCCACTGCAAACTAATATGTAATTTGTGAGGAACTAAAGACCATTCAAATATTCTGTTTCTCATAAATAATATTCCTGCGTTTACCATCTATTGATGATTGCTACCTGATTGAGTCTATTATGATGGTGACAAATTGCTTAGCTTTCCTCCAGATATATCAGTCTACAACAGGCGTTCTACAGTAAACAGCAAACCGCTTTCCCTTCTTCTCATGTATTTTGCTACTATATACTAGAATTGTCCTAAATTTGGTCAGTGGACACCCCCTTGAGTAGAGGCTCATATCTTTGGGCATTCTCCTACCACATTTAAAAAAATTTTTACTTTACAGCACAGGTATTTCGCAGATTTTTTTTCAGTACTGGGCATCAAACTCAGTACCTTGCACTTGCCATGCAGGCATTTGAGGTGCTGAGCTATGTGGCTGATCCAGCATAGGTATTTCTGTCTTTCTTCAGTCCAGGAATCAGCATTTCTCTGAGGAGTTCCAGTTCTTCTGGTATTAAAGATTAAGACTGAGAAAAACCAACTGACAGCTGCAGCGAAGATAATGGAGGACTGCAGAAGGAACTACCTGGCAAGTCTGCTCTTACTGATGGGATCTGGCTGTTGTTTCCTTCTCAAAGAATGAATCTCATTAGCATAGATGAGGTGGGTAAGGGCTGGAGAATGGAGAACAGACATAGGAGATCTGAAACTGACATATTTCTCTCATGAATCTTGATAGCAATTAAAATTATCACCAGCAAACTGGAACTCAAAATTGTTTTGTGTGATTGTGAATGTGGCTTTTTCCTTTTTCTTTTTCTTCAGGGAGTTAGTTGGCTGAAGTACTGCTAAGGCTTGTATGTTGAATGTCCCTGAGAGGTTCAGAGGTTAATGTATTGGTGTCCAAGGGCGGCAGTACCGGGAGCTGGCAGATACTTCGGGAGATTAGGCTGAATGAGTGGCCCACAGGTCACTGCAGGTGTCTCCATAGTGTGCACAGTGGGACCCCAGTGTCTCTGATTTTCTGTTTGGTGATCTAAGCTCTTTGATACACATGCATGTGCTTGTGCCATATGTTCCCAACAAACATCTTTACCAGAACCCTAACCAGTGGGCCGCCTGATCACAGACCGTGAAACTTCAAAGGTAATCTCTTGATAAAGATAGCACCCTAGACATATCCCTGTAGTAATGCAACTATGACTAATACTAGACATTAAAATCATTAGGGACAGTTTATCTCTCAGCCTCTTACAGACTTACTGTGTTAGTTAGTTTTAGATTTCTGTAACACCCGAGATAATCAAGTTTAAAAGGAGGAGCAGACCATTTTGGCTTACAATTTTAAAAGTTTCAGCTCATGTTCAGTTGTCTATGGTACTTTCATGCCTGTTTTGAAGCATATTAACCATGGCAGAAGAACATGGTGAATCAAGCTGTTTACCTCTTAGTGACTGGGAACTCAAAAAGAGGAAGAGGAAGAGAGTTGAGTCCCATAATTCCCTTCAAAGGCACGCCCCAAGTGACCCAACTGCCTTCCGCTTGGGCCCACCTCTCAAAGGTTCTACCCCTTCCCAATAGTGGAATAGGCTGGGGAATCAGGCCTTTACTTCATGGGCTTTTGGTCCAGATATTTGGTTGGGACACTTACTCAAATGGCAGCGCCTGCATTGCCTTACCCATTGTTAAATACCTAGCAGCAGGTAATTAGCAGATAGCTGGGCCCTCCATACCCGGAACCACGCAGATTCTGTTCACCTGGGTGTTAGGAGCTGCCCATTAGTTATTTTGCAACACTAGCAGAATGAGCAACTTTGAGGGATTTGTCTATGTACTTGCTTATAGATGTGGCATATTTAATTTTACTCAGCTTCTTTTTAAAGTTTTGAACATTGTGGCTTTTAATAGCTTACTGATACAGAGCATGACAAAAGCTGTACATAGATGGTAAATTGGTTGAAAAAGAGCATAAATTTGAGTGTGACACATCTCTCTGTATGCACATGTGACACTGATCTATTTTATTTTACTAAGAAAGCACAAGTTCTAAGTTAAAGAATTTCAAACTTGTGTGCACACCAAGTTAACCCAAGTATAGATCTCCCCTGTGCTCAGGGGCCCATGTGAGTGTCCCCATAAAGCTAGCACTGGTAGCAAACAGGACATTCAGTTTACTAGTAAGTAGTAAGTCAGATCACTTTCATTTTCGGTTCTGTGTCTTTCCCCTCCTGACATATTGGCATTCAGAAAGTGTAATTAGATGAAATAACTATGATTTTGAAATAAAAGAGGTTCTTTGAAAGGAGACTGAATGGGTAGAGCATATCTAGTACCAGCAGGAAAGGAGGAGTCGAAGTGCTGACTAGCAGGAAGTTAGTCCTGAGGAACAAGTGATGCGAGAGTAGCTGGAAAGAGAGAAGAAATTGCAGTAAATCTTAGGCTGCTGCGAAGGTGAGAAGAGGCCTGGAGAATGATGGGGACAGGTAGAGCGTGGTGGTCAGGGAGCCCTTCTGTTCTCAACCCTCTGTGGGCACAGTATCTGAAAAGTCTGACAAAGCTTCTCAGCGAGCATGTGGAGAGCTGAGAAATGCCAGTGAGAACCAGACAAGCATTAGCAAGTCAGCAGGGGCAGTGGATCTCCAAAAAAATAGGCAGCTGGGGCCCCCACCCACTGGATGACCTCAGTTCTCTTATGTGAGCTTCTCTGGTAATGCACAGAGCCAAGGCCTACACAAAACAGCAGAAGCAGCCAGGGAAAGAGAAACCGCTAAGGGACTCAGACAGGATCCGAACGCAGGCCCAACCCAGAGCAGTAGGAGGGCAGAGGGAGCCCCCCAAGCCTAAAAGGAAGAGAGAGCATCCCAGGGTGGCCTGGATGATATGTGCAGATGCAGCGGTGAGGAGAGCAGCTGGAAGAAAACTGCACCTGGAGGTTTCAGCCAGGGAGTGCCAGCGGAGGATTCTTTGACTCACCACTCATGATAAAAAATCAGGACCCATGCACCATCCAGGGAACTTACACATGAAGCAAGAAAAATCTGAAGAGGCAAATTGTGGAGACTCTCTATAGAGAAATTTGTGGAGAATCAAAGAAGGTATTTGGTTTCTTTTATCAAGTAAATCCTTATAAGATACCACCAGTAGCTGTGAACTCCGTGTAATGCTATCAGAGAGAGAAGCAGGTTTCAGAACTGGCTGCTCTGGCCGTGAACAGAAGACAGAGATTTGGTGTTAGGGGAGAAAAAGGACACAACGTGTAGCTTTCAGAAAATTTATCTGTACTTGCTCAGTGTGGCCCAGGTTGGGGTAGAAGAAATCATCTTGTCACCTTACAGCTATGGCACCACACACATTGGATTTAAAGCCAATGGCTGTCAATAGGATTGTTTGAAACCCAAGGACATGTGTTCATTTCTCAGTGCTGTCATTAACAAAGTCCCACAGATCTGGTGGGTTCAACAATAGAAATTTTGTTTCTTTCAGTTTTGGTGGCTGGAAGTCTGAGATCAGGGCATGGACAAGATTAGTTTCTTCCAGGGCCAATCATATAGCTCAGAGGTATAGTGTCTTCCTGGCATGCACAAGGTCCTGAGTTTGATTCCCAGCAGCAAAACCTATCATTTGATTCCCAAGGCCTCTTTCCTTTCCTTGTAGGTGGTTGTCTTCTCATTATTGCCTTACATGTTAGTGGCCCTGTTCTAATCTCCTTTTCTTAGAAGGGCACTAGTCATATTGGATTAGGGCCCCCACATGACCTCATTTAACATAACCTTTTATAAAGATCCCTTCACCAAATATATTTTGTATTCTAACTAAGTACCTAATACATAATCGTTTTCTAAGTAGTGGTATTAAGACTTCACCATGTGAGCTTTGGAGGGACATAGTTCAATCTATAGCAGCAGGTAGACACTGCCAAAAATGAGATGGCGAGGACCCTTTGAACACTTTTCTAGGAAATCAAGCAGATGAGTTAGAAGCAGGATACTCAACTTGGTTCCAGGCTTTAGGGACCAGGGAGCATGAGTGGAGAGGAAGAAGGAACAAGGAGATATTCTAAGTGGCCAATCTGGAAAAAGCCTTGCTGCATAAATATATTCAATTCACACTTGTTTTTTTTTAAAAATATTATAATATGAAAATATTTCAGCCCAAATAGTCTATAGGCAATATATTTTGTCTGTATTGAGAATGTCTTTATAGTTATTTTTATAAGACCAATTCACTAAATAAGTTTTCTCTATAATTATTATTATTTTATTGATAGAGAAGGTAAAAAATTATAGGCATTCGTAATTTCATTTAATTCTGGCATAGTGTAAAATGTATCCAATTAAATGTAAAGAGGTTTCTTCAAAAGATTCTTCATTGTACTAAAGTTGTAAATTTTCAAAATTAAATCTTATATATAATTGAGGACTTTTAAAATTCTGTTCATTTCCTCATTAACTTTAATAAGGAAAGGCCAGAAAATTTATTGTTCTCAATAAATGCAGTGTGGTAAAATCAAAGCTGAAATTTTTGGATCTCAATTTGTTTTACTTTTTGAGTAAAGTGTTTTTAAAAAGGTAAGATTTAGATGACTGGCTTACAAAGAAATTTCCAGAACATCACAGGGTTGGTTTACAAAGTGGTTCAATCAAGGTTTAATCCATTTCCTCACCTCTAAGTTATTACGGCTACTGTACCGGTTTGCTAGGGTGCTATAATACAGTGTCACAGTCTAGGGAGCTTAAACAATCTAACCTTGTTATCTCACTGGAAACCAGATCTGATGTCAAGATATGGGCATGGTCGGTTTCCTCCAAGGCCTCCCTCCTTGGCTTGTCAATGGCCATCTTGTCCTTGTTATCTCCATATGCTCCTCTTCAAGTAATATACATGTCCCGATTTCCTCTTCTCATCTGGACACTAGTCATATTGGATTAAGGTCTATCCACTTTAATGACTTCATTTTACCTTAATTACCTATTTAAAAGTTCTATCTCCAAAACCAGACATTAATTTTGTTTGTTCTTGTATTCTGCACGAATGGAATCACACTTACATGTCTCTGAGAATAGCCTTTCTTACTCAATACCATAGTAGCAAAACTCATCCATGAGACATAGTTAAACCTCATCAGTTCTCATTGTTTTCTACCCTAAGATTAAGAACAGAATCCATCCATTCCTCATCACAGTTGAACATCCAAGTTGCCCCAGTGTGTCACTACTACATATGGCCACAGATGTCATGTGGTGAGCTGTGTGTGTGTCTGATTTAGTTGGGTCTATAACTAGGAGTGGTATTCTGGACTGAAGAGTGTGCACATGTCCAACTCTAGTAGACACTGTTGACAAAGAGTTGTTTGTTTTGAGTGTAGCAATTCACCTTCCCAACACCCCAGAGTTGCTCTACATCTTCATCAATCTTTACTGATACTTGTCTGAGTTTAGTCAATCTGGTTGTTGGCTAACCTTACTACCTGGTTCTATTTTCATTTCCTTGACAACATTTTTATATTTCCTAAAACTGTCTACCTGTCTCCTACTGCCATCCTTCCTGTGATTTGATGAACAATGACCCCTAAAGATGATCCAGCCCTAATTCCCAGAACTTGAGCATGTCACCTCACATTGTAAAATCATGCATGTTAAGTATGTTGCCTTGCATGACTGGAGAAGTCATCAAGAGGTAAGGCTGCTCATTGACCAGACTGGCTTACTACTAGCTTTCAGGTGTGACAAAGTTATGAATCTCGAGAAAGGGAGAGCAACCTGGGTCCTCTAAATAGGCTCAGTGTAATCATGGTGATAGGGACACAGAAAAGAGAAAAATAAGATGTAAGGGGAGAATCAGAGGTAAGAGAGGAGGAAAGAAGCTACAATGTAGGTTTGAGGATAGAAGAAGGGCCCAGGAACCAGGGCTGAAGATGGCTTTTAGAGGCTGGAAAAGATAAGGAGATAATATCTCTGAAGACTCCAGAAAAAACACAGGTCCATTTATGCTTTCTTCCTCCTCCTCCTCCTCCTCCTCCTCCTCCTCCTCCTCTTCTTCTTCTTCCTCTTCCTCTTCTTCTTCTTCTTCTTCTTCTTCTTCCTCCTCCTCCTCCCCTCCTCCTCTCCTCCTCCTCCTTCTTCTCCCTTTCTTTTCTGCCTGTGAACTTATTTAATAATTATGATTTCCAGAATTTTAAGATAATATATTTGTTTACTAGGTTGTGGTAACTTGTTATAGCAGCATTGGGAAACAAATATACCTCTCCTCCATATCTGCAGGAATCCTTAATTTTCCCAGCTTGTGGCTTGTGAGAAAGGAAGACCAAATCTAGAGAGAGCAGTGAAAGCAGTGATTCCACAGGCTGCCAGGGAGCAATACACCGGTGAAATAGACCAATGGATGTTCTGTGCTATGACAGCTGGTGAGTGAGTCCAGTCCAACCATCTGCCATATTCCCTAGAGAAAAGGTTTGGTTGGATGCCTTTCTAGAAAGGGGTCAACTATCCTGGGCTTTGGAGTTGCCACAGGTTGGCTACATTTGAGGGCTCCCAGTGCTATACTCCCACAGTGGCTGGGCGAGGGAGACATCTGTGGTCAGGAAGTCTTGGTCAAGACAGCAAGAGACACTTGGAGTGTTTTGACCTAAATAACCCAGGCCCCAGTGCAGCACCCTTTTCCATCCATGCCGCGTCCTAGTCCATCCACGCCTTGTGACAAGGTCCATGGGTGGAGGAGAGCGCTTCAAGGAATCGCTTCTCC